>JANZLQ010000001.1:21132452-21169212 GCA_026212715.1 Elanus axillaris
CCTTTTACTATTACTGTTGTCATTTTATTAGTGTTGTTATCATTATAATTATTTTCTTCTTTTCTGTTCTATTAAACCCTTCTTATCTCAACCCACAAATTTTAGTTCTTTTCCTGATTTTCTCCCCCATCCCACTTGGGGGGGGGGGAAGGGGTGAGCGGCTGCGTGGTGTTAAGGTGCTTGCTGGCGTTAAACCATGACAGCAAATATATGAGCAGACATGTTGGCAAACACACACACATACACATAGTGTGATAACAAACTCCCTTAAGAAAGCAAGCTCAGGAACCAATTTTTATTCTTCCTCTAGACTGTAAAATATTTCAAAGAAACAAACAAAAAGGTATGGTATAACCTACTCAGAAGAGCCGAGGTCATCTAGTTATATTTTTACTATCTGCCATCTTTAAGACCTCTGGGCAAATCACAACCTGTGTACAATGCCCCTTATACATCTGGCTAGATAGCTAAAGGTGTATTGAACAAGGAACAAAAGAAGGAACAACTCTTTGGTTCAGCTGTAGACATCAGCTAAATATATTCAAAACCAGCAATTAAATTGGGTCAGGATTAAAACACTTCCTCATGCTAGGCTGTCGGAGCTGGGTTCCTGCGATAAACAGAACTTAAAGATTTGTCACTCTCAGTTTGCTATGAAATTGCAAATTATTTTGCAGAAAGGAGTAGATGTAAAACAGGATCAATTCTGCACCAGTAGGACAGCATATGTAATGGGATCATAAGCTGCTGTCATCAGAGCACTGCTACAGGGAAGATAACAGCTGCTAAAGCAAGCTGATACAATGCGTGCACCAGTGAACATCATCACTTTACTAGTAAGCTTCAAAACCAGGGAGAACTGGAGGGGGAAAAAGGGGAAAAATAAGAGTAGATTTGCTTTTTATCTACTGGATAGATGGGTGGACAGACAGAAAGATGAAGAATCAATTTAGAGATTAGAACTCTGATTTTTTAAAAATTTTAAGACTTCCACACATCTACAGTCTTTCCTACAACCAAGCACCCCTGAGCAGTGCTAATGCTGGCCCTGCTCTGTTCAGCTTTACTGCTTGTTTGTTTTGATTATGAATTGTGGGAACATTTTCTAAAGCCCACTCAATTTTCTAGTCTTCCTAAAGAACACATTAACATTCACCAAACACAGTACAGGCATCTGCTCGTTAGAAAACAGGTGCAGATCAAGAACGCTGCTCCCCGGTCCTGAAAGTGCTATGGACTTATGACAGTATTTTCACCTTGTTTCCCCCATAAACATTTATCTTCAAAAACACAGCCTGGCTCTTCTGTGGTCAAAGACAGTTGTGGGACTCAGTTCCTTCCCTGAGACCTGCACAGCTTACCCAATATAAACCCATCTGGAAAACTGATTTCTGCCAAACTGCCTTTCCCCTGCCCCGCCCTTGCTGAGTGGTGCTGTAATGCCTCCCTGGGCTTTCCTTCTTACAGAAGTGCATACAGAGGCTACACCAAAGAGCATCCCCTCTGCCTGACAAACTGAAAGCATGCCACCTGCTATGCATAATAAGAATATAATTTCCAAATGACAGTTGCAATCACTGAGCACAAATGCTCACTTATTGTACCTTTTCTTAAAGAGTCTTCTCACAACATATAATCCATTTTAATTAATTTATTTTTGCAATTTCTAGAAATCTACAGGGCTGCTGAGTGAGTTCAACTCTTGTTAGCACAGAAGGGAATGAAAACCTCACAGCAGTGCATCTTAAATACACAGCTTAAATACGCAGATGATAGCTGTTTCTATCCAACGTCGGGGTTCCTAAAATCACTACAATGTCTGTGTCAGTTTAAATAACTAGCTACAAAATAAGCTCACAGCCTTAAGAGAGTATGGACTAATGCATAAAGAGAAAATACAAGCCTGGCACATGGCATCAGCTGGCAGACAGCTCTGAAAAACGGTTACATTACCTCTCTGTGCCAAACAGGATTAGTTGTGTTACTGATGATAGTCGACCTTCTTTCCTGGCCATGATGAGCAAATGTAGGAAATGTACTTTTCTTGCCTGGCTGAATGGACATCTTTAGATAAGGATCAGGGTTGAAGAACATGCCTTTTTTAAGTCCAACTGCTCTAATATCTATAAAGCAAAATAAGAAGGAAGAAAAACAGGAACTGAGTAAATTAAAGCTAGTTCACAAAGTAGTGTATTCCTAAAATATTACCTAGGAAATCAGTTCACCATAAACTACTAAATAAAGCAACTTAAAATTACGCATATGTTAACTGGAACCAGTGTACAGAAGACAGTTAAAGCAGGAAGTCAAGTGTTTTCCCAAGACTACAGGAAAGAAAGCTATCAACATCCTCATTCACATTTTAGCCTCCAGTCATTTGTAAAACAAAAAGCATGAACTTCTAGCTCACCTACAAATGTTTTTCTCAGTACGTAAGGCATTTCCACTCTTAAAAAGAAAAACCAAAAACCACAAAAACCCCATCACACAGTACTTGCTCTGTTTCTGGGTAAGGGGAAGGGAATAATATAAAAAACTGTATGGGAGGTAATATAGTGAACTCACACTTTCCCAGTTGAGACTTTGATAAATCTAATTTCAAATACTTATCAGGGTTGCCCTGGACTAGGATGTACACTTTCTCCCAACTTAGAAGAAGATAACCTATCTCACATAAAAGGAAGCAAAGTTTTCTGAAAATGCTTCTTTCTTCCTAGGGAAACCTCAGTACTGCAGCGCTTGCGACATGCAACAATAAGCAGTAATTTCCTCAGGTGCATATTCTCATGCCTAAGGACTTTAATGATAGCACAAGCTTAAAAAAGAACAACAAGGTATTTTTTTATATAACATTAGATTTTAAACTTAACTGTAAAATATTTCTCTGTTTAGGTTTGCTGAAGCATGAGATTTTTGTGTCTTTCTCCATTAGGTACTCCAATACACTGCATGCAGTCTTCATGACTCTAATGCAACTGGCAAATACACACTTAGATAAACAGTTTATACATGCAGGCAAAATTCACTGCACTAAAATGAAATGCCCCACCCATGGATTCAGTAAAAAAAATATCCTACCCAATGGTCAAAATTAAGCCACACAGTAGAAATACTATGAAATAAAGGGTAATTGCCTTTAAAAGCAAAAACTTTGCGTGTGCAAATGAACAACCAAAAAAATGTTCTGGGAAATATGTTACAGACCTATCAGTCAAGACACCTCTGAAAATTAATTAGGGGACTCCTCCAGCTGACTCACAACCTTCCATTAAACACAATACATTTTTCAGAATTCACAAACCAATTATTTTTCTAGTACCCTATGTGAGTCTATACAACCTATCAGCTCTATCCCAGATACTGCTGAAAGACCGTTTCAAAACGCGAGGGTTTTTTCTGCACTACTCCTACAACCTCTAAATGTTTCCATTGTCAGCTCTTCAAGATTCAGAAGCAAATTTTTTCTGTCTTTGCTCAAGCTGAATATGTGTTAGTCTCACATAAGACTTCCCGTGGAATAAAGTGCTAATCAAAACAAGTGAAGCTGGTAGACTGTACCCCTACAGCTATTTTGCTGTAGTGACAGCTTAGCTCTATTACAAGTAAAGATTTTTTTCCTTTCTAAACCACCATTCACAGCCATTGCTTTTTTACTGCTTCAACATGATGGAAACAGCTTGCATGTTATTTAGAGGCTAAGTTCTCCACTCTTCAGTCTGAGAGGAACTGTCCTTTGTGTAAACTCGAAATTTCTCCAAATTTGTCATGCTGGGACCCATCAAATCAATTTCTTTCACTCCTGAAGATTAATGATTCTGCCTTGTCTTTAACAGAAGTTCTAAAGAAATGACATCTTTCAAGCCACTAGAGTGTGCTCCTACAGAGGCTAATGAAGAAAAGTGTTCCATCTTTGATGTTATTTAAAATAACAATTATTTTTTTAACAGTAATTTGTAAAACACAGAGTAGTGTTGTTCTTTACCTGACAGGGTAAAGCTGACTAACTTCCTAGAGTGCTGGGCTCCAGAGGCACCTTCATCCACACCTTCTACTCCCATCTGAAGAGGAAAAAAAAATGAAATATCCCACAGAAGTTTTTGTCTGCTTTGTACATGCTTGAGGATAATGCAACTATAAGGTAGTATGCAGGGCAAGAATCTGACTAGAGTACTGTCTATTACCACAGACAGGCAGAGAGATACAGCATTTGTTTCTAGGAAAATATCTATTATTTATGCCACACAGTGCTAATAGACCAGTACTTGGCATTTTCCAAACAGAAAATGTATAGGCTAATAGACATGCAAACACTATTAACTGGAGAAAAGGAGACTGTATTTTCTTACACGTATCCCTTTTGCAGAATAAAATCAACAGTATGGATTGGTAATGCATACCAAAGCACTGAGCTGGCCAGTGACAGCACATGTAACTTTTGTCACTTTCCACAAATAGATAATTTACCACACAACAAAAAAAGCAGAGATCAAAGAGAGACTAACAAAAGCCTTCAGATCTATGAACAAAAGCTCCTTTTAAACAGAAAAAGTGCATCAGATATCTAAATATGGATGTGGTCTAAAAGCTTATGCTTCACAGATTTTTCAGGTTTGGTTTCTACTGAAATCCCTCAGGTAAAGCACTACTTCAAAATAAAAAGTTTCTCTTGTGTTAATGTCTTATTAATGTCTAGCTCTTTCAACTAGCAGAAGAATTTGTCTTTCAGGACAGGGGTGTGCATCCAGCTGAATAATCTACAATGAAGATTCAGTGGAGCTATCTTCAAAGTCAAATGGTTCTCCCGACAGGTGCTGCACTCGCTCCCAGGCAGAAGAGGTGACACAGCCTGATGAATAAGCTTGAGCCAAACACAGCGCTGGGGATTAATACTAGTGACAGAACAGAAAGTCATCTCAACTATTGAACAATAAAAAAAATAACCTGAATAAAAACTCGCACACCTATGTGTGTGGATGAAATATGTAAAGCAGTTTTGAGCAGCTGAACAGCTGTTTGAAGTTACTGGATTAATAAAGGAGTCTGGAGCTTTGGTAGCCCTGAGGAACCTGCTGTGCATTAACCAAAAATGTAATCATGCCTTTTTATATTGCTTCAAGCTATTTAATATCATTAGCTTTCAAATGCTTCCTAGAACTACCAGCAAGCACACTGGAATTTCATTGGAATTCGCAAACACACGGTACTTCTGCTGCAAAATGGGAATACTTCATACCTGACAAGCAGTCAAAGAGAGTGATGAAGAAATAGCAATGACATTGATATCTGACGTCCCCATGGGCCTCAGCAGTCTTGCGAGGGAACACGCTGTGCCAGCAACTGCGGCCGCTCACCAGCCAGCCCAGTCGCCTCCCTCACGGCTGGCTTCGCGATGCAGCCCCATTCTCAGGGCAAGATGTTTCTCACCAGAGCGCTCAAAACTGTCCCCTTCCCACCCAGCATGACACCAAGACGCCAGTGACCTTATGTGGACACGTAAGCAGTGACAGCTGGTAGTAAAATTATGAGGGCATCAAAAGCAATGGGTTAATTCCAGCTGAATCAGCATCCCCTCATCTACAGAGAGATTCCCTGGAAGCTGCAAGGGGCGCATCCCCTGGATGGTGACGCTGCCCAGGCAAGGCCAGAGGAATGCTATGTATTCCAGTTTACTCTTTTGGGCTTATTCTAACATGCACTGTTTTCTTGTTAAAAACGTTATTCATCAACAAAAATGTCTTCCTCATTCTATACCTATTTTTCTGCTACACCACTGATTGTCGTTTATATTGCTAATCACTACTTCATTTTATAGAAAATAGAATTTGCCCACAATTCAGCTCTAATAAAATGAATTGTAACAGTGTTTCCTAGTACTTCCATGGATTCCCTATATAGCCTTTCTCTGTTCCATTATGACGTGAACAGCAATTTCAATTTTTCTGTGCCAAGTACAAAATTTCATCCCAGCATACACGCTTAGCCTTTGTAGTGCAAAAATCTCTCTCATCTGGTATAACACAGTGTTTCTGAATGCTAGATCAGGCTTCGTATTTCCACTAGTTCAAATGAACCCAACAGAATGTTAGTTGCTTATCTAAAAATGCCTGGTGTGATATGCCATCAGCATGAGGAAAACCACAAACATGTCTCCCACCAAACCACATAAAGTGAAAACACAGAATGATCCAAGCAAGCAGGTAATTCACTGCAGCTTAAAAAACAGAAGCGGGCATGTCATGACACTCTTACCATTTCCACGAACAAGCATGTCTGTAACAACAGATGTGACCAGTGCCAAGACAACAGAGTATTCTCTACTGACAGTGCTTAAGCTCAACACTAAAACCATGAAAATGGTGTGAGGTATTAACATTTAACAATAGGTATAGTTACATATACCTAACCCAATCTGATATTTTTAGGAAGTCTCATCTGAGCTGTCATATGACATTCTCATGAAGGAAACTAACAGCTCACTACTACTGGAAGACTGTTAGAGCAAACAAAAATATTTATATAAAATTATGCCTTCTAACAGGTGTGTAACCCAGGACCCTGTATTACCTTTCAAAGGAAAGAAATTTACATAGTGACAGCTGATTAAATCCCTCAAAATTGACCAATGACTGTGAAAGACAGGTCTTCAGGTAGCTACCAAGTAAATAAATGTATATTCAAAGACAGAAGTTCAGATGTCCTTTTGCGCAATGAATCTCAAAAATATTGGTGGATAGTATGACAAGGCCAAGAAAACACCCAAGTTCACATGGTTTCTCCACCAATAAAATCATTCTTATTCTCAGTAACGATACAGTGCAGCACACAGCCCAGTTTAAGGGTTGTTTTGAGAAACATTTTTTTCCTTTGTTCAAAATCAGGCTACCTCACTGTCTTTAGTTTATAAATTGATATTAAAGACAGTGGTTGTCAAGCTCATCAACTAACACATTTTCTTCTGTAAAATATCGAGTCCATATGCTTGCTGCGAAATGATATTCAATTAAATGATGCTATCACTTAGGTCTGTAATTCTAAGAGAAAGATAAAACATTTGGTATAACGAGATATAAAGTCTAGTACAGCACATATAGTATCATAGAGCCATTGAATGCATTTGTATATAATATACAATGCTGAAAAAGTGCAGGATCAGAACAAAAGCTATTCAGTCTGAGTAACTTGTGCTCTACAGTATCTTCAACATTGCCGTTGTCAGGACATCATCCTGACAGATGAGACCTTAAATATTTGGCAGCTAATATCAATGAATCAAATGCACTGTGAAACTTCATGTCAACTGGAGAGCCAGCCTGTTAGATAAAATTACTTTGATTAAAACCACCTGGATACAAGTTTGGAAGGCTCTTCTTCCACTACTTATTTAAACAACTAAAAAAAACTCTAAAACTTTTAGTGTTTAAAAAGAACAAGTCTCATAATGAAAGCATAGTAAGATAACAGTAATCCTCAATAGTCACAGAATTACTAAATTTCAACGGTATATGAACACTCAAAAAATTCAGTAATTTTTGCAAGAGCAGAGTTTTGTCCAGTTTCATTTTTATACTAACAACTGCCATCTCAGCAATAATTTCATTTTTAATATGAACAAATGAGAAATGGAGATGTTTGATAAGGATTCAGTTTCAGTTATATAACCGATGTGAAAAATATCTATTATGGTGTTAAAATTACAGCCAATTGTAAGCCTCAAAACTGAAAGCAAGCAAAATCAAATACTTAGCATAAAAAATTTAAGTTAAGCTCAGGGAAATTTTACTCTTATTTTATCAAGAACAACACAAAACCATGAAAAGCATTTCCAAATTTTGGTGATTTTTGTCAGGAAATACAAATTTTTGCAAAAAATTGCAGTCAATGGTAAAACTAGTATACTTACATTGACAGGTTTGTCTGACAGTTAATATTATGATCTTATATAAATACATTGAACAAATAGGCTAAACTTACCATCACAGCAGGGTTTTTCACAGTGATACATGGAGTAGTAGCTCTGAGGGCTCCACTAACACCATGGTAGTATTTAAAACAGATCTTTATTTCAGCTGAAAACAAAACAAAAAATCACATTAAACCCTTCATAACTGACCCTAGGCAAAAGAGAGACAATGAAAGGAACATGTGCATCTGGGGAGTCATAGTTCACTTCTGTTCACGAAGTCCAAGTTTGAGCAGTTAACTGATGTGTCTTCGCTGTAAAAGCACACAGTAACTCTAACTGAAATATATTTTTCTCTCAACCTGTATTAAAATGGAAACCTGTCTCAAAGAAAGCCTGAGTGGAGTTTTTAGCTAAAGAGCTGGTAAAAGCTGCTGCCTTTTTTTTTTTTTTAATTTTAACTAGATTTCTTCTCAGTCAGTAAAAAAAACAATGGCTCATTTTTTCCCAGTTCTTGCAGTGAGATGTCCATGGTCACTATTGAGTAAGAAAAGTCTAAGTATACACAAGCCACAGTTCACACAAAGCCACTTTTGTACATTTTGTAGGGGTCCAGAGGGAAGGAAATTAGATCAGTATTGATCTCTAAAGACAAGTCCATTTCAACATAATAGGGTTAATGTGAATTTCTATTTTTTAGCAGATTTGTAAGTTGCAAATAAAAAAATAATTACATGTATGTTTTATCCTTAAATTATTTAATCATATGAAAATGAAGACTTCTCTCTACAGCCTTATATACATAGGTGGATTTCAAACCACCAATGAAAATGCTTAAAAGTACTACATCTTGTATTGACTCCTGTAGATCCCGACTAATACGATTTCCCTTTCTGTGTGACCTTTCAAAGTTTTTACTGTCATTGAGTATGCCAAACAAAAAATACCCCTGATCCTGGTAAAACAAGAGAAAACACAAATACAACTTGAGGATGAGATAAAATACCGTAAAACTCAAACTCTTAAATTTTGGGCATTAGCCCGGCAGGTATTCTGACTTTCTGGTAGGAGTGGAGATGCAAGTATGGCCGAACATGGCAGAAAGCTAATAATATGCTGTTCAGTGTACTCCTGAAAGCTCATTCTATACAAGTAGGATCCATCATTCAGTGATCTGTCTTCAGGAATACTTAAACAGGAAATTAAGCATAGAGAACAGCTGGTTATCTCCTCTTTGTGTGCTGGGTCCTTCTGTTACTTAACAGAAAAAAAAAGCAACTCACCTAATTCTGCAGCCTGTACTTCTGCTACTATCTCAATATAATCAGCTATGAAAAAGCCTTACCAAGACATTTGCTACTAGGATGATTCCTGTCACACTTGGAAAAAGTTACATGATGCATATCTGAACGAAGCTTGAAGCACTTTATATTGGAACACGGGAAAACTAAAGGTTGCACCATGCTTCTGGTCCCACTGAATAACCTTTAGTTTGCTAAATTGCATTTACTGCAAACAAAAGAGTATTATGTTTAACAAGGCCTGACCTCCACTGTTGTTCCTCTGCATTCTTCCAACCCAGCAGAACAGCTATAATTATAGCTACCCTTGATCCTGTAGAATTTTCCCGTATCTGGAACAATGTCTCTGTTTTCATTCTCTGTTGGGGTAACTCTTCTGTGTGAGGTTGATGAGGGTTTACCTCTGGGTACAAAAATGGCCACAGGCAGACAGACAGCAATGGCCACAAGCAGGCAGAAATTACAGCAGCCAGTTCAGACAGACCAGGGGATGTGGATGAAAGTCTTGGCAGTTCAATTCCTTTGACTTGGTTTAACAGTGTGTTGGTAGTCCTAAAGTACAAAACTATAATGCTTTGTATAAGGTTTTGAGACACATACGGCATGATTCCTTGAGGGCTGAGGTACTTCATCACTGCAAGATAAAATACCCACTTATCCCTACTCAGAAGGATCAGAAATCCATCCTGCAAGCCTGCTCAGCCAAAAAGGATTATTTATTTATTTATTTTTAAATTTGCTGCAGTTATAGGTCAACACTTATTTACTACCTTCCTCCCAGAACAAAGAGGAGGCACCTCAGAACTACCCTTCAAAGTGAAATGTCTGGCTGACAGTGCCTCCAGGGACTCACGGGGTGGAGGAGCTGCTGATCCCACTTCCTTCTCCTCACAGCTGAGTTCACACACACAGTCAAAACATGCTCTATTTACCATAAGCTTTACAGCAAATTTCAAAATGCAGACAGGATTTCTAATCACCTACGAATGTTTATCAGACCCAAAAATTAAGGGTCAGGTCCTGCAGGTTCTTCCTGAACTGAGCAATTCTATTGACCTACCAACAATGCTTATATCCAAATGGACACACAAGAATTTCTAGCTCACATAAAACTGGAGTTTCAGCACTTGTGAAAGTTGGCAGAATTTATACCAAGTGCAGGACTCTCCACACTGTAAAAGGCACGTATCAAGTAACCAGGACTGAGGCTCTCTTAATCACACTGTGAATGTACTATGAGTACATGAGAGCATGGTAAGACAACTAACTATTCCACCAAGACTCTACTTTCCAGCTACACTGCTCAGCTTTACTGCAATCCAAACTTTATTTTTCAGAGAGTTTCTGGAGATGCTGTTTATTCAGTCTCTTGTCACCGACTACCTTCTCTCAGTTCATCACTTCTGAAAAGAACCTAGCAATGCAAAGGTTATCAGCTGCTGCTTTTATCCACTGACAGTCCAGAAGGTCATGGTGGACAGAAGTTTGTTACATATTTTCACTACACTGACACATACATTCCCCTAAAGTCTGACAGGCAATGCTACGAGCTTTGCATCCTCAGATTTCTTTCTCTCAACGACTTCTACAAGCATACAGTACTTTTAAATACCTGCATGTGGCTGGTGATAGAAGAAAACAATGTTTGACTCAAGAAATAGATCTGACAATCCTTTTCATACAAAATAAAAATTTTTAAAAAAATCTTCAGGACTAATTGCTAGAAATAATTAGAAAAAGCAGAGCACTTAAAAACATGACATGGGGACTTTTTCTCCCACTTCCCAACAGAAGCAGCATTGATTTAGTTTGGGCTTTATACAGCACTACACACAGGAACAGCAGACCTGCTGTTAGCATTGACTCAACAGGATTAACCCAAGAGAAGCTGTGCTTAAAATTCAGCACAAAATTGAAAAAATGGCCTACCCATCACATGCATGCAGATGTTGCCAAAGTGAACAGCAGTTTGCAAGACTCAATCTTGTACATAGCAAGACTACAATCCCTTCATAGGACCAGAGACAGCTAAGTAATTTTTTTCGTGGCTAATAATGCTAGAAACGGCAGTTAATACTTAAGAGTAGAAGAAATCTCATAGGAACCCTGTCAGTTCAAAACAGCTGAGGATCTAGTTTTTTGACATTTCTTGTACTGTATTATCCAAAAAAAATGTTGATTAGAATAGTTTTTTCTTGATGACTGATGGATTCCTGAGCTCCAGATAACTTGAAAACAGGTATCTGTGGCTGTTCCTGATAGAACACTTCTCAGCCTACTACCTATAACTAAGGCCCCATAAATACACAGACCGCTCCAAAAACAGTAAGTTCAATTATCTGCAAACAGGACTTCAGTATTTAGAGAGGTGAGTTCAATAACCTATTAATACGCAGGCTTCCTTTGAAGTATTCCATACTATAAACTGCACAATAGCATGTGTTACCTACAGAGTTTTCCCAGTTTCTTTCATTTCTCCTGCCACCTTGCTTTCATGTGTTTCCTTTAGGGGAAAACTTGCACTTCTCTTCTTTCTTTCCTACTTACTACTTCTTCCTTCAACAAGTTAATTAGCTAGCTATGTATGTGATCTATAACAAAAAAGTTAATAGCAGTAAACCCAGCACGGGGAAGACATCTGTACCTGACCACAGGATTATTTGCTGTCTCATTAAAGAAAAATATGGAATTTCAGAACAAATGTACTTTCATTCATGGGGTATAAAAAAAATGACTGTACCTAGCTTTGTGTTCTTGATACCACACACACACCATTGTCCTTGACATTCCTCCAGATATCACACAGACTGCAAGAAACTCCTTCTTCATTTAAAAATAAGACACAAATCAAATTGGGGTATCTACGATCCTTTAAAAGTTATCACACAGCCATATAAAAAGTGATATATATGTTAATTAATCTCAACACTCAATAAAATCATAATCCCCTTCTTTAAAAGCCAATAGCTGTTATCATTTTATAACCAGTTTTATAGCTCAGGTCCATTACATTAAAATGTTGGAATCAACAAAGGTTTCTGGGACTCAAACATCGACATTTGAATTTCAAAAGAACTCCTGCATGAAATTATAGTGTTGTACTTCCCTCTATGAACCAGCCACTCTTGCCTCTTTAATAATAAGGAGATCAGCTTACACCAAATAATAGCTTGCTTTTAAAACATGACTAATTCCCCAAAGTCCCCCACTTTAACTACCTTTTTACTGCCTCTAGTACTTTAACTTTGCCCATCAAAAAATTGCTTTAGGATAGAAAGATACTCAGAATACTTAAACACTTGAACATAATTCTAGAAGAATGCACTATTTCCAGGAGACGATCAGTCAGGAAAACAAATGTGTTCTCTGTAAGAACACATTGCTCCAGATATACCCTTGTCAAATGACATGCCTGAATTAGAGGTGGAATCGTTCCACACTCCATCAAGAAGGGATGGGCAGAGACACCTCCAAAAGCCAAGTCAAATCCTAGTTGGGTTATAACAATCTGTGGAGGTAAACAGTGCTCCTGGTTAACTGTACGGAAACTGCCCAGCAGCTAACACTTCCTGGGCACCACAGCTAGATGCCAGTAGTTACTTGGGCTGAACTCACGGCTCTCTGCAGATATAAACATACACCCTCCGACATTCATTGAGGAAAAAGGTGGCATCACAAACTCATTTGAAAAATATGAGAGCATGTTCCATGAAACTTATTTAAGAAAACTTTGTCACTAGAACAGATTAAGTCACTCTCATTCAGGCTTTACGGAGCTATAAAGGGCGATGCAATCCAGGGAAAAGGCACTGGGTTAAACCCTAATTTTTCCCAGCTGAACCCAAATACCTCAGAGACAACTGCAGGAATTTAGAAGTGTTCCACACATCGTGTCAGTTGAATTTCTTTTCCTTGGCATGAGAGTTCAGTGAACACAACCATCTTGTTTGGACATTTAGCATTCTATTTTCTGCATGACTTTAACCATGTATCTTTTCAATTACTTCCTACTGGGAACAGCACAGCATCGCAAACACAGCAGCAGGACACAAGTGCCAAAGCTGGCTTCCTCTGGGTACTTGCAGTCTCTCTCAGCAGGTATATCACAGAATTTATTTTGCAGAAGGAATGATAAAAAAAACCCCAAAACCTATAAAGTAACTTAAGCAGACTTACAGAAAGGTTTTCAGATAAACTAGGATCAATAACAGAAAATGTTTATGTCCCAGTGGTCTCTCTTCATCTAACCTGCTTCAGAGGAAACTACTTGGACAAGCGGTTGTTCAGATAACAATGCCTACCTATCCCTACCAGCCCCGCACACTTTGCTGTCAATCTGAGACATTCTTATTTACAGTCACGAACATTGCCTATTAGATTCCAGTTTGGCAAAGCATTTAATTATAATCTAACCTTTAAAACAAAATGCTGGGGGTATTATGTGCTTAAGGAAGTCAACAAGGCTTGCCATAAATGTAAAAAATAGAAGATCTGATCCTATTTCAGTTACTTGTGATACTCAAAAATAGCTATTAGGAGACAACAGATATAAATAGCAGAAGAATAACAGAAGTATTTCTAACTCAGTGAATGTGTTTATAAATAGGATAGAGACAATAACCATGAGTCCCCAGACAAACCACTGAAAGGGTGCTGGTTGCAGGGCACTACACAGACCAGTGTTTCAGGGTCAGTACAATTCCATGTGAGAAAACCATGACCTTTATAGAATTTAATTTCAATGGTCAAAAAACACAAAGACTGTATACAAGTAATGAATTATGTTGATAAAACATTCATTAACATTGACCATTTTGGTCAAAACCATGAAAAAATACTAAAATGTGCTCATATCTCTAGTAATATTAACTCTTTGCTACAGCAGCCCTTAAAAGCTAAACCACATCACACTGAATTATTAAACTGATATTTTTTTTCCTTCAACATCTATTAGCTTTTTTAAGAAAAAAGGGAGCTGGGAGTCTGCTCTACTAGCTACAAAGTATGGCAGTTTCAGTCTCAATACACTATTTTTGCAAAAGTTGTAATTTCATAGAAATAGGGACTGAATACAGACAACTCCACACAAAACCTCCTTTGTAGCATGATAGCAGTGTAATACAAACATATATATTACCACGTTTTCTGAATGTATCTCATGGTCTGGTCACGCCACAAACGTGAGATTTTAAGTACAAAACAGACAGCATCTGTGCAGTCACTGCATCTGAATATTGCGGTATGGCATCAGAAGTAATTTAACCACAAATATCCCAAAGGTGATTTGAAAATGATTGATGTGACAAGACTGGCAGTCTCTGGATGAATCCCAACAGCTGCACTATGGATTACTGTTCAAGACACAAAACCACAGCATCAGTAAAGAAAATATATGTAAATCAATATATTTCTATTCTACTCACAGTAATGACTATGACATCAAATGTTGTAAGTAACAACAAAGGCATTACGCTACAGGTAAAGTAGGTGAAGGTGTTTCTTGTGGATACTGTAATTAATACTCATGGGACCAAGGCTGTAACTTATAAATACAAGTCCAATAGAGTCTCAAAGGATGCTCTCGGCATATGCCTGTACTAATAAACCAGGCAGGATCAGTGTAGGGACTCAAGTGCAAGCACACGACCATCCATACCACTGAAGGGTGAGCACGCATCTTTGACACAGGGGGAAGGGTTGGCTGCATGGGTGCAAGTCACGCTGTGCCACTTGCTCCCAGCAGCAGCAAACAGCCCTGGCCTGTTTTACCTACTAGAACAAGTACAGCTTTTAGCTTCTGGGGACTTTTCATATAGAAGTGCATAAGCACCAATTAACCTGTTGCATGACAGTGACTGTATTATACTGAATCTCCCTCCCATGGCACCTCCAACATGACCTGTCCTTCCCCATATTGCAGAAAACTGACTTAGAAGCCACAGTTATAAACAAGCAACAGCTTTTATCAGCTAGTCTTCATAAAACTCAAGCTTCCTTTCACATGCTTTTTCTATCACCAGCCTTTCTATGGATCATTTTACTCCATCTTTCTGCTAGCTCTGTTCTCCATAAGGAATACCATCATCTCTGTTCCACCACAATGCCCCAAAGGGAGCCCCCGCCATCCCAATCTCACAGACTGCTACACCCAGAGAAACACTCTGCCATCTAAAAATCACTCCTGGGGCAATTGCAGCCTCTCTTGCACCAGGGACTAAGGGTCCTGACGTACTTAAGGACCTGAACAGCCTGATGCCATCCTAATACCAGAGGACCGACCATATGAAATGCGAAAGCATTAAGCTGTGTTGCACCTTCACACTCTTGCCACCACCTGTTCAGAATAATACTCCTTGAACTTGCTCTTTCCTTTCACAGGAGAAGGATGAAAACTGTTTGTTGAGCTGCAGCCACTTTTAGCAGCCTTTCTGTAGTTTACACAGCAAACAACTTGAGGGAGCCGTCTAGTGAGTCATTGTTTTCCTTTCCCCACATTTTTGCAAGCCTCTAAGCAGGATGTTTTAAAGCCACCTCTACTATGCAAGGAAACAGCATCTTGGGCATATTGATGCTCTAATTCACCTTCTTGAATCTCTAAAATGACTGAGTTCCCTTTCAGGCTTACATGGCACTTTTGCTGCTTCCCCAGGGGAAAGAGAGAGGAACACCTGCCTCTGTTCTGGTTGGTTCTGCAGTTCAGAGCCACTCACTTTGTCTCAAGATGACAGCTTAAGGACACAAGCTGTTTGTGATGGTGAGCTGGACTTCGAACTCTGCAAGTAATACTCTTCCCCCCCCCTTCCTCTTCCTCAGCCAATCCCCTTGGAGGCTGCTTGTATTTCTGGAATACATTAAGTTCATTTCTCATTATTTCACTGTTGATTCCTTTGATTCTCCCTTCTCAGGATAGAGTCTACAGAATTTTTTGTGTTGATTTTTGTCTAAAGCAAGTGAGAGGTTTTTTTGATCATTCTTGTTTTGCTGATTTTGGATGTTTTGAGAGGAATTAATGTCTGGTTTTAGTGTGAAGATGATGAGACTCTACCTGCCCTTCTTTGTGCAGGTTGCTTGATCTGAATAGAGCAGATGGCAAACCATGCCTTTACATGTTACTTGTTTGGGAAATAGGAGATACTGAATCCATAGGGAGGGATTTTAAGAAGAATAAACAGAAAGACTGGGAAATTGATTTACAAGACCAAGGATACACAGTCATACAAAATTCAGAAAAATGTGTACGCAAAGCCTACCTTTAAACATAAGCATAAATTCCGCAGACTTCAGTGAAACTATTAATAAGTTTACAATTATGCTTATGGAAAAACAGCTTCCCGAATTAAGGCAAAAGAATGCTTTTCTTAAAAGACAGAAATCTAAGGATTGCAGAAGGAATCTGAGGCCCAATCCAGCTGACTTCCATTGATTAACATTAATGCAATTAAAATGGAAATACTCCTTCTGCATGAGATTTATTTGCATATGGCTTGTTAGCGATGCTATCATCCTCTGCACTTCACCCTACAGGGATGTTACATTACTGGTGAAAAGATACGTAAAGTCCCTAAGCTCTGACACTGCTACAGAAAAAAAGACAATGAAAGTCTTTGGGGTAATGTGCACGCTGACTGATCTCAGCTCATGATTCAAAATTTGTAACTTCAGTACCTTTTCTTGCCAAAATGAGAGACAACTTCAGGCCAGTTTTGACTGTAAATCTGAAAGGACTATTGTAGTTATTTAGTATAATTCTGTTAACAAGCATCATCAGTCCTTATTGCCAGAGCTGGTTCAAGGCTTCTCAGGCTTGCAGCAAACATCCCCCTCCTCTCCTTGTGTATAGGTACAGCAGGGAGCCTGCCAATCATATAGGTATAGCAGGATGTAGGCGGTAGTAATTAAGCACTCTCTTGTGCTCCAAACATGGCTCCAAGCCAGAAAACCCTGCAGTGACATAAGCCCAGCTCTAACTCACACACCTAGCTCATCATCAGCCTGCTGGAGCTTCTCTACACATCAGAGCACGAGCATTAGCTAGAGGACTGGGTCAACAGTAATGTCGTCGAGTTCAAGAAGGAGACTTGCAAGTCTCTGCACCAGAGGTGGAGCAACCCTGTGCATCACTATGGCCTCTGAACAGACTGGCAAAGCTGCAGCCCTGCTCAAAACAAATTGGGCTCAGGATGGACACCAAGTTGAACATGAGCCAGCACATGCTCTCATCGTAAATACAACAAACCACCTCACAGGCTATGTTAGAAGGTGTGTGGCCAGAAGACAGATGGAAGTTACTATCCCCCTCTACTTGGTACTGGTGAGGAATACTGTGCCTAGTTTTGGGTCCCTAGGTTCAAAAGCATGGAGAAAATGGAGAGGGGACAGTAGAGGTCTACAAAGATGGTTGGGAAGGGGAGGCTGAAGGAGCTGGCCTTGTTTAGTCCAGTGAAGAGGAGGTTAAGGCAAGACAAGTATTATAAACTCAACTCTTTCCAGTTCTATCCAAAGATTTTAAAAGGGGTCATGGCCCCAAATTTAAGCTTTGGCCATTCAGGTTGGATGCCAGAGAAATATTTTTAGCTGGAACAATACTGCAGCACTGGAAAAGGTTACCTACAGCTTCTATGAAATCTCTGTCCTTGAACTTTTTGAATACTGTGCTTTACAAATCACAGCTGACCACATTTGGTCCTAGTGTTGGTCCCAGTGAGAGCAGGAGGTTGGATGCAACCAGCATTCCTATGCTGTAATTAGTCTCCAGCTGAGTTTAGATTGATCCATTAAATATTTTGTCCATGCTGGTCCCCCAGACATTGTTGCTTCTTATTGGAGCTGCTGCTTCAAAAATTCAGGGGTATTGCTGCTGAATCTGGGATTGTTCTCCACTTGCTCCGTCCACTCCTAGTGAAGCATGGTCAAGTTGCTAATGGTCTGCTGCATGTCATCACTGTCAGGAGTAAATATGATAAACCCCTAATACTACATCCTGTATCTGATATATTCTGCCTCTTAGCAAAGGCATTTCTAAAGAGAAGAAATCTACAACTGTAGAGTTCTTTCCAAAATTTGGAAAATAATAGCAAATTAAAGCATCAGAGATACCTTCACTTAATAATCAGGCACATATTTACTGGGGATGTTAGCCTCTCCATTTGCCTCTCCCTCTTTCTTCCTTGCAATGACAGTGGCATCACATGGAGTGCTACACTGAGAGTACAGATTGTATCAGCCCCATGGCAGAAGAGAGAGGCTAACAGGGGAGTTAAGTTTGCCTCTGTGGCTGGCACAGGCTGGGCAGTGACAGTGTCTGCAGAGCACGGTGAGAACCCTGACTGCACAGCTCTTCCCACACCCAGCCTGGTGCTGCACCGCAGAGGCAGTAACTGGTTGTACCTTAACTGCACAGCCACCTGCTGCGTTTGCCTGAGCTGTGACTTGGTGATCCGAGGAATAAAAAAGAAAGAAAAAAACCAAAAAGAGCAGCTGCCTGTAGTTGTATCAGAGTTGCTTTGCCACCTATAAGCTGTAAGAAGCAGCTTGCTGAGCAAACATGGTCACGTATCTGTGGAGCCTTCTAGTTTAAAAACTGGAATCAGAAAAAAAGTGCAATTTTTGGCCTCTCACTAGCAACACAAGTGTCACTGGTGACATATTTATTTGCCATACTATGTGCTATACCAACATATGCTCATAAACATTCCTTCTTACAGTTCTTGGTTGCCTAATTACTTGTCTCTTGTTCATTGTATGGCAGCAAAACTGTTCATTAGTAAAGCTAACCACAACCAAAGAATATACATCCTGCACTCCATCAGTTGGTTGTGAAGTGCAGTTAGTTGCAAAGTCAGTTGCAGCTGATTTTAAGTCAAAACTACTAGTTCTTGAAGCATTAGCCTAGGTTACTCACATGAACTAAAAATGTTGTTCAAGAGCCTCTGCTCCATGCATTATGGAGCAACAAATAACAGTCTTAAAGATACAGACAAACATCCTTGAAGTCAAACTGCCTATACTGGCAACAATACTGATAGAGAAGATAGATGTACAAGGAAATGAGCTCTTCTAACATACATTTTAATCTACTTTAATATATCACTGTCTTTGGGACCAAGAAAGTTAATTATCTTGATCTTTATTATTTTCTTGATCTTTATTTTCAGTTCAATAATTTTTTCCTGTAATGAACTCCTGAAAATTAATTTAATTTTATCCCGTTAAAAGCTTTTTTTGTTTGTTAAAGAAATGTGCTGTGTAACACACTGGGTAACTTGGCAAGATTTGATGATGAGTTCTAGAAATAAGTTTTAATAATTATTTATAGTACAGGGGATACAACACCTCTTGAAATACATGTGTTGCTGTTATATCAGTTAATTAGAATAAAAATTTCTGCCAAGACCTACAGTTAGCAGCGTTGCAGTGTACAGTGAAGTAATAGAGTGGCAGTATTTTTTTATTATTTTTTTTTAATTTATGAAGGAAGATTCATTGCTGTGAGGCTAAAGAGTTGGTACAGCAGCTCACAGCTCTTTTGGGATTGATTGCCACTTTGATGCTTAGCATTATCAGAGTTTCCAGCAAGCTCAGATACAACATCCCAGGATTAGAACATCAATTTCTTTAGGGGGTCATATACTTTAGATGGTAAAATAGCTCCTTTTCATCAAAAAGCAAAAAACAAAGGAAAAAATAATCATTAAAAAAAAAAAAAGCACAGAGCAGAGTGGCTTAGCTTCCTATACTCACCTAAGGGAGTGACATAGCTCTCTGATTTGAAGCATGGCTACCAATACTCCTTACATAGTTCAACTGAAGACTTTTTCTTCCAGTCACATAGAGACTCTCAATATTTCAAAATTGCCTAGTGCATTTCCCAACACAACAAAACTTCAGCTGAGAAATCCTGCTGCAGCTAGACAGGGGGCTGGCACTTCCTAGAGACAAATCTAACCTTCATACTAACAAACATTAGCAAGCACTACTAGCTTACTACCTTTTCCTTCACGTGCATTTACCATTAATTTTTGTCCAGCTGAAATTTTGAATTTCTTGGGAAAGGACTTCATCTTTCAATGCATATATACTATATGACATTGCACAAGGCAATTTCTTCCTCCCTTAAACTGAAGCATGCTAAGAACATCCCTAGAATACAAAGGTACATCTAAGTAAAACTCCATTTTTATAATGTCCAGCAAACACACTGGAAAATGCTGCCTGTTAGAGCAATATGATCAATTCCTTTGGTTTATCAGAGAGATCGGTGAAATGGATATCAAATACCATTCTGTTGACTTGCCTTGACATAAAGGCATGCTTGCCTTTGGATATGCATTGGATAAATAGGTACTCACATTCCATAAAATAGGGGCCAGGTTCAATTCTCCATACAATTTGTCCTTTTTGCGTGCCAGTCACTCCCCGATTCTTGGAATCCCAGAAATTGGCTGGAGAGTTCTCATCTGAAAGAGGAAAGAGAAAAAAAATATTTTGTCAAGTAGTATTTATAATAGTAGTTTTCCTGGTTTTCTGTTTCAAAAGGCCGAGATACAAAAAATAACTTGTGTTAAAAAAAAATTTAAAAAATCAAACTAACCGGCAAAAGATAAATGGCTTCTCTTTTACAGCTGATAGATCACTTTATGCAGAGTGAGCAGACAGACATACAGCCAAAGTAAATATATGGTTTCCTCTAAGAGGTGACCTGCCAAGGTGTAGTATTAAATTCCAAAACTTCCCTAACTCAACAGAGAGGCTATTGGGAGTATATAGCTGATTGAAACTTCATCACAGAGCTACCACACTGTTTTATACTGTGGTCCTGCTCTGTGATGTGAAAAATCCAGCATTCATTCGATAGCTAGAAAGTATGGAATTGCAATGAGAGGTATCAAGACTTGCTTCAGTTTTTAATATATTGCTATGCTTTAGAAACCAGCGAGAATATTTTTATACATACATCAAAAAACACGACACTTTCAGTTTCCCAACAGGTACAGTATTATTCCCTATCAGTGAAGTCTAGTTAGAGGCTCAAAGCAAACAACTGTCACTTAGTAAGCCACAGATACAAATGAGAGATTCAGCAAAATACACTCAAAAGAGAACGGAGAAACAAGTAATAAGTATCTGCAGATCAGCTCAGCAATATCAGTATTTTCCCCTCTCGAACTAAGCTTTTTGTCCGAACAGTAACAAACATACGTCTTGGGGTTTGTTTTTTTTTTACCAGCCTGTATTCGGTCACCCAGAACGCTCTATGAATGACAGAAAACCAGAGTGAAAAGCTGTTCGGAAGGGCACAAAGGTTAGTTACAATGACCCAGAGGAAGCTGACATAAATTCAACTTAACTCTTTTGTACAGGAAGTTCTTTGGAAGTATGCATCACAACGTTGTACAAGTGCATTTAGGCAGCAGTTTCTTAATTAGACAATTAAACCTGTGACCTCAAATACAACATCCTAATTCTTTCCAGTGGTACTTGATACTCCTTAGTGCTAAGTTTATTTTTTTTAAATATCCTGTTTGTAAAATATCCACATTTGAGTGCATTCTGTATTCTTAAAAAGACTTCACTAAGAACTTAGTTTACGGTGGCTTTGTTCATGAAGATCCTATCCACAGTAGTTTCGTAATTATCTTAGTAACAAACAAGAAGGGACAGGAGGGTTCTCCTAACACCTGTGATCCTCAATCATATAATACCTTCAGGCTTAACTTTTCGTGTGGAATCAACATGATAGCACCTAAACTGCATATACCATAAAGCTGGGCACACAGGCAGCAAAAACTTAAAACATGCATACTTATTCTTAATTACAGCACAAAACTTCCAGGGTAAACTAAGCTGTATCTCACCAACGTGTTTCTTTTTTGTTTCAAAGCTATATAAAGAAGAACTCTGAAAGTACAGCCTGTAAATCATCTCATGGGCCTCTAAAAAAAAAAAAAAAAAAAAGATCTCTGTATGTGGTTTGCAATGACATTCTAAACACAACAATACACTGCTCACTTATTTACTTTTTAATGTGCCTTCCTAACCCAAGGCTCCACTACTGTCTTCCACAGACTGGGAAGCCTCTGGGAAGCCACAAGATGCAGTTTAACTTCTAGCAACTCTACACTAGTGCCTATTTTAGTCCACCATACAAATTTGGTTATCCAAACCATTGTTTCCAAAAGGAAGCAGATTCTTTAACTATTCCACAGTTATCTGAAACACGGATAGTTTTAAATTATTCAGTGTTCTCATTACGTCTAGGTAAATAAAGAGGTATTGTACAACAAAACCCCACCTCCCCTAACATGTTCTAGTTCTTCTGAATTTCTGTATTTAATCAACTGGAGAACAGTCTGTTCATTATTCTAAACAGAAGAACAGATATTTGGTATATTATAAGCATAAACATGAAAATTTTTATTCTTATCTTGTTCAGCAAATCAAGGAACTCTGAAGCACTGAAATAAGCCTTTAACAGTGAGATTTCCAACATTAAGGCACAAGCAATTGCTCTTTGTTTTTTAAAATCAGTAACTAAGTAAAGTCAATGGTTAATTTTTACAGGGACATTGGTGAGCTTCAGAAAATGTCCTACATAAACAGAGTCTCACATTCTGAGCTGACAGTTACAAGAAAGCTGAATATTTTCTTACACCTTATTTAATAAAATCCAACATTTAAGGAAGTGCCTGGATTTTCAGTCTTTTCATGAAGGAATAGTCCCCTCTGCAACAATGAAGACTGAATCATTGATACTCTGCCCACAGGCACGCTGCCATTGCAACAGAAGGTGGGGGAGACAGAGGGATGAAAAATGCTGACAGACCACTGCCTGTCAGCAATCACCTCAAATTCCAGAATTTATTCTGGACAGCTTTGCTTTTCTTCCGAAACATATATTTTTTTTTCTACTTTTATGATGTTACTCACATAGGGGGAAAAAATAACATTACTAATGCATATGGAAAAATAACTTCAAACCTCAGCTCATGGATTTTTAAAAAAAGATACTGAACAGGAAAAAAAATCAAATAGCATAAAAACATTAAAGTACACAATGTTGACGAAATTTACTCATCAACAGTGCAATAAACAAGTTAAACAGTGATAGTCTGAGCAATATTCAGCTGTGGAAAAAAAGTGTTTGAGAGCACAAAAAGCAGTCTCAGAATTACCACTACCTCATCTCTCCTCTTCCCCAAAACATATATGTGTATGTATGTACGTGTGTATATATGTACACACCCCCCCCATATATATTCCATAGGGAACTTAAAATTCCAAGTAGTTCTAGTCCCCTTTTACCACATAATTGTTGCTGTTTGTGAAACTGGCAGCTGTTCCAGAATCTGGGCCAAAGAGTAGATATAAATATCCCTTCCCAGAGCATAAAATATGCAACAAAATACTGTCTTACTGCATTGGTACCTTGTCCAGCGAGTCTATACTTCTGAAAGAAATAAAACAAAGCAAGATGCACAGTATCTTTCTATCTTAGGCACAACATATTACAGAAAGTAACTTACTTCTCAGAGCTGCAACCCGTTCACAAATCAGAGTCTGAGACATGTTCTACAATGAAAACTGCGTAATAATAAATGTATCGCTGTGTAGAACTTCACACTGACTAGTGCTCCTTGAAATCACTGTAAAGCAAATGTGGTCTGAGTAATAATGTTTTCTTTATTTAACTGTTAAGCAATCAGCCAAACCTAGTATCAAGAACTGAACTAATTTTTTCTACTTTCAGGCTTCACCATCGTTACAACACCCTTCAAGGTAAGTCAGATACCAATGGCATCTGTAATACCCACAGCTTGTGCTCTCCATGTCAGTGCTGTAGTTCTCCACCTGTGCCCACAGCTCTACCCTGTCATGACAGTGAATGGGATGCAGCTCCCTCTGGCATTTATCAGTTCGGAATAGCTATCTTATGCAAAAAGCAATATAGAAGTACTAGATAAATGGATGAACAGTGCAATGAAAGAAGGTATCATTTTTACAGAATTATTTTTCACAATAAAATTATGCCCATAAAAGAGTAAGAGCCATAAGAAGCTCCAGTATGCCCATGCCTTTTCTGCACTGGGAGCCCAGAACTGGACACAGCACTGAGATGTGTCTCACCTGTGCTAAGTATAGGGGAAGGACCATTTCCCTCAACCTGCTGGCTAAGGTTCTTCCTAATGCAGCCCAGGATGCCAGTGGGTGGCCTGGGCACAGTTTGCTCTTGTTCAAAGTGCTGTCCACCAGGACCTCCAGGTCTTTCTCTGCAAAGCTGATTTCCAGATGCTCGGCCCCCAGCCTGTCCCAGGGGCAGGGATTATTCCTCCCCAGGGGCAGGACTTGGCATTTCCCTTTGAACTTTGTGACATTGCTGTTTACCCATTTCTCCACCCTGTCTGAATGGCAGCACTGTATCTGGTTTATCAACTGCTACTCACAGTTTTGCATGAGGATGTTATAGGAGTGTTAAAAGCCCTGCTATGCCAGTATTTGACATCAGGAGTCAGGAGGCTTCTGTGGAATTCATGCTTTATTCTTTGTGTCTTATCACTTTCACTCTTTCTGTCTTAGGAAAAAGGATAAACTACCTGAAATCCATCACCTTAGAGAGTCATCTTGCATAGCTTCAATCAATAAATAAATAAGAAACAATCTTTATAAGACAGTTAAAAACCAAGAACTGCTACCGATTAATATCTGACACAAACTTCATAGTCCCAGTGCACAGACTGGTCATATGCAAACCAATGCTCATCTTCCAGTCCCAGTTTCTGTGGTCAGTAGTGTTAGGTTATGTGATAAAAGGCTTGTCTCCATGAATACAAAGGAATTTTATTCTTCACACACCAAAACATTATAGAAGTCAGTCACAAACTCCTAGTGTGGAAACATCACGGATTGCTTACCACATAGGAAAAAATTAAAAGTTCCCTATAGCAATCTAAGAGCTTCAAACTTTTGCATACATATCTCTTTTCTGTAATATATTTATAAAGATGCTTATATGCAGAGCTCAGAGAGGTGATGTTTAACAGATTCCAAATGTCACTGAATGGTTTTAATTATACACAATTTTACAATTTTCATCTTTCACTGCCATATATGGGTATTCTAATTCACAGCTCCTGAAAAATCCATGCGGCTAAGCTCCGAAAATATCAATCATATTGGTAACACTATTGTATCCCTCCATAATTCTGTTATCCTCATTTGGGATTTACATCCCAATCTCCATTTTTTCATCCCTTTCTGGAAGATGTTTTATGCAAAATCATTTGAGGTGTTTGTATTGTTTACTCATAATTTAAAATTTTAAATTAAGTTCACATTGTCAAAATGCTGACTTCCTTAGCATTTATGGTTAATTTTACATTCTTGGGCAGTGAAGATGATGCGTGCCATGTATCCAATTA
This sequence comes from Elanus axillaris, assembly GCA_026212715.1. Taxonomy (NCBI): domain Eukaryota; kingdom Metazoa; phylum Chordata; class Aves; order Accipitriformes; family Accipitridae; genus Elanus; species Elanus axillaris. The sequence continues at coordinate 21,158,069 of JANZLQ010000001.1, forward strand.
TTAAGAAGGGTGTTTGTACTTAGGCCAGGGAAGCTCACAAAGCATCAATCTAAATGTTATTTCTCTTGTCAGGTGTTCTCTTACAGTACATATCAGAAGAGCTGGAAAGCTGGTAGATAGCAAGGCTACAGAGTTCTGTCTCAAGCTGAGATCTGTGGATCTGCCATCAGTTTCTCTCATAAGCATACTAGTGAGAATGGTCATCCTCTATTTACTCTGTCATTTCCCTCAGTCTTTAATAGTAACAGGTTTGTAGTTAATCTGCATCAGAGTTTATTTCTGAACTTAATTTTGAGCCAACCATCAGGAGAGCTCTAGGATGGCATTCCAATGTAAACCAGAAATCTGATTTACATGAATTTTAGTGCACGACTTCCAAAACCTCAGTCCTCGTGCCAGGAAGCGCACTTCACTTTTTGGTGTGAGCACAGACTTCCAAGGAGTAAAACAGACTGTTACCAAAATGTAAGATCAGTAAGAATGTTCCAAAGAGTACTTGCAGTGGATTTGGAGCAATTGACTGAGAAAGTTTGTAATGCTAAATTTTGTGTGATATTTTCACTTTGGTAACCTCTAATAATTTTAATTCTAAAAGTACTTTAAAAAAATAATAAATAAATCCAGGGGTAATCATTAAAGAAGTAGCACACACAATGTTTAACGAACTAATCAACTAAATCAATTTCTTCCTTATATCTAAAATATGCTTAAAAGCAATTGAAAACTGCATCAGGACACATTTAAAGATGACAAATTTTATCACCTGAGGCCTCACTCTTTTTCTGGAAAGCCAGTAAGTGAATTAACAGTTTTAAGGCAGAGCTTCCATTGCAAGCAATTATTATAATAAATTACATTATGTCAACCCATTTAAAACACACTGTCAATTACTAACTACCACACCAACAAATATTAAGCCACTATGTACAGCTTATGTTTTGTGATTTTCAGAATTCCCCATCTCAGTCTGTGAACAGTTCACAGGCTTTCTGGTGGAATCAAAACATTTCTCATGGAAGACAGCACTGGTATATGCAGTACATTGCTGAAATTAAAGATCACACTTAGTTGCACTTTGGCTTACCTGGCCATTCCAAAGGATGCCTGTGGATCTTAAACTGCATTCCTCCATCTGAGCCCAATTAACAAACTGAAGAATAAAAAAAAGTAATGTTTTACAGGATGGATCCTGGAAATAGCATCCCTGTTCCCAATCGCAAACGGTATTTTCTGCAAAAGTCCTTCTGGATCCAGCCTGTCTAGCTCAAGTTTGGAGGCTTTAGCTCTGTATTAGCACTGTTGCATAATCTCAGCTCCGCGAGGCGTGCCTGCCCTCTCCCTTCCTCTTGTCATTTGAGGGAAAGGGGGTTTTAGAAGGATGTTCTCAAACTCCCTGGCAGTTTCTAGCAGGTACACACAATCGTCTGTCTCTTCTCCTTGAATCAAGGGTTTATCTGGGTTCAAACTGCCCGTGTTAAAACATACCAAGTATTAAGTCCTTCAAGCCCAGCTATCTGCGGCCACTCCCCTCTGAAGGGTACAGGATGCCGAAGCCCCATCCTCCCTCCGCTTCCTTCCTCGCCTTGTCCAAGGGAGGATTCCTAAGCACAGTCCCAGCCCCGCAGCACGGGGCGGGCTGATGTAAACAGGAGGATCCTTAAATCCTAGAAATGTCGGCAAGGCAGCCACAGCCACGAGCTCAGCAGGAGCTCCCTGGAAGTGCTGGCATTTGTTTACTCAGTATTTCGCTCTCCCGCATGACTTCCCCACAAATCCAGTTATTTTAGGGAAGACGAGACTGCCCCGTAACATTGGCTGGGGTGAAGCTGCCTGTAAGCCAGGATAACCCTCTGCTGGGCACTCCTGAGCCAGAGGACAAGGAGGGGGCAGAGAGCTGCTATTACTACCTCTCCTTTTCCAGGTTGGTAAATGCCACCTCAGCACAGGGGCTTGGACAAGGCTCCATTTTGCCAGATGCTCTGACTGCTCACAAGCCTCCTCGTCGATGCTGGCAGATGAGCTACAACTCCTTCAATTTACAGCAAGGACCCAAACGGTGCCAAAGCGGCCCCAGTACTGCAAGAATAAAAAGGGTACTTAAAAGTATCTTTGCAATCTGGTCCACAGTCTGCAGATCGAGTCCCCTGCAGCAACACATTTCATTAAATTGTATGCTTGTGGAGCACTAGGTTCAAGCTCTCAAAGCAAATCTTCGTTTTCCTAGTAAACATCAGGCAACAAAAAAACAGGAAAAAAATAACTCTTATAGGAAAATTTATTCATACTCAGCTTGAAGACTTTCCAAAAACTGCTTCCAGTCAAAGAAATTAAGATGGACTCTGCTAACAAAGAAGTGTAAGCTACTGTGTTACTTTATGTTTCCATAAGGACCTCTAGGAATTGTATTTTCAAAGGACAGGAGGAGAAAGAACACCAGAACTGGACTACTGTAAGAGAAATTTAAAACACTGCTGTGTACTAAATGGCTGGAAACTATTCTCTCCTTGTTGCCAACAGAGTAACCCCTCTGAAAGCTGAGAACAACAGAATTCTTGGACAGTGTTAAAAGCTGCCTAAGCAGCTACTAGAGCCTACTACATGCTAGTACAGATCTCTACTCTTCACAACACTTTGGAAAACTTGGATGGTAATGAAAATGTAAGACACAAATCTCCAGCTGAGGAAAGCACAGGAAGAAAGAGGCAGAGAAAGGTAAAACAGATGCTCTTACAGCCTCAGACGGGAGAGAAGCAGCTGTTGGGGCTCTTCATGAAGGTGATGGTGCACTGCCAGAGGCTGCAAGGTGACACTCTGAACTCCAACCTCGACACAAATACTGGCCTTTGACACAGCCCTGCTATTATTAGCAGTGAAGGATCATCATCATCTCTATTTGGATATTTAGTATCATGACCCAGGGTGAAAAAAGCAGGGACATGTTTGTTCCTCACTGCATGGCAGCCATTCATTCCCTTGCACAACCAAACTTAAGGTTCAGATACCTCCACTTACCACCCCTGCGCTGTGGGCAAGAAGAGGAAAGACTCCACTCACATTCCCTTGGGCACCCTCTGCGACTCCCTATATACCACTTATATTATGTTGCTGACGTTTATTGCACTCTATTGCTTTACACAGCAAGAGCAAATACGAATTTTTCTACCTGCGACTGATAGGATGGCCAGGAATAAGCTGTATTTCTCTAACACTTCACTTCTACTTCAGCTGCAGAAGCAGAGCAAGGGTAGAAGCCATACCATGCACCCCATTAAAACACTAAACAATGAAACCTTTTTTGTTATTAAAGCTTAAGTTAATAGAGTGGCAAGATCTTTGCTCTCATTTTCATACACAGCCCCTATTCTGATGCTGGCCATGAGATGGACTATTTCCTTCTTTTTCAAGAATTATACTACTACATTTTGTTTCCTTCTGTAAGCACACTAACACTTCAAAGTGGGGATCAGAACATCTCCATGCACCCTTACACAATGTGATAATTCAAGGCACAGCAGCAGCTCAAAGGATTGGTTAACTAGAATGCAGGACATAAAGATACTGCAAAAAATACAAGTAATTTTTTCAGACATATATATGACACAGTACAATGGCAGGAATAAAGTGGAATTCCACTTCTCTGCATTCAAAGTAAAGACATCATTGAAATTCAAAGCATTCAAAGACAAAAATAAATCCTTTCACCCATCTCACTGGCAAAAATTCAAAAGTCTAACAATAGGAAGGAAATGACCTCAAGCTTAACCTCTTTCCTGAAAATCTTATTAATCCTCCTCCACAAAACGATGTGCATTTCATTCCCATCTACACTTCAGGTGTCACACATGCGCCAGCCCCACAGCACGAGCGCTCTGCGCAGCATGGGCCAGCAACCAGCTGGTCCAGGCTCACCTGGAAGCTAGATCCTAAACAACACACGTAAACAACTTTTGGGTGTTCCTGCAATGCACCACAAAAGAACATATACTATGAGAAAGGCATAATGTTAGACAAAAAAATTAAGCTAGAGAACAACACTGAATAAACTCTGACAGATTGTACAGCATGCCCTTAGCCATAAAGACCATTAGATACTTGATCATATTGCAGAAAAGCCCCTACATCTTTGCAAAATGCAAATAACTCACCTATCACTTAGTTTACTGAGGTCCAGCTGGCTGTATGTGGGGGTAAATACAGCGTGGGGTATGCTTCCACCTCCTCCTGAAGGAAGCATCACACAGCTGCACCACCTCTCATGTCAACTCACAATCATCTCAGCTGCTGATGGTTTGGGGAAAGTGACAACTGGAGGAGATGGAGACAGCCTGTTCCTCAGGGGGAAAGCCAAAAGCAGGGCAACCAGGCAGGGAACAGTTTGCAAATTCAGACTGAGGCCGCCAATGGCTACTGAGTTGGACTATGTTTATAATCTAATGTACTATACTAAGTCAGTATGCTATTGATACTATGTTAGTATATGCTCTCTTTCTTTCTCTCTCTAGTATGCTATTATAATCACTAATAAAGATTAGAGAATAGGAGGACAGCAAAGATGCAAGCAATATACTGAGGAAAAGGGGAGCCTGTCTCTCTCCTGTAGCATCACCCTTGACACTTTCAGAAAACCTTTTATTTTAAGCACTTTGTTGCATCTCACACCTTGTTAAAACTCCAATACAAACCCATCTTCACAACTATAATTCCTTCTCAATATGCTCCTCTCTGTGATACCCAGTTCCCCACCACATCCCAATACTCCCACAACCTTTTAGCCTAAAGGTGACTATCTGCTGCTTTTAATGGTAGCAAGTGTAAGAAAAACAAAAAAGCTCTGTGTGTACCACATCCTAAAGGCCTGTTATTTTGGGACAGGACTGTTTAGCAGATCTAGAAACAGAAGTAATTCTTCCTAATTAGCTGAAAAGGGTCATTTTTGGGATAAATACTGTCAAAGCTAAATTTAAAAAAAAAAAGGCTGTATCTAAGCTTTTCTGTGTCATATTTAATCTGCCAGTCTAAGTTTATTGTGTAATGTTTTTCATCATTTTCCTTCTCAACCACATCCTTATATGGTGTCAGATAAGCACTTGTTTGCTGGCATTGCATGAGCTGCTGAGCTTGCTTAAGCTGCACACAGAAGATGACTGCAGCTTCCCAAGAATAAAGGGCATGCACTTCATCTCTGACCACGTTTCCATCACAAGTCTTTGCCAGAAAAAGGAGAAAATGTAACAAAGTATTCCTGCTGTGGAAGACATTATACTAGCAGAGCTGTGCTTTTGTCAACATAGCCTATCCTGCCCCCAGATAAATTCTATTGGTAAACAAACATTACCAACAAATGCACAATTTTACTAGTGCAGCTGCACTTATGGAGAGGGCTTTCTCTGGTGTGGCTGTCTTGGTACAGATCACATGTAATCTCACAGCCAGCGGAAAAAAGTGAGGGGTCATTTATTTCATGGCCTTCATGTTGTTTTTACATGGACCAGCAGCATCTGGTCATGTGCAGAAAGGTACCAGAGAAAACTGGGGGGTTTACCTTGTGGTTGTTTTTTTTCTGGTCAAATATTTCTGAAGTGGAAACAATGGAAATCAGTTCAGGAAGAGCCAGATAGTCATGGCAGCCCTGTCGAGTTACCGCTGAGGTCAGCAACCCCATCCCTCTCCTGCCTTCTTTGCCCCAAAATTTACTTGCAACAATTCCTCCTCTGCAATAAGATCATTATTGAAATTCAGTCTGCTACTGCTCTCTGACAATGGTATATATTTTACTTTTCTGAGAACTGGAATATTCAGGCTAGTTAAAAGTTTGGGAAGCACTGAGCAGCCCGTTATATATAGGAAATCAGATTGAATGATCTCTTCTAAGTTTAATTTCAGTAAAATTTAGGCTCATTTCAGAACCATTACTAGCTCATAAGCTAACCTTAAGAACACTTTATTCCACATGTAATTCTCCTGTAACTGACTTACCCTTCAAAAAGAGGTTTTTCTTGTGAAACTGTCAGCAAACACAATTAGTGTAATTGAGAGGCCTTAGAATCAAGATGACTGTGTGCTATTTTTAATTTGTTTTGTTTGCAAATCTGAAAATAACCACTGTTTTGAATCATTACAAAATGTACATCTGCCCTTTAAACATCATATGCATCACTGCAATGCACATTTGTAAAAAGCACAACAGGCTAGAAGCAATTGTTAAAACATACGCATGTTATTTTAAATCTGTATTTTGAAACTGTTGCAAGTGTCTTTTGTTCTATTCATATTTATGAAATTTTAAAATCAGATACCAGCAAACAAATACTCGGCAATTGTCCACCAAAACTGCTGAAACATTTGGCTTGAGTACTCACCTTATTCTCCAGATAGTTTTTTGCTATGTGCCTCATGTGGGCTACCCATGAAGCAGAGTAATATTTATTACCATTGTATTTGCTATTACTGATCCATAGGTTTGCACAGAACATTTTATAGTTTCCTTCTTCCCTCTTTGCCCATCCTTCTGCTCTCTTCTCCTTTTTCCTCCAGCTGCTCACACAGTATAAGAAAATACCCACATTGTACAGGTTTACAGTAGTATTAGCACATTATTATCAGAAACGCTATGAGTCATAAGACGAGTACCCTAAGAAGTACCTAAGGCAAGCAGCAAGCCTGTATGATAAACTACAAAACTTCCTGCCCTAATTAACAGGAGCCATCCCTGCCCTAATTATCAGCAGCCATCCTACTTCCCATGCCCTAAAACTTAATAATGATATGTGAGTACTTTAAAAATTCACATAAATTTTGCAAATGCTTTTGACAAGTATTGTGCTTATTTCCTTTTTTCATCCTCTTGTCCTAAAACTGAGATGATGATCAATTTAAGAAAATATAATTTATTAACAAAGTTTTCAGTTAAATTTATCAAGTCAAAAACCTTACCTGACAGCTGATCCTCAAAACTGCTAGAAAGCCCGAACTAGTTATTGATCACAGTAATCAGCAATAATTTTAAAAGCCCCATTCTAATTTACTCAAGTGACACAAATTCCTCAATTTCCTCAATTATCTTCTAAAAATCTGACCTGAATTCACTGGTGCATTATGCAATTGATGTGGTTTTTTCCATTCATATTCTAACAGACATATTACTGGCAGAAATATTTACATTTTAGCAAGTGTTAGAAAATTTTCATATAGCACAAAGTATGAGCTCAGTCACTTCAGATAAGGAACTGTCACCTACTGTATGTGCAACAACTTGACCGACAAGACCTTCCAGGCACTGCAGAGATACAGACAAACACCAGCCAACCATAAGCAGATACACCTGAAAAGTAACTTCACAATCTTCACTCATCAAAATAGAGGAAATCATTGGCACAAGAGCCGTGCATACAGCAAGAGCTTGCACTTCTATTCCTCAATTCATGTCACAACTTTCAATGAAAGAGCTGAAGGCCCAAATAGATTCATTAGGTATATGTGATAATTCTGAGTAAATTCTGGAAAAATCTTTAATTGTATATATGCAAATTGCAAGCAAACAAACAGGCTAAGTTCACTAAATATATCTCTTTTCTAGAAGATAATATGCAACTCAGAATAAAGTACAAGAGATAAAAACTATGTATTTCTTCTTAAATCCCCATAAGGGCATAACATATCATAATGAGCTGAAATCGCATTTGTGGGGAGCTCTCAGGCATGTAACGGGAAGGAGGTGCTCCCTTGCCAGATGGCATGATCTGCTGATGGCCAGGGAGGAGAATGAGTGGAACCAGGAAACGACTTAAGTGTTTTAACTGCCCACATATGCATACCCTCTGCCAGTTAAAACAAGTGGGGTTTTGTGCAGGTGAAAGTTTCAGTGAGAATCACTGAAGGTTTTCCAAAGATTTTTATTAAATAAAAGATCAGTTCATCATTAGCAAGGGCATAAAACTCAGAGCACAAAACATTCTGAGCCACAAAGCCAGCATCACCCAAAGAGCTGACCCAGCCTTTGCACGCAATGATCCATCATCTGCTTTTACAGACACCTAGTTGGGTGGTTATATTTTGCTTTTGATAGTAAGTCCCACCTTCAGGTTTCCCAAAGATCTATTTTCTTTCCTGGAATGCACCAGCAAGGAGCAAAGTCAGTGCCAGACATACTCCCCAAGAGTCCTGTGGAGTTTCATTTAACTGCTCAATCACTCCTGCATTTTCAGCCCTTGTTTTACTTGGTGTTTATTTAATCACACCACCACCCCCTTTTTTTTGTGTGTGTGCATGAAAGTGTTATTTATTGCTAGGGACAAAGGGCTAAAACAAGAAGACCTAGATGCAGTATACCCACAGAACAGATAAAATGCCCACAAAAAGGAGTCTTCCCACATACAGCAGCTGAGATCCATGGATCCAGGAGGTTAGTTAGTTTGGGTTTTGCCTTCTCAAATGGTTGATGGTTTGAACCCTTGAACTGTTGCAGTGGCACAAAAAAATGGATTTCCAGCAATGTGGCATCCTTCAACACTGGGTGGAGACAACCGATTCTTCACTGAAAGGAGAGGAAAGACTGCCTCTGGATTCCTCAGCTTCACTTTTGATTGCACTTGATTATTGCTTGCAGATTCTGACATTATCTGATAAATATTCGTCTTAATCTGTTCTAGCCTTTTGACAGTCACAGTATCAGCTAGCATTTCATTCTCAGTGTTCAAGTCCATTCCCATGTCTAATACAGAAACATTTCTAAAAATGTTTTTTTCCTTGCTAGTTCTAAGTGATTACTCACTGCCTTTTAGAAATCCTTCTAATTTCTAAAAGTTGTCAATAAAATATGTCTCTGCAGCACACATCTCTTAAGGATCTTGTGGGATTTAATATTCCCTTAGCAGCTGTTATTTTTTACGTTTATCTTCAATATTATGAGCTGTTTAAGCAGGAATGCAAACTAGTCTATTGTTGTCATCTGACAGTAATAGGTTTCTTAGGGAATTTATTAGAAAGTCAGAGAGCTTGCTGGTTTGGAATATAGAAAAATACTTATATTTAAACAATACACTTTTGTCATACTTCAACTTTTCAGTAATCTAAACCAAATGTAAAACCCACTAACAAAAAGAGGAAACAGCCCAAGAATGCAGGTTCTAACCCTAGGTAGAAACAGGCATCAATGCTTCCCTCTCATGCCTCTATTAAAGACTGAATACATTAACTATGATATTGTGGACACCTCTGCATAAGCAATTTCTCTTTTCCTTTCCACAAACCACATAACCTCTAGCTTAAGTAAACAGTAACGTCCTCCTATTTTATTTATATATGTATATGTTTGCTAAGGCATCCAAATGGCTGACAAGTAATGCTGTGGAAAACCTACAGATAGAGAGGAATAGTAAGTCAGCATAAAGAGAGCACATCCATGCAAGCAGCGCACTAAGGATGGCTATTAAAGGAATATGCTGAATCACTATCCTTCACTACCTTCATCATGATTACCACTTAGGTTCCTGGCCAGCTACACTTTCCACCTCCCCCTCAGTGCCTCATGATGGCAAGATCTAACAGCAGATTCCTCATTTTGTAGATTTTTCCGTTGCTGAAAAGTTCTTCCAGATTCTTTACAGTCTCTTCACCTGAAATGAGTTTATTCCAAAAACTTTGTTCTGAACTGGCATAAAAGTAGACCTAAACATTGTAGTATTTTAAAAACTATTAATGAGGCTATTGCTATTATTTGACTTCAAATGTGCTGAGATGCTTTACCATTCCAAGTATTTCATACTCCTAGCTCTGACCAGATTCTTCCTTTTACCTACCTCCTGCTTTTGATGTAAGGATTCAGGATTCACTTTAGATTTGATATGCCTCTTAGTAATTAGCAGAATGAATACATTATATAGGATAATCTGAGTCCATTATGAAGCCCAGCAAAGCTGTAAGAAGTGAAACATCATATCTAAGCATTTACTACTAATGTTGCACCTGAAATAAAATATCTTGAATGTTCCCAAAGACATATATTATTCCCCTATTGGTAGATGACAACAGCCAGTGCTACTCAATATGGTAGTGTATATCCAAGCAGTCAAGAAATATACAAAAACAACAAAAAAGAAACCTATGGCTTTATATAAAAATGCTTTCTTAAACAAAAAATCCTGTACAGATTGGTTATATTACACCTAACTATGCACAATTTCATACAGTGAGCTCTGATCCTGAAAACTTTGTTAATAAAGTTTGTGAATTGAGCCCCTAGGGAATAATTTTCAGCTGAGCTATGGTTTCTTCATTTTTGTATAATTTTATATTGTGTGTCATTATGACTTGCAAACACAGACTATCCCATTTGGGGATCTGGCACTAGCATGCTGATGTTGCAGAATTTAACAGCACAATTAAGGAAACACTGTAGACACCAGGAGAAGGGTTTTTTGGATGAGCGACTGAAGTCTGACCCAGTTCACATTCCAGAAGCACATCATGTTTTTTTCAGTCATTTCCACCAAACAATATAGTGTGGTTATACCCTGTTTTAATATTCAAGCAGACAGAATAACACAGAAATAGTTCAGGAGCGCAGCACATTCTAAATTTGCACATACGCTTTCAAAGATGCTATTTTTGCAAGGTATACAAGCACAGGAAATCTAATTTGTTCACGTCTGTCTCAGTGCCTACGTTATTCTGCTGCCCCTGACCTGATACAGGTTCCCTTGGACTGCAGCCTGGGGCTTGTTTACTTGACAGAAATTCACAAGTTTTTATTGGTTCTTTGCTGAGGACACCAAACCCATTTTGTCACAAAGTGCTGACAGTTTGTCATGGTGGCTGTAGCCACCCACTTCTGCTGATTTTCTCTACCACACTTTGGATACCACCCCCTATGCCTCAACCTGGAGCTGCAAGCAGGTACATATGCTGACCCGCAAGTCAACCTTGTGTCAAGCACTCTTCTTCTTTCCTTTTTGCCTGCCCTTGCTAAGAGGAATGCAGCACCATTCCCTCCCCATGCAGTTGCAGAGCCCTATCTCCACAAGAACTGGGAATGATTAAATAAAACATTAACTACAGAATGAAGTAGTTTGATTTTATACCAGGAAAGCATAGAGGGTTGGGAATATTTGTAAGGACTTGGAAAGAAACTGTAACAGATATACCAC
>JANZLQ010000001.1:21169345-21186855 GCA_026212715.1 Elanus axillaris
GGGGGGGTGGGGTGCTGGTTGGTTGGTTCCACTGCCCCCTTCACATTTCACCCTCTTCAGAGTAACTAAGAAATACCTGTGCTGCTTCAGGAAAGATTTTAGCTGCATTGAACGCCAGGACAAAACCACTGTGGAACTTGCAACTCCTAATACATACTGCTATTTCACTCCTAAAGATCATTTTAAAAAGCCTATAAATCAAAGTACCGAAGTACCATGGCCAACACTTATCCTCCAAGGACAGAAATGTAGCAAGTCAATTGTTCATGACCGCAAGTCACAGACACTGATGACAACTACAAAAGAGAAGGCAGAGACCTGCACCGTCTTCCAACTCCCTCCCTTTGCAGAGTAGGGTGCAGAGGGGGAACTTTTAGATGGAGCATCACAGTTGGATTTTTATTTTGCCCCTGCATTTATCCAACTCTCATTGTTTTGAGACACTTAATATACCAACAGGGTCAAGTCCTTTGCAGTTACCCTGCACTTTCTTCTTTCTGTTGCGATGTGCATATATTCAGGTTTTTCCAGAGTGCCTAAAAAGCCGACAGTGTATGTCATCTGTTTGGAGATGTGGTATTTATTGCTTGCATCAGGGATTTTCTGTGTAATACACTAAAGCAGGGCAAGCTGGCTAATTACTGCTGCATCCAGGTTCAAAGTTCAGATCCAGATGTCAAACTTCATAAAAATTCAGGATCATCTGGTTTTACTTTTAGTTTGGCTCATCAGAGAGAAAATCCCAAATCATGACATTTGATGCTGGCTTCCTCGTTTCTGTCCCCGAGTTGCTCCATAATTCTTGGGAAGCAAAGAAAATCTCAAAGCCTTGCCCACCTACTGTACAAGACATACATGTTACTAAAATGCCGTCCTTTTACTTATTTTTAAGCTAACTGTGTAGGATTCCAGTCAGTTGCCAGTGCAGTGACTCAGCAAAGCCTTATGCAGAGAAACTCCCTGCTGCGACTCTTATGGCCCCAAAGGGAGGGAGGCCAGGTGATGGGCCTTTCCTCACAGAACAAACATACCTGCTTTAGGCAGCTGTGGGACACGCAGGACACCATCAGAAAGTGTGGGGCAGGATCTGGCTCCTGAAACAATGCAAATTGTTTGCGAGTGATGAAATAAGGAGCTAAGCACATTGCCTATGCAAACTTCAGATTTCAGGATGCTCTTTTAAGAAAGCTTTGTAGTCCTCAACTCAGCATCTTTACGTTACTCGTCTTAATTTACACTCAAGTTCAGTGACGTCCTTGATTTTGCATTAGAGATTTTGCCCATGACTTCCCAATCTGCACCTCTCCCATGCTGATACCTGGTAGTCTGAAAACATGCCCTACATTTTTAACAGCAAAGCTCAGATGCTCTTTTGGGATATTTTCTCCCAAATAATTTTGGAACATGGAGTATATATAACAGAATTTCAGAGAACATCTGTAAATTAGTATCCAGAGAACTATCAAGGGCATCTATGATTTCAAACACAGTATCCTCTACTCAGTAAGTTATTTATTTCAGGAGGTTGACTCATTTCCTTAAATCCTTTTTCAGCTATCTGTTGTGACTGAAAAAAATTCAGAAAATTTAGAAGTACTCAAGGAAATGAGCCAACACATCCTGGAAGAAATTCATCCAATACACACACAATAAGACAAGTCAGTCTTAGATTTCTAAAGAAATGAGCAGGAGGAAGTTCTAAATGAACCTGAAATATTTTCTGTGAAACACAATGTTAGTTTCCCATCATCGTAACTCTCCTTATGCCCACTTTAAAAGCAACATTCTCCAGTTAATCAGGAAGGTAAAGTGGGTTTTTGCTGGGGTTTTTTTCCCCTGTAGAGACAAAAAACCTTCCCAGAAATAGTTTAGTGAAACTCACCAATATTTAAATTAAAAATATTGCTGCCATTATTCCTCATGAGAACTTTCTTTGAGACCTCTGGTGCTTACCCCAGGGGCATAGGGTCCACGGTCAAACTCTACATCCCAAGACAAAGCCTGTTCAGTGAGATGCATAATGCACCACAGAACCACCTCATCACAGAGCTCTGGGGATGCTGGCTACCTGGAGGTCATCACCCAGGGACAAGGAAACAAGAAGTCCCTACCTTCAATGGTCTCCAGCAACGTAATCAAGTGCACTGTCTTGGAAAAACTCAACTCTTTGAAAACAAAAGCAAAGAACCAGAAACTTTTTTACAGCCTTTCCAAGAACCACTCATCCCCAGGGTTTCATATTTCTTAATATCTGAAATCATGACAGGAACAAATGAAAAATCCATCTGCCAAACAGTAAAGATTTCATGAAATAGTAGTTATGACAAATTGGTTTTGCCCTTCTCTGGATTCTCACATACTTGTGAAACATGAAGAGTACAACTCAAGTATTTTGAGTATTCTCAGTCATTAAGTGAAAAAAGGCAATTTTTCATTAAAACTTTTCTGTGCTATTGTCTATTAGACATGAATTTAGCAGCATAACAATGTTGAACAGATGCCTTTGGCTAGACGTTTACCAAATGATGATGTATGTCCGTGTGCTGGGCTGGCAAAGGTGCTAAGCCTCTTCTTTCACTTGGGAGGCTCAATCCAATGCACGTACATCCTCTGGAAATGTAGAAGGGTCCAGACACAGTACTGAGTCTTCCAGAACATGCTTGCCTCTCAGAACTGGCTGGTATGCTACCTCATGAATGCCACCCTACTCTTGGAGAAATGATCAGCTGGGGCTCTCACAATGGAGGGAAGCTGCACCCTGAGTTTGCAGCACAAAGTCACTCTTCAGACAGATTCAACCAAGACAGTAAAGTCACTGTGCCTCCTTCTCATTTCCTCCATTATTCTTGACAGTCTTTCCGGTTTGGATCAGTGTCCATTCAGTCTCTCCAGCTGATTGCCTTGGACTTCATTTTTCTATTTGATGACTTCTCTGTATTGGAATATCCCTTGATCCCTGTAGGTAATGTGTCATCTTTACCTGGTCTGCCAAACAAAGAGGTTTCCAAACCTTAGCATGCCCCTTCACAATCCACTAACTCCTTCATCATACACGTGTTCTTAACATGCCAGTCCCAACCTCCAGAAATATTTCATTGTTTTAAAGCTTTTATCTCATACAGGAAAGCTGAGATCCAACTGCTCTTCTAATGATGTAGTTTCACATTTCACAGTTACAACCACCGCATCAGCAGAGAGCCCATGGAGGGGCAGCCTCACGCTGCCTCCTGCCATGCTCCACTAGACAAAGCCGTCAGACAAAGCCGTCAGATAGCTGCACAGTAAGTCAGATCAGCAAGTGTCCAAAGGAAAACTATAATCAAATCAGATGCAACCCAAAACAACACTGAAACTCAGTGGGTTTTTTGGAGGGAGGATGTGTTATTTTTCTATAGGGCAAGGCAGTTTCAACTTCATGATCATCTTAATGATTCTTCCCATTCAGACTCCTTCTCACCTTAACACAAGAAATACAGTATAAAAATACAAGAAGGAGAAGTACAAAGGCAGAAAGAGTGACTGAGAAGGTGTACAGACTCCCCAAACCAACAGAAGCAAAAATAAAAAGGCTGTGGAGCTGGGGAAAAAAATAAAACAAAATAATCATTTCATCATTTCCTACTTCAAATTAGCTTTTTTTTTTTGTTTGATCACAGTACCCGGAATGTCATAAACCTAAATTCTGACATATTGCCACACAACGTTCCATGAAAACAAACTGGGTGGAAGGAGCAGAAGTGGGATTTGGAGAAAAACAAAAAAAACCCCAACAAATCAACAAACAAAAAATATCACACTCAATGCAAGCCAATGTACTGGCTAAAAAAAAAAAATAAAAAAATTTAAAATAAATCAAAGACTTTTAAGACTTTTTTCAGGTTATGTAGCTTATTACCAGAAAGTTACTTTCAGAATGAAATTGCTCAACCTCTGTCTAAGCAAAAAGAGAACTGGAAAAATGCTAAGTGGCAATTCAGATCCTTGAACAGTCAGCAAGTGGGACGTCTAAAGAGCAAGTTTATCCTTCTCCACTATTTTGAAATCAAATACTTTTACCATGCTCTTCTCATCTTTAAAGAATCATAACACTCTAGTTTTAGCCAAATGCCATTTTTAGATTAATGTACTTCGTATCCAACTACTCAAACATAGCTTCAATTTGTTCACAATAACTGGAGTTTCTGGTGAGTATGTATCTACAAAATTACCAAGACGTTAATAAATATTCTTGAGTCCCAAATAACCTACCTCAAAGTAATTCGTAGCTCATGCCCTAGCTAAACGGAAGACTGTTTTCCATTGGAAATTAAAATGGTATTTTATGACAAAGTCTTGATTAACTGTGTCTAACTGCACAGCAGTCTTAAGTAAAAAGACATTATCCAAGCGATAGCATCTTACTAATCTCTTCTTCATTACCTCTCATGCAGTAGAAGCAGAATAGTGAAAAAGGAGGTTGGAAGATTGCCCAGGATCTTTGCAATCTACTTCAGCAGAAGAGAATTTAGAATTTCCAGGATAAGTTAACTCCAGAGTAATGCACTGACAATATAAACAGAGTTTTCCCATAATAACCAGAACAACTGCTAACTTGTCTTCAGCACCATCGTGTCATATCCAGAGTAATAGGAATGACTTTTTTCTCCATACATTGCCTAGACCTTTTTTCTCACACATATGCTTTTTTAGTTTTGTAATGAGATGGATTATTTCTTCAGGGTTAAGATTTACCTCTTAAACAAAAAGGATGCTGATATAGTTACTTATAATCTCCAATCTTTAAGCTCATGTCAAGAAGATGAGAGCAGATGAAGCCAAACACTGCTTATGACAGGTACTAAAATTAAACTGGATGAGACCAAATCTAAAAGAAACACAAAGGTCAAGTTGCAATTCTTTAGAAAGGATATCATTTTACGAGTGCCAAAAATCAAAGCCAATTATATTGAAATTATCACTAGAAGTCAAAAATGGAGATAGACATCTTGCTTCTTTAACTTTTTAGCATAAGATCTCAGAAGTAGAAAGCTCTCTTTATCACAGTGTTAACATGCAACAGCAAAACAGGACTACAAAACTGTGCAGACTAATGAAGGCAAAGAAGCTTTATTAATTTATGTAAGTATCTTGAAAGCATCTACAGAAAACAACATTTCTGTTATTTCCTTTATGTTCCTAGCAAAATATTTTTAAAGAGCAGTAACTCCCTGGGGTTCTGAAGGCAAAGAACAGAACCTAGAATTAAATGCAACTAGAAACAAAGGCTCACCAACTCAACTACTCCCAGCTATATAAGTAAACCCAAAGCGTAAATAAGTAATTACCAAAAGTGCAATCAGACTTGCATTCCTATTACAGCAGCCTACAAATCACACCCCATCACACCCTCTCTGCTATGTCACGGCTGCACATTGCAGCTGAGCAGGCTGAGGGGCAAATTACTGCCAGAGACAGTCCCTCTCACTCCTGGTAACATACTCCTGCAGGTTCCCTGAAGCTACTAACCCTGCTGCTTTCCCTCATCCCATTTGAGATGCTAAATCAGCATAGAGCTGTTTGTATTCTTGGGAGAGTAAATGCTCTGCCAGTTCAGCACTGCTCAGCCAATGGGCAGTACACAGTAGCAACGAAGACCATAATCTACACTAATCTGAAAGGCAGTAAATTTTATTTATCTGCTTGAGCAGGAGAGAATGAGTGTACTCAATTAAGTGTGCTGTAATTAGGACTGCTTTTCAAAATCGAAATCTTACATGCTAATGACGCAAAACATCTAGCTGAATTGACAACAAAAGTCATAAAACTGTTTGCATCATTTGGTGAAATGCCACTGATGTCAGGTGGGTTGTTTTTTATTTTACTTGCCAAAACCATATCATGGGTGTGTTTGGTTTTTTTAAAGGGAACTGGACAATGCACTTTTCACCACATTGCTCAAATAATTCACAAGTTAAAGAATACATCAAAGAAAGTATTGTTGACTGTACATTAAGTTCTACTCCATCTATACATCCTAAAAATCTTATTCATTGCTGACTGGTAGATTGTTGCATCCTTATTCAGTATCTTGAAAGCAACTGCCTGTCTGTAAGTCTACTAAAATTCAGAGATGCATCTATGCTGAAAAATTTCTCAAATTGCTTTTTCCCTCTCCCTGCAGGCTACCATCTGCTGAACTGTGTCATGCATGAAACTCTATATATGAATTAAACTACATTGAACACAGAAAGATGGGGCTGGTTTGTTTCTTTTTTATGAGGTCATTACTGGATATTTATCTCAGTGACAACAGTATATGCCTGCTATTGCATTATAATGTTTTTCTATGCATATTTCATCTTATAAAGCCAAACCTATTTAAGCTTAACTGGCTTCATATGCAAGAAAGCACTCCTACATTTGATAGCAAAGATAAAACATTGCTTAAGGTCCTGATCTCACAAGGCACCAAATGTCTTCCATTTTTAGTTTTCTTCACAAGATGACACCTAGTAGGTCCAAGCTTTCAGTTTTAAACTGTCTGAAATTATCCTCAGGTGTGACTTGACTCATGTGAACCGCATTTATAACCATCAGATAAAGTTTAAATTCTCAAGGAAGAAAGCATTTAATGGAGCATGAGAGTTCATATCATATTCAGTAATGGAAACTTCTAATGGCAACTGAATAGCAATCATCAGAGAATTAGTCAGGGAAAACCCGAAAATGAATTTCTGATTACACCTTCTGTAAGAAAACTACAAACCAGTGACCTGTATCCATCAAACCTTCTTCTATGTACAGTTAAAGAGGGCATGATGTTAACAGTGACATGCAAGAAGAGATTAAGATGAAATTGAATTCTTAAATATGCTCTTTAAGAATAAATATCCTTTGTCCATTTCCCTTATGATCTGATTATGTATCTGCATAACTATTCAAGTTATTTTGCATATACTGTATAATTTTTCAAAATAAGCTCCTTTACATTCACTGAACACTTTACAGTAATACCTTGCTTCTTCCAGGCAAAGTAACGAATCTTTATTGTATCTTTTCCTCTTCTCCTTACTACAGTACATACGAAATGACTGTGTTATTTTTATGGAAAGTGTAGATTCATTTTTTTGCATTACCACACATTGGGATAGAAAGGATTAATTTATTCCCAAGGTCAGGGAAGGAATGACAAGGACAATGAATTTACTGATTTTTATAAACTTTCAAGGACAACCAACACATTAGGGATGGAATGAGTGATTAGTGACTCAAAATACAACCGAAGACTAAACGGTTTGACATTAACTCTGAACGACTGCTAGACAAAGGAGGCAGATCTCATGAAGGGAGTTTAACTAGACCTTGAAACAAAGCTCTGGAGCATGGGATTTGCTTGCCTGGGAATTGGCTGCCCACCAGAGTGAGAGCGATGGAATCCTGGATGCTTCTGGGCAAAGAGACAAGAAACAGTGCCAATGCAGATATTTGTAAGCTTTGGTTTTCCCAAGGAGTAAAGGCTAGCTAAGCATAGTCAGTTTAACTGCACTCTTGTACCGCCTTCACCCCACATCAGCACTGCTCTTATGCCAAACCGGCAAATTGTACAAGGGCTGGATACCACTCAGGCCCAGCTGAAAATTTTTCTGTACCAGAGGAGCTCTAAGATAGTCAGATCTGGCAATTCCCTGGATCTTTTTTGCTCCTCGAATAGCGTACGTTGCAAGATACATCTTGATGAACTTTTCTAGGAAAGGAGATCTATAAAGATCAATATTGGCACCTTCAGTAACCTCCTCCGGTTATAATTTGTGTGTATCCAATATCAGCATATAATAAAAGGTTATATTAAACACACCCACCAATAAAGTGTTAGTTTCAGAGTTCTATATGAGTGTTTCTCATCTTTTTAAGTGCCACTGGTTTTAACTACACCGGTCACATCCTTAACATACTATATTTAACACTCAGCTTATAACACTTCTTCATTAATTCAGATCCTTACAGTCACTGATAAATCCATCCAGATGAAGGAGCCAAAAACTTCATAAAAAATTTACAGGAGGAATTCTAACACTGTGCATAATGCAAAACTAATCCATAAGCTATTACTTATATGAAACAAATCAATAAATTAATTAATGCAACTACGTTTTCAATCCAGTTGTCAGTGATTGGGAATAACTGTTTTTTCCCAAATTATTTTGAAAATATTGCATGGCATGTTGGTTTGATGATAGAAAACAGCTCAGCAAATGCCTTTTCAAAAAAACAAAATGAAAGCCAACCTCCTTCAAACAAATAAAAAACAAAGCTAATCCAAGGCAGTTTTCTGGTAAAAGCGAGTACTGCAAATTCAGAAGTGTATATTGTTTTCCATTATCCAGTGTTTGTATTTGCCATCTTCCCATCTGCTGGAACAGCCACTTACATCAAGCAGGCAGGGTGGGGAGAATGTTGCTTTCTATCCAAAGCATTATAAATGTTGTCATGCCAAAACCTCTTCCAATGGAAAGACTGACAACACAGCTGAAAGTGTCCTCCCTGCAGTTACACTTGTCTAGTTTTCAGGTCAGAGGTATCAAAAAATTTAAAAAAAACAATTAACTGAAAAGTTTGGATGTTACGGCAACATTTTCTCTGTCACAGCTTGAACTTCTGCCAGACATAGATAATCATCCTACAAGATTCTAGGTTTTGTTTTTATTTTGTAGCAGCAAAGTAACTCTTTTCTTCTTAAATATGAGTGTATTTTAATGTAGTAAATGTATCTTCTATATATCTGCTGCATGCAATGAAAATACATAGAGAAAGCACATTCTATTCATGTCTTCTAACTTTTGCAGTAAAGAGAAGGTATAATGTTGTCCATACACTGATTTTTGAGCAAAATTTATTAGCTCATAACTGAGAAGGCGAAAGTACCAAAGTCTGTGTTGGGGAAAAAGTAGCTTTGTATGTGGGTCAGGATCTAGGAAGAAAGAAAAGAATAAGACTGAAATGCAGTATCTGGAAAGAAAGCTTCTGATTGGTTTGTCATAGATTTTTTTTTTTTAAACTGCTGTAAACCTCACTGCATATGATTTTAGGATATCATTCCTGTATTATACTGCCTTCTCTTTTCATTATCCTACTCAAGAGCTGGCCTTTCTCTAAATATCACTAAGTCACCAGCAAATGAAGTATTTCAAAGCAGCTTTTTCTATGCACTTTTGCTTATCACCACAAATATCAACATCAGACACAGACTAGCGCCAATCCCAGATGCAGGCCAAAATAAATTCAAGTTCTCTCCTGTAATCCTACTTATTGTTGACTATGAATTTTGTTTTGTTATACATATTATTTAAGCATACATGTCCACTGGGAGTTTCACCAACATCTCAACATGCACAGGTATCGCTCTTCCAGAGCTTCAGAGACATAGCTGGTCCTTTTTTTTATTTTTTGAAGAGAACAAAATTACCACTGAGGTTAGATATTCAGATGATATAATTAAAAAAAAATAAAAATCCCCAACGGTGGATGACAAACAGCACAACACCAGCCTCCTGGAAGCCTAAACCAGACTGTACGATGGAGCCAACTGGGTAAAGACCAACTCTTCTACACAGAAAGTCAAGTCCATGGTTTGCAGACTTCAGCAGCTGTCAAAATGAGGAGTAACCACAAATTAATACTGTTATGCCTTGTAACTTGTTGACAGACATTAACAGTACTGCTCAGATTTTAAATTACAGAAAAGTATTCATATTGCTAAAACAGGAAGGAAAAAAATCAAGTGAATAATCAGGCTTTTCTGGAAAATAATGCAGTTATTACTTTACATGTTTTCTATAATGGAAACCAGAGAAATCTTCCGGGAATAAAGTATCTTAACATTTTATAATCTCTCTGTCTAATGTAAGCCACTATTTTAAGTGTATTAAAGGCAGTTTATGTGAAAGCTTTTTTCTTTTTAATCTTGTCTGACCTAAAATGGAAAGGCTCCAAACTCCATTACCCTAGGAGGCATAGTACAAACCTAGATCCTATCTAAATTGCCCCATAAAATTTTGCATCAGGGTTTTTTTTTTACTTTTGGTTTGGTTTTGTAATGCTATTGTGGATTCATGCAGTAGGTTTAACAAAAAGCCAAGCAGCCTGTGAAAAGCAGCTGATGGAAACAAATACAATTACTTTTGCTAGCCAGCATTTTAAATGTGCTAAGGATCTCTAGAACAAGGGCATGCATCTCATAAATAGGACTTCGTAAATTAGGACAAAAATAGGCCAGCCTGTGCAATTTGGTCATGGGAGTTAATCTATTTAAACCAAAAGTGGGGTTTGCTTCTCTCACTTGACTTTTTATTCCTTATTTTGTACTGTCCGATTTCTTAAATATGAGACTTCACATCAACCCATAAAACTCATCAAGATTCAACTTCCCTCAGCATCCCACATGCAGTGGAGAGTTCACCTGCTCATCTTCTTGAACAGTTCTCACTTCCCAAGGAGGTCCTGGCACCCTGTTGTTACAATAACACTGTAGCAAGAAAACTGGGATGTCTCACAGTCCCTTCAAACAGAATATCCATTTCTCTTCTTTGATTCCAACTGGGTCCAATACTTTGCACAACTTTACTCACTACAGGACTCCAGACTCTGACCACTCTTGCCATAGCAAGATTCAGATTCCTCTTAATTAGAGGAAAAAATGTCTGTAAAACTCCAATAGCTTAAACACTGCTTAGAACAAACATTTTTAAAACACACAGGTACAGAGCAAAAGCTGGGCCAGTACTGGACACGAAAACTTCATGGGTCTAACAGGATGCAAAAAGTGTTTGTTAATTTCTGTAGTGTTTCACCACTTCAAAAGATGAAGAAGGTTTTCAGTCTAAATCCTAGTCTAGCTCTTAAAAAAAGAAAATAAGTTTAAAAAAAATTAAGAGAATGGACCTTTTCCTTCCTTCTCATTAGGACAGAAAGACTGAAAATTTACCTTTACTCCTTAGAGTAAGCACAGGTACAATACCTCTACTAAAAAGCCCCCTCTCCGAATTTCATCATGTCTTGTCACTTTCAAGTGACAATCTTCATAACCGGACCTGAAGAAGAAATAAGAAGCCCATTCTAGGCAAAGCTTAAAGCTGAATTCGGAATTACAAACCTGTATTTCAGATTTGACAATTTTCATGCAACACTGCTTGATTTACCTGAAGAAGAGCTAAGGCTCAGAAATAACATTTCTCTGTTACATACAGTCTCACTGGGACACCTGTGCTTTTATAGATGTGTTATCTTCATTCTCCACTAATTCTGAAGCAGATGAAAGATGCTTCAAAAAAACTTGATGGACAAGATTGTTCAAGAAGTGCTACTGATACTTTTAAAAGTTCAGACAGTACAAAACCAGAAACAGTCAGGAAAAAGCATGTTTGCCTTCACAGAATACACTGTTCCTCACATACACTGTTTTTCTGGTAACCCTTAGGAATACACTGGAAAAGAAAAAGACCCTCTGTACAAAACAGCCCCTCAGTAGGAAAACAGATCCATTTTTGCTGTATGCAGTGAGGAAACAGAAGATAGCAGCATGGTACTAAACCCAGCGAACTCACACATGTATCTAAAAACATTCCATACAGAATTCTAGAAAAACTGAGCATGAATTTAGCTATGTAGAGCTATGTAGCATTTTTCACAGTTAGGTTCAACTTCTTGCATTTAAAACTGAAAGACCAAAAGTTATTGCAGAGGAGTATCCTGAGGACATTATAGTGAATTAATGTCTAATAATATATGCAGTCTTTTCTACAAAGTATTTGTTCATTTATGATTTCCCTCCCCCTTTAAAAAAAAACAAACAAACGTAAGTCTGGAAAAAAATTCACACATACTAAAAACAAAAAAAAAAAAGAATCAGTCCTTCAGAAGAAGATGACTCCGTGTTTCTCCCCTTAGGCTTTTCTCTTTTTAAAAAGATAACATCTATTTTCATAACCATTTAGCAGGCCAAACGTTTCACTTAAGTTGCACTCCACTAGAAAAAGCTCCATCTACCATTCCCCAGTGTAAACCAATCATCTGCAAACCACCTAGTAGTAGAGGCAGTGTCTCCGATTACTGACAGTCTTGTGACCAACTGCACCAACTGATGTCTGGGTGAAAGTCTACAGTGGTTTGTAGTCAGTCTCTTAAAAGAAAGGGATCTAAAAAGTTTGGTGGGAT
This sequence comes from Elanus axillaris, assembly GCA_026212715.1. NCBI lineage: Eukaryota > Metazoa > Chordata > Aves > Accipitriformes > Accipitridae > Elanus > Elanus axillaris. The sequence continues at coordinate 21,181,535 of JANZLQ010000001.1, forward strand.
TCCTAGTAAGCCACTGCAGTTTTAACCATGCAGTAAAACCACACTCGGAAGCACAGAACTAACTGCTTTTTCATGATAGAAAACTAATGAGAATGTGTTAATTGGATAAATTAATGAATGAAGAGGCAAGATAGTTTCTCAGTGTGTCATTTTCAATCCTTTTATAATGGATGTATTCTATGAAATTAATTTGAAGTGAAAATGTACCTGGATTGCTTCAGACCTTTGCCAGTTCTCTCTGTACTAAAGCCTGAGCTCAGAATGACGCTCATTTTTACAATTTCAACTTCTCTTCCTTTACAGAATTAACCATTTTTTTCCCCCCTCAAAACATTGATCCAGCTTTCACGACAGTTAATTGTGCAACCAACATTTAAAAAAAAATGCTACAGGACTGTGCTTTTGGTTATGTGATTTATTTTTTTTAAAGAAGAGAAAAGTATTTGCCTTTTTTGGTTCCTAGCTCCTTGAAAAATGGTGCTTTACTAGAAGATGTGGGGGAACATTGGAGGTACAGCAGTAGGCTGACACAGCCCCAGTGCTGCTTTGTGTTAGCGTCTACACACAGCTTGGGCTGCCTTCAGGAGGCAATGCCAGAGGAGAGTAACTTTGTAAGTGAAATGGTTTTCATTTTAAAGAAAGAACAGGATGGATAACCTCAAGCAACTATGTTGAATATTAATAAGATGTTTGAGAATGGAGCTTTTATTTTTAAATATCTTCACCCACAAACATCCTCTCCTGAAGAACTACGAAGTGAGTGTCCTCAACTTCCAAAGGAGTAAGTGAGAACTGAGGGTATTTCATGGTAGTTATTACAAAGGACTGAAAATCCTGGATTATACCCTGTGGGATGTAATTTACTTTAGCTATGTCTATAAAAGCTATGCAAATGAAAGGGTTTTAGGTCATACTCTTACAAATTTTTTTACCATTTTTTATTTTTAAAAGATGCTAGATACTTGAAAGAGTTTATCAAAAAACCTAACTCAAAGACAGACAGGCATGGCTATCAGGCTGAATATATCCTTACCTCTCTGTTGTAAAAAATGTGCAATTCCGTAATTCAGAATGATGAAACCACAAGTCTTAAAGGAAAGACTCTGCTCAGATCTATTTTAAATCAGTAACAAAACTCCTGCTAGGGCTCAAAATTTCAAGTGGCAGTGGAAACAATGTGAATAAGTTCCTGGACCTTTCATTTAACAAGAAAACAAGAAACTCAACATACTCAAACACTGGTATTACACAGCAGCATGATGGGGGTTTTAGGCACAAGAAGGCATAAATTTGGCTCTTCCTTATTCTTACCCTGTGGTAACTTAACATTGCTTTGTACTTCAGGGGCTCAACAGACTGAAAATAGAAATGTTTTTAATCATGAAAGTAGGATAAAAATCACTTAGAGCCTACAATAAGAACCAATGAGAATTTGAGAGAAAGATGCTGTACTTTAGCATCTCAAGTATCAACCCTGAAGTGCTGTGAACCATGAAAAAAACAACGGGAAAGGGTGTCAAACTTTTATTCAGACAAAGCTCTCAATGTATTTAAATTAGAATGTTTAAGCTCCATTTAGCGGTCTGTGCATTTTACAGCACAGATCACACTTCAGTTGCTAACGCTGTTGTGAAGATTAATTTCTGTTTATTATGGAGACACTTCATTTAGGTGTCTTAAATGTTAGCGCATCTCCATGGTTTATTCCAGGAGAGACTGCAGCTCTTGCAGCAATTCCAATACAGCTTTTATAACCAGGTGAGCTCTGGAACAGCACAAGTCAATACTGTCCAGTTTGTGGAGCTGCAGTAATGTTTGAAAAAAATATCAGACAAAAAAAAGAGTAAGAACTGGAAACAGCATCTGCACAGCATGTAACATTAAGTGATGCAGAGATGGAACACCTTGGAAAAAGCTGGCATGGCAAATACCTCTCTGAAATCCTACTGAGACCAATTTCATTGTGCTAAGCTTAGTCCCAGGATGGACAAAATTCCAGTGGTCAGACCCGTTTCCACCGGTTTCTGCTATACCTGCTTTTGGCAGGTTGTATTGACAGTTCCTTTCTACACTAGTAATTAGGCCCAGAGAAGCAGTGCAATTTTGAAACAAATCAACTGATCACTCCCACTTAAATGAGCACTGGTTACATTCAGAAAATAATTTTAGTGTACATGAACTGCATTCCCTGAGAAGACGATTAAACCCCATGTGCCACTACAGCTACTTGCTAGCTATGCTCCAGTTTCTAGTGGGGACATGAAGACTGTCCACTGGACAGCTCCAAACCACACACACAACAGGAATATTTCAATCTAGGGACTTGATTAAACATAATACAATGGAAAATCCCAACTGCTTTGACCTCCTGATCCACCCCTTTTGAGCCAAACTATTTGCTAATGCACACACTGCCCACAGGCCCTTGCATGCCAACCTAGAGCTCTTTCCAGCTCTCTCCTATAAAACATCCTGAACAGCATAAAAAAGTACATAAAAGAATCTCTTTAGAGGATTTCTTTCTAAAAAATTCTTCATAAACAGAAATTCTCACTCCTTCAGAATTGACAGAATTTCAGTTCTACAAAATCAAAGATTTATACAAAATATCTTTTCACAAGTGTTAAGAATTTACTTGACCAAAAAAACTGTATAAACATTAGACAATAAGCACGTCAAGTTACATGATGAATACGGTACTCTGATTTTCCAGTCTGTAAGCCCACCACCAGCAAAGGTGAAAATAGATAACTGCATGCACATTTGTTGTTTAAGAAGAATGCATTTCATCTTCTAGCAAGTCACTGTGGAATTAGATCTACATTAATTAGAATCATGTTTGTACATAGTTCACTGCACTAAGAAAAACAAAGAGAAATCCAAGGTAATTCTCTGCAGTTTTACCTCAACTTTAACCTTTAGATTAATTATCTGTTGTGCCAGAACACATATCCAAAAAGGAAATATAAAGTGGGAAAAGAACAAGAAACGCACAGAAATATTATAAGATGGTTCTGACTTACCTATGTGATATAGTCCTATCCAGTCAGTTGGGTCTACTTCTTCCTTAATATCCCAGAAAATGATGAGGTTCTGAGATTGCCCCAAGGTGTATTCATACATACTGGCTGTCAAACTAGACCTGCTATCCGAGGTCACTAGATCAGTGTCGCTGTTGGCACGCTGCAAGTTCATGTTCTCGGCCATAGTTCCCTGAGATGCCAAACTCTGCAGATTCTCTGGGCTCAGAGTATACCGTAGCTGTGGGTTCCGACGTCGCACAAAAAGCAGATGTTCTCGAGCTGAACTGGCCATCTCTTCTCCACTTTTGTCAATTTACGTGAAAAAGTTGTTGTTCAGAGATCTACCATAAAGAAGAAAAAAAGGAAGTGTTAAATAGAGACAGCAGGTTACTCAGGCAAATATTAAATGGAGAGGCATTAGGGGAAAAATGTTCCTACAGAAGCCTAAACTCGACTGAGTAAAATCTTTTACTTCATTGTTTTACCACTGCAGCCACCTTAGTGTCTGTACATTAAAAAAAAAAAAAAAATCACGAATCAGGTGCAACAAAATTCAGGGTTAACCACGTGCAATGAAGTAACATTTATAAGCCAGAAAGCAACAGAAAGAAAACATCCAAGACCATCTATTAAGCAAGAACAGCCACAGTAACAAAGCTAATTTAAGCCTGGCAGTAGTCTAAAGAGCGAGGAGATAATGAACTCATCATCTTCCACCAAAGAAAACACAACAGTGTATGATGTACTTCCACTTAGATACGTTAGTTTCCAGCAATACTCTCTATGTATGTTCAGAATCAGTAAAGCGTTGAAGGTATTAATAAGGATGGACATATTTCAGAATAAATATGGTATCACTGATTTATGCTACTATGAAATTATTTTGTAAGGATTTTATTTTTTAAGATACAAAGTATAGCTTCTGAGATCCTCTATACCATACAAAACCACATCAGACCATTGGCAAGGGTACTTCAGACTAAGGATATACAATTAGCCCATGTCAGTTTACCCGTGCAGTCTGATTTTCTTGTTCTTTTCCATACAACAGAAAACAGAGGCCTTACAAATTCAACAGCCTTCCTCTAGCCCTGAGGAGACGCTAGAAGGTCTTCACAGAAATGGTCATGCCAATATCATCACACCATACATTCAGAAGCAGAACTTGCATCTCATTATCCATAGCTACTAAAAGTACTGCCATTTGAAAATAAGCACTCACATTACTCACAACTTGAGATAATTCATCTGAAAGGAAAGACAAGAATAACAAAATATAAAAAACAGATGGAGCAGCTTATAGGAGAATAGAATTGGCAATGGGGAACCTCATGGCATAGAAGGAATATGAAAATTTCTTTATCTAAGCTACGTGACTTTGACCAAAGCTGTTTGCCTTTTTCAAAAGCTATAGTTTTTATCAACTCATTGTTTCTTTATTTTACACAGGAAATAAAATGGTCCTTATCTGGCAGAACCATTTGCTTTCAGAAGAAACTGAATTTTCCGGTAATGTGTTTTTCAGTCAAAACTGTGAAAATGATCTTCTGTACTATATTCACCTGGAATATGAACCATGTATTTCCTCCAAAGCCAAACAAAACCAAAGCAGTCCTCCTGCCCAGTAGTAACTCCAAAGCTCGCCAGGAAGAAATTGTGTCCTGGGGTCCCTACATTCTTCATACAATTTGAAAATAGTATTTCAACATTTCTGACTAGACTGCAACTTAACCCTTAACATAAATTATTCCACTATAGTATCTTCTGAGGGATGTATACTGCAGGAAAGATGTCCTTAGTTTTATACATATAAATAAGCACATATAAGAAAAATGTGTGCATATACACATATAAAAAAAAGCAAGTAAAAGGTATCTGTGTATTACTCTTGGGCTTTCTTCTTGGCGTCATAGCCTTCAGCTATCATATGCAGATATATTTGTTCTCTTAAAATAACCAAGCATAGTCAGACAGTGCTGAGTGTCACCTGCTATAATGCTCCTTGTTTCAAGCAAGGAAGTCTGTAATGCAAAATTAGGTAGAGCCCAGAAGCGAATGCATTGGCTGACCACTTGTGGTGGGTCGACCATGGCTGAATGCCAGGTGCCCACCAAAGCCATTCCATCACTCCCTCCTCCTTCGCTGGACAGGGGAGAGAAAAATACAACAAAGGGCTTGTGGATGGAGGTAAGGACTGGAGAGAGATCACTCACCAGTTACTATCACGGGCAAAACAGACTCAGCTTGGGGAAAATTAACTCAATTTATTACAAATCAAAACAGAGTAGGGTAATGAGA
>JANZLQ010000001.1:21201682-21241547 GCA_026212715.1 Elanus axillaris
TTTCCACACTTAAGCCCTTCTGAGTGCCCGGAAAGGAGTCTGCTGCAGCATGAGCCACCAACCACCTATTTCCTCCATCACAGTTGAGCCTTAAAAATCTGGTTTGTCCTAGAACAGCGATCTCTCAGTCTCTGTGCACCCTCTGAATACCAAGTTTTAACAATACAGTTATTAACCTTGCACCAAACACAAGAATTCCTCCTACCCCTACCCTCTGGGCACTAGCTTGCAGGGACAGCCATGACAGCAGGAAAGGCAACAAACCATATGTTCAAGGTAAAGCTTGTAGTCTAGCATCCATTTCCAAAAGGTGAAAGATATCAAAAGCTCTGTCTAGACATATGCAGAAGCAGCATTCACCCCTTTGGTATATACAAGGAAAGTTTTCTTAATGCTCAAGAGGGCACTCCCCTCCCAGTGTCCCTGTCTGCCACCAGTAACTGAGAATAACTTAACAAAATAATAGTTATATTGCTCTACTCCTCTGAAAAGTATTCCAGTACTTCATATTGCCTCACATCATAAAAATGAATGGGAAAAGATACAGCTAGATATACCTGTGAAAATCAGGGACTCTAACAGGGTTACGGACTTTGTCTTCAGCTGATAATTTGGGCAGTAATGATGATAGCTACAGCACGGTGACAACAGAGGAAGAAGGAACTTCCTTTCTGGGTACTATTTTGCAGATCTCAGGCAGAACCTGGCCCCAGAGAATGGTAAAGTCAGATTCATCTAAGAGGTTTCCATTATGCATTAATAAATTATATTTATTATTTATATATAATAAATAAATAAGTTTGTGTAATTTTATATATTATAAATTTTATTTATTCATTTACTTTAAAGCATCAACAGGAATTTGGAGGAAGAGTACCCTCTTCCCCTTAAAAAAAAAAGGGGAAAAAAAAAAACCTGGCAGCCAGATGCCCAAATCACACTGAGACTGTACGGTGGGGGAGGGGGCAGCTTATTATCATATTGCCTGTGCAAATCTCCTGCCTCTTAATATCTGAAGAATGGTATGAAATGCTTTGGTTTAACCTATAAAAAAACCTGACTGAAAATAGGTATATACAACTTGATCAAAACCTAATGACATAAAAGAAAAAACAGGAAGAGGTGGGGGGAAGACTGGACCCGATCCTGGTTAGTTGGGGTTTTACCTGTTAATGGCAACGTCCCTCCATTTTCCTGCATTTGGAAGTTAATTTCACAGGGTGACCTTCGCAAAAAGTAAGATGCAATGCAGCTTTCTGGTTAGATAATGCCACTGCCACTGTGTCAGGCCTCCACTTGTGCCAAATTGTCACAGTCAACCTCTGTTGTAGGTTATTACAAAGCAGAATTGAAGAGAAATCACTAGAAACAATGACCTGCATACTGACTGGACTTCATAGTTTGCCAGAACTACAACATCATTATTTTAAGACATGGGAATGAAGTCTCCTATCAACACTTCTGGTTAGCTGGTGGTTTTCTATATAATTTGAGACTGGTTTGTTTTGGGGTTTTGTTTTAATCATTTGTCCAATAAATGATGTGACCATATGATTAAATTCAAACTACTAATTATTATCACTAAATTGTTTTCTCCCTATGATGTAGCTCAGTAATAAAAAAATTCAGGTTTAGGCAACCACCCTTCCTTCAGGTTCAAGGGCAGAAAGTTTAAGCAGTGTTTCCTAAACAGCAGTGGCAGCCCAATCAAGCGGAGGATGTCGTTGTACTTCACTAACAATCCTACCGCACCCTGTAATGTATACACAAACCTCAGATTAAAATACAAACAAATCTTACAGCTGCCAACATCAAAAACTCAGAAAGGATGCTGGAACTGCAAAAGAATATCAGTTATTAGACAAAGCAGTGATACAATAGAAAAAAAACTTTTTCGAATAATGCTGCTAGAACTCTGAAGCTGAACACTTCAGAAAGTCACAAACATCATCAGAAGCAACAATTAGTTATTCTTGCCATCACCACCATGTCCAGTGACAGCACAGGTCTGCTGCTGAAGTGCCATAGCTTTATAGACACTGAGGAATCAGATCACTCATTCATTCAAAAAGCTTCACTGGAAGCCTTTGTAACACCCTGCAAGACTCCAGCTGCATTTGGGAAAGCAGAGACTGCTAAAAATGGCTCAGAAAGCCTCCAGTACTAACATAACTTAGACTATATTAGTTAACTTCAAATTAATATCCCTACTGGACATGGCAAAAGTTTTGAATCCAGGTGTCATAACACCGAGTCACCGGTTTGTGATGAGTAGAAGAAATTCACTGGAAATTCAAAGGTTTCCACTAGTACTGACTGTAGGAAACAAAGCAGAGTATTTTTAAAGTAACTAACACAAAATATAATTACTTCAAATCTACTTCTCCTTGGTCACACAGAAATGCATATACCAGCATTGCTGACATCCCATTAGATGTTCTTATCTTGTCTAGAACAAAAATAGAGCTTCAATTATAAAACATGCTACTCAAACACACTTACTTTCTAGTATTTCTTATCAGTAAAGAAAAAATTGTTTTATAATTGAATCCAGCCTAACACAGAGGTAAAAGTTTCCTGCTGCAGTTAACCAGAAGTGACGATCAACTGAGCAGATATACACAACATACACTCATGCCAACCGCTTTCCATGAAAATAACTTTCTGAAATGTATCACTTTGCTTCCTGGCATTTTCTAGAAAACTAGAACCAAAAGTCCTGGGTTAGCAAAACCGATCTGTACTGCAGGGGATTGGCAGTGTAAATTTGGATCGTCATTGTAATTGTGCATCTTCCTTAACACCTTACCTTAGAGCTCCAGTTCCTGAAGCAAATGATAATAAAAGACCTAGCAAAGGTACACTTAAAAGTGCCAGACCACATCTGTGGCATTTAAGTGTTAAGATATCCAAACTGATTGTTCTGATGCAAGGGAAAAACCCTAGGATAATATGCCAACCTTCAAAGCAAACTGGCAAATACTTCTTTTATAATAAAGAAAAAGTTTTGGCACAAGTAACAGTGAGCAGTTTCAAATCTGAAGTATTGCAGGACCGCAAAAGATTAAGTGTTAAAATTTGCTTTCTTCGCCAGGAATTTCAGTGATGCAGCTGACCTCTCAGGTCCTGAACTACATCCAGCGGCAGCCAGAGGCTGCACATATGCCAAGAGGAGATGTACTCCGCATGGAATCAGCCTCATCACTCGCAGAGCACTGGACATCAATGCAAGGGGAAGCTGGTGCTGATCTACTAGAGTTCAGCTCTGACCAGCAGATGTGCACAGAGCACAGGTTACACAAAAGTAAATCGATAGGCTCTTAAAAAGTGTTAATAGCACACTTAGCGGTTGGACAGACCATTTTGCAGAGGAAGAGGCATGGTAATTAAAAGATCATAAAATAGTACCACAGATCCATCAGCGAACTTTCCAGCAGGTCAGAAAATTAATTTGTTCCCATTATATGTCGCGTCACCAGCCTTTCAGAGCTAACCAGAATCTGCAATTCTTTCATTTTGCTCTTCAAATAGTCCCCCCACTTGTTCTCTTGTGTACATAGAGAATGCAGGGAGTCTCCAGGCCCCAGCATCTAAAAGGCACCTGGGTTTCATGCTCTAACAACACGCTCCAAAAAGTCTACAAAGGCTCACAGAGTATGTTATGCACACCACATTTTAACAAGTATCCAGCTATGAACACACTAAGAAACGTATGGTGGGGGGTTTTGTTGGCTTGTTTGGTTTGGGGGTTTTTTTTGGTTTATTTTTGTTTTTTACCTCAGGCAAGACTACAGGAAATTCTTTTAAGCAACCAGGACAGTACCTTCTGCTACCTATAGAGTACTGGCATGATTTAATTAATAATGTATAATATAATAGGTACTGAAATTCCTGGAGATTATAGAATGCCACAGGTGTCAAAAGGTGTCATAGGGCTGGGCAACAGAAATAAAGTGATTTAAGCATATGAAACCAGAAAAACTATTCCTGAAAAATACATGACTCCTTATTGCTGGAAAGCATAATTTTGGATACTTGTACATTTAACATGCAATAACCAAACAGATCCAAATATAACATGAGCTTTTATAGCTGTCTTACAATCTACATATAGCCTGAGGAATCCTTTCTGTGTTAAGGCAAAAACACATCTTCCAGTTACATTTGGTGGGGGACACAGTGAAATGCAATTTAACATTACTAGTAACAGTGTGGCCAGTGAAACACCATGCCTGCAGTTCCAACCGTGGCCAGAGGATATTTCCCCCAACATTTGGTAGATGAACTCAAGCACACACACAAACATATGCTGAGGAGGTAAAGGCTAGCTCAACTTCTGCTGAAATTAACAGGAGCCTCTCTGCCACATCAGAGTGCTTGGCATCAGGACCAGATTGAAAAGGTTGATTCAGCACTAGGGTAAGGCCTGAATCTCAATGTGCCTTAAGTCTTCCCAATAAAATAACATTCTTATGACAGAAAGCTCCAACAAAAGTGAAATCTCATTTTTCTTAATCATAGAACAAAACAAGCTCAGAAGTACATTTCATGTAGCAAATATTACTTCACTCAACTTCAAATTTCCAGTTTGAAGATGTCATTTCCTATAAGTACCACTATGCCTAACCTCCTAACAGGCATAAAAGCCATTGGCTAAGGTGGCCATTTCTCCTCACCTAGAATTCATAATGGTCCCATTATTAATCCATAGTCATGGTTCAGATATGACTAAACTCTTCTATTATTAATAGATTGCCAGTGGAATATTCAGCTTCACACAATCAGCTCTCTCTCATGGGCATTAAACAGTTGCTCTGTGGGGTGGGGTTTTTTTGTGGGTTTGTTTTTTTTGTTCATTTTTTTAAAGCATTACCATTTCCAATTAGTCAACACAATGGTGTAGACACCCTGCATTTCATAACATGCTGTTATTTTTGGTAAAGAGGAAAACAGAAGTAGGTGAGATACTGGAAATACAATTTCTATTTTACATAGAATGTCAACTCCACATAGGAATAATAGCTATGTTTTTCTAAGAGAATTTAAATTCTTAGGAGGCAGGTTTTAAGATTTATACTAAGGAGCAGGAAGGGGAGCAAAACAAGAGTGGTGAAGAGGCAGGAACTGGTCAGACACAATCTGAACGCGCTTAATGAAATTTCTTAAGTAATGAGAGTCCCAGGACTCAATCTCTGGTCTTAATGTTATTCTGTTAAATTCTTATGAAAACCACAATAACAACTGTTACTTTTAAAGCAGATTTTTCATGGGTTTCTGGGTTTGAGGTTCTTCTTCCATTTGCTTCAAGATTCCTTATCAGAATGCGTTAACATCATCTTAACTGTCCCCGAAACACCTTTCAAAGTATGATACTCTAAGAAAGGGGTTTAAACCCTCCCAACACATTCAACCAAGAACTGCTATATAAAGCTCTCCTCACTTCTCCTTCAGCATCCTCATTTCCTGTCAGCATCCCTGACAGCTTCTCTAATCGGTACCTGATAGGTGTTAGTACTGTAGTGCCACTATGTGAATATTTAAAATTACTTTCAAAATATTTATGAAAAAAGACTGAAGAGTATTGTCAGAGTTCATATTGTTGATCTTGTTACCAATTACTTATTTTTAACACATACCACTAGGGTCTACAATTTGAAAAACTGAATGACAAAACACTATGCACAAGCCACACTGCCAGGAACAGTTATCCAGAGCCATGTTTTATTTGAGAGAAAAACTGTCACCCTCCAATAAAGCGAGGATTTTATTAGCAAGCTGTTTGTTAATCCGTACAATTTATATGTAGTCAATGAACTGAACGGATAAAACTACCTTGAAATGTGTAATTAGATATTTAGAGAAGCAGAGTACTCTTAATGATTTACTAAATACAGTACATTTACAAAAGTAGACTTTGAAATTAAAGATTAACAAGCTATTAATAGGATGAGACAGCTTGTGACTCATTGTCTAACAAAAGTAACATGTCAGGGAACAAAAAAGAAAAAAAAAGAAAAAATCAGTAGACTCCAAGTATGACATTTTAAAGCTATATGCACAAGCAATTTAATTTCGTTATTAAACACAATAGGGTGACTTGTTCTCCAAAGGGGAAAAAAATCAACTAAGAGAAGTGAATATGCCAACTAGGAAAACATGGCCAACATTCAGTAAAAGGCAGCCATGTCAGAAGATAAGTCATGTCCTAAAAACCAAAGGAAAGACAGGGAAGCTCTCTTGCACGTCATAAATAAAGAGATCTCTTTGTTAAAACTTTTCCATTAAGCTTTTTGCCACCACTTTGTGTTTTCCTGAAATTTTTATCCTTGGAAATCTTTGCAGATTCCATTCGATCTAGTCCCGCATCTGCAAACCGGAAAGAGTAGCAGTAGATGTGCATACTTTGATTGTCAAGATGTACTTTGAAAAAAACACAAATCTTGCCTCCTGTCCTTATTTTCACCATTCTCTTTTGCCTCGTGAAAAATTTTAATCTGTGTCTTGCAGGATGTAGAAGTACAATCGTTTGAAACTAAGCATTTGAATAGAGAGACTGAAGTTTATTTCAGCAATTATTCTCTAAGATTACAACAATGCCAAAGTTCTCTTTAAATTAAATAGTTAAACTGCACTGCTCTCAAATATTGTGGTGCTTTTGATAAAGCCCGATTTATTTGTTAGGAGAAACCCACTCTTCTTAGAACAGTTTCTTATCAACCGGTAACATTTTTTCTCCAACCCTTCTTGTGAGAAAAGCTTAAACTAAAGTAAGGGGCTGGTGTTCCAGCCTTTGTTGGACAAGAGCTGGTTCTAGCCTGACCACATCAGTATTTTGCCCAAACTCTTATTCTCACATGGCATTTATGAGTTTAGATTATACAGCTACAGTCACTGAACACACTCATAATTTGGTATGCTTTTGGCATTCCCTTTATTTCCTAAAGCTAACAGTCTCAACTCTTTTTATATACTTTTCAGGAATAGTATTTTTCCATGCCTCTAATTACTGTAAGTTATTGCAGTGATCAAGTGCACGTTCCTGAAGTCCTTTGATGCCCCATAAAGGGAATGTGTAAGTCTGAGGCTAATCACACAACCCCTCTAGCACTCAAAGATATCATATCTCACCACAGTGAAAAAAGTAAAAGGAAGATTCATTTTATCATAGGTCAGTCTCTTACATATATGATCTTTTCCCATACAAAGAAAAGTGTACCATCTTATTTCTCCCAAAGAATTCACTTTGATAAAACTATTTGTGATGTTTCTGATAGACCAATTCAGTGCCAGTCAAGTTGGCCAAAAATAATGGAAAACTAGTCACAATTGCCTAATTTGGAAAGACTGGCAAACTGTCCACAGTAGGTAGCTGACGTTCTCTATTTTCATGTCAAATTATTTAACAGGTTTTCCCCAACAATAACTACATGGACTTTTTTAAAGCTGTAGTGAATATTTGTAAAGCACTATATTGATTCATATGCAATGCATCTTTCATTATGAGCAGACCCTTGGTTTTGGAAGAGCAGAAATGAAAAAATTTAGTAAAACACATCTCAAAAAAACCAAGTCCTATATGGACTATCAGCGCTCCCTGCCTCCTACCCAGACTGTCTCCACTTTCCTTTCTTCTGCTCCAGTTTCTGGCAGATTGTTTTCTGTCAACATGGACATCAGATGGAGAACCCTTCTCAGCGCTGCCTCCTCGATACAGTGGCACCAGCTTTCAGCCAGCCCCCCAGAGGAGGGCTAGAGCATCCTTCTGCACGTTTTCTTACCCCCTCCATCAAACCCAACTAGATGCACTGCCACCTGCCTGACACCTTTCTACGAAAAGGACCCGAAGTCCCACGAGGGACCTCACTGCTGCTGCATCACAATTGATCACCGGTTCCAGAGTACTACTCTTCAGTTCTACACATGAACTATAACAGAGGCTTATAGTCAAACCAACCGTGTTGCAACTGAACGTGCCAAATGGCGGTTTAAAATAGTGTTTTGCTGCCAAAGTGAAACAGTTTTAAACAGCAGAAATGCTTTTAATGAAGCTTCAACATCCTTATGCTATTATTTTTTTTATGTTTCTAACTCTTCTTTGTATTACAGCCTGTCTCTGCCATCTTCATCTACTACCACCACTCTGTGTTACTTAAGCACATTTCTGTGGTTCTCCCAATACAGCCTGCAAACACAATCCAACTTGGCCAACTAATAGTATAAATAAGCACAGCAAAACTGGCACCTCTAAATGCGATTGTTTAAAAAAACCTGTCCAATATGAAGTAGGGCTAAATACAAATACAATACCTTAAAATATTACTAATGCATACAGCTCTGGGATTTTATGTTTATGAAAGGCTTTACAAAGCCAATTTATAGTCTTTCAACTTAATTTTGGAGTAATATGAAGAAACAAAATCTAGAGTATGAATTTTAAGTACATATAATGCACCTCACCACATCTCAGCACCATTGCTGGGAAAACAAAATCTTTGCTGCTTTCTTCCATGCTGACACTGTGATTGCAAAGAAAGTCTGTGGTTAAATGTATACAGCCAGCTCCAATGACTTTTACTGCTGTTTTTTATTAGTGTTAAAACAATTTCCCAGCAATCGTCTTCCCTTCAGAATTAAAACCACAACACTTTAACGTGAGGATTTTCTCCTCCCAAAATCTCCAGTGATAATTCATACTTCGTGTTCCCTCACTGACATGGGAAAGCGGCAAAAGATACATCCACAAAGAGAGAGAGCAAGAGCTTCCAGTCTAGGGGAATGTAAGTACATTTTCTCCTTTTGAAAGCATTTATCAAACTGGTGATTCCAAGTTAGCACTCCTGAGTGAAGCTGAACACGTATCGGTCTCTTCATCTGAAAGACTGTGTCTAAATGCCACCAGTTCCTTCCACTTGTCTCTTTTCTCACTTGAGAATAACTATTCTGTTCTGGCTTTTTGCAAATGATAAAAATAATAACACAGCTTCAGGGTCATAAGTACCCCCAAAAAACTGGGAAATCTGCTTTCCAATTAATGCAAGAATAAAAACCTTGGATTATAATGCTGTTCTCCACATTTCTCAGAAGGACTGGTATAAGACCATTATGTCAGGCTACCTGCAAATGCACAGATCTTTTCAATGTAGTTAAAATCCTCCTATATTGTAGCTGGGATTTAAGAGGACTCCCTTCCACTTTTTGTAAATGTGCAATCAAATGAACTTGATCTCTCCAATCTAAGAGAAGAACTGAACCTAATCAGAAGAAGGAATCAACAATAATTTAATTTTATCCTGCATCAAGGCATCTACAGGTGGTAGGAGAGAGAAGTATTATGTACAGGAGTCATTTGCCTCTTATCTTAAGTGTCTTTTTATCTTAGTCCTTTCTCAGTAATGAATCTGACTTTATAGAAACATTAGTTTCTTGAAAGTATTTCAGGAGGGCAGGAGAAAGAGCAAGGCATTAGAACACTTATCAATTCATTAATTCATCACTGATTGGAATTGGAAATCAGTATTTCCATCAAGTCTGTCAACAGAGTTGCTCTTTTCTTTTTCGTTAGGCCACTTACAGTATCATCCGTTATTGGGTTAGAATATACATCTATTAGTTTCAAACAGAACACGAACATAGGTTTATCATGTAAATGGTGATAATATATGATTACATAAACGCTAGAATGAAAGCAGTTTTGCTATTGTCTCTCTGGACATTCAGAGTGTCTATCAAGTGTTTCCCAAAAACCAAATATAGTCAGAGCCCTTGTTTACAAAGATGTTTATTCTGAAGGGACTATGATCCACTGGTGGAGTGTGAAAAACCACATGGGAGTTTCTGGTAGCTGCAGATACTTTCCAGAGCTTCTGACAGCAAGAAAACTCACCAGAATTCTGTTAAAATAATGCTGGTGCTACTGCAGGAAACTACCTGCAACGGAAATGAAGGTCCTAGGCCAGAAAACTATGTAAAAAAGCATTACCAGAAACTTTCTACTTTTCAGCAACATTGGAATATTGAAAACTGCAAGTTAGTCATACCTGGGAATCAAGCACGCAGTACAGAACATAAGACAGCTCGTAAATCACAACATAATACAAATGATGGAGAAGACAAGCTAGGCTTTTCACAGCATATTGGTTAGAATCCCATCAGACATCTCTTCTCCAGCTCTTGTGCCTAACAACTGTGAGTCACTTCAGTTAAGGAAACTATTGCAGTACTAAAGTGATACTAAGGACTTAAACAAGACATAAAAAGTTTCAGGTTTTCACTGTTGTTCCAAGATACTGCAGTAATGAATCTCTGTTTCTTCGTTTCACATGGGGGCTAACAAGTATGGTAACACCTTCATTAGTTATTTTCTCATAAACATTTTAGAATGAGGATTACAGTACCTTATTTACTGCATACCACATTGTTTGCATCTATATGTACCACTACAAAGGCAAACTGCCTGAAAACCTACTTTCAGAGAACTATACTCAATTACTATCTTTCTTTACATCATTGTACAGTTAAGACCAAAATGTTGAATAGGCTGGCAAATATAGACTAAAACACTACTACTACAATTCAATAAATGCTGTTTATGCTCACACTAGCCAGTCAAATCATGCTAGATTGCAACGGATGGATGCTCTCTGTGATCAGAATGAATTCTGCATAGGAGTGTATCTCCAGTCATACAAAGATACCAAGATAATAACAAGTACATACTATTACATTTGTTTCACAAGAGGTTAGCAGAATAGATGATAAAATGAAGTTACATGATGCATTTTTGAAATATGAATACAAACTTCTAGCACAAGGATATTAGTAAGTCAAAAGGACAGTAGCAAACCAACCAAAGAATAAAAGATTGAAGCTGCTTTCACAAAGCCGTGGATTTCAAGACATTTTAGATAGTAAAACCCAGGTGAGTTTGAACTCCATAAAAATTACATAGTCCAATTTCCTTCCAAGAAGCTTTCCTCCTAATGTTTTGCTAGTTCCTTTCAGGGCCTACTACTTCACTGTTTTAGCCCCAACTTTCCTCCCTCCTGCAGCACCCCGTGACTACCCAGCGTGGGGCGCGATCAGGAGGGAACGCACGACTCCAGCATCCTTCACTCTCCTATTTATATTCGTACTTGTAAAAGGTATTTTCTGAACACAGACAAAAGAATCAGCATGACCTTAAAAGTTGTTTTATGCATGGTTATCTACTGCAACGAGCAGAAAGCCACCCCTACTCAACATTGCTCTTAAATTATGCAGCTTTCGCTGCTGCGGATAGTAAATCATTCATAAGTTTAGCATTAGGGAATTGGAAATGTATTATTAGCTACAGTGTGGTCTGATATACCATAAATATGTGTGAGCAAAACTGTTATGAAAATATTCATGCGTTTTTCTATTTAAATACTATATACTGAGTGAATAGTCCAGAAAAGACTTACCCCCCTGTAACCAAGGCAACAAGAGCTGCCAGGCAGCTCGATTCTACTGTGTCTCAGTTCTGGATTTTCAGTTTTTCTGTTGTAAAATGGGAAGGATGCCTGTGTTGTGTAGGCATATACACACACGCTTACATATTATATATAATTATAAAAAATGTGTGTGTGTACACATACATATATTTATACATACACATTTAAGTATACGAATGGAAATTACCAGGGTTGAAGTTACAATCTTTTTAAATCTCAAGTTCAGAAGCTTAACTAAATAAAAAATTAAGATGTTTTGTATTTGCAAGTAGAGGTCCTTGCTCCAGTGAAGCTCATCTACCAAGAAGACATGGATCCATGTTTACTAATGTATTTATGATGTTAAATTATAAAATCCTTATGCAGCACTTAGAAAAAAATAATGCTAAGTGTTCAAATTCAGTAGGACATGGGTACAGACTCCTAGATATTTTACATAAATAAAACTCAGTAGTGGATGGATGAATGAAGGAGCTCACAACAGCAATTTGTTAGAGCTGAGCCTCCAAAAATATTTAATACTGTTTAAGAGAATCTTTCATGTAACTATGTCATTTCTCCCACACAAAGATTATTTTTTAGGTTCATAAATAAATTTGTAGGGAACAAAGTGTTTCTTCCTTTTGAAGACGGATACACCTTTACCCTAAATTACCTATACATTATCAGATTTGCTATATCTATTTTTTCCAGGATTAAATGGAAAACCATTTGCAGTGAGTGACTAATACATAAATACTTTTCATAGCTGCTACTTCACTCTTCTAATGCTATTTTTAGGAAGTTTTACTGGTGTAGTGGGAATTATATTAAAACACTCCTTATTGCTCTTCATGTCTGTAGAACACGTGCATTTCAACTTTTACCACATGCTAATAATTATTTTGTGGAATACCGCCACAAGATGTTCCAACATCTATCTGATCTATTTATTTATGAAGCCTACAACGCTATAATATTCTAGAGACACTTACAGGTTAGACTTTTACCACCAGTGAGTCACTGCAGTATCTGCATTCATTACTATTTATAACAAACAATGGCAATGCACAAAACCCCCACATGAAAACAGATGGATATCATGGACATATCATCATTATGGAAGAAAAAGATGATCCTCAAAATTACAGACATCCCTTGAACATGTATTACTGGAGCAAAATACAATACAATACAAAAACAATTTGTTTCCATGAAGTCACAAAAATATGTTGGAATAAGAGAGGTCTGAATAAAATGAATTTCATTCAAAATGTTCAAAATCAAAAGGTGAAACTGAAGAACTCTGCTGACAAGCAAGAAAAACTGCTAACAATAGTTACAGGCTAATAACACTGCAATATATTAACAAGCCTTTACCTTGCATAGCAATATTTTATTCAATATATTACATTCTATAGTTCACCTCCCCCTTCATTTCCTGTAGGTTTTTCTCTTTGGGCTTCTTTTGCTGGTACTTTTCCAAGTCCCCTAACAACATGAAACGCTACAGAATTATGAAATGATTACGGTGATTCTGAATGTCAGGTTTTTGTTTTCCTTCATATATTAAAAATCCAAATTGATAAAGACAAAATATTACACTCACCAACATCATGTATATCAACACAATAAAACTCATAATTAAAAATTAATTTATAATACTGTAAAACCTTGATTTAGAGGAGCCCTGTATAAACAAAATCGCAGCATACAACAGTATCATACCCTGAAAGCAAATGAAAAGGTGTTTCTTGTGTGACATTCACAATTACTGATGACCTCTCAATGGAGAAAACTAGAATCTTTCAGGACAGATTTAAGTAGATTAAGCATATATAACATACAGTAACTTCCCATTCACCTTGAAAATTATTTTTATGTATAATTTGTAAGAACACTTCTTAGCCATATTCTATGACTATGTAGGCTGGCATAAACCAAGGTTAGCTTAACAATTTTCCTAAGAGCTATGCCAGTTTATACATAAGGACGTGGTACTTCACCTTTTACCTCTGTGAGAATGACCTGTTTTCTAGTGCTTGGATATGCCATAGTTTACTGCAGGTCAGAATTCTTAACTAGAGCTGCTGAGCATGAAGTCCACAAAACAATGGGAGTCACGAAGCAGCTGTCAGGTTTTGTTTGAGAAATAACTTCTGCTCTCCACTGACATTCTTTCCACAGTATACCTGCAGTCTCACACCACTGACATGGAAACCTCACTTGTGAAATCCTAAACTGTTCAGACTCAAAAAAAAAAAAAAAAAAAAAAAAAGAAAAGCACATATACTACACAAGTGGATTAGACTTCTTCAGCACTGCTTAAATTCACCAAGCTTTCAGAAGTGCCATTTTTTATACTATAATCTTTTTATTTTTCCATGTTTGCAAAGGTAAACTTAACTGTTATACAGAACTGTCATGACAGACTTTGCTCTGTTATACAGAACTGTCATGACGGACTTTGCTCTTTGTATGTCTCAAGCTTCATTTGCTGTAGTAGGAAAGAATCCAACCCTTGAGTTTTAATTTCTATTCTGATTGCAAAGCTATCCCAAAATTTGCTAACCCACACCCCATTCTAGAAGTGGCACAATCATCACAAAACTGCAGGATAGCACACAAGCCTTCACTTAGCCTGGAGCCAGAAAAAAACAGGGAAAACATACCTGACTTTGACATCCCTTATGGTGACAGAAGTATGATGGCAGCAGTCTGGGCTGTGGGAGTAAATGTTAAAAAAAAAAAAAAAAAAAAAAATCCAACCATGTTCTCAAACAGGTAGATGTCAAAACCTGGATGCCCAGGATGTTTTAGATGCTTGGGAAGAGACAGTCTACACTAAAAAAAAAAAAAAAAAAAAAAAAAAAAAATCTGTCAAACAAAATCATTATTTACTGGAAACATCCATAAGCTTCAACTTTCTGAAGCTTCCTATTTGGATCTCCTCATGGAAGGCTACAATCAGTTTAGATTGGTCTATCCAACTTTAACGGACTTAAAAAAAAATAATTCTGACATTTCAGGATTAAACAATGAAGCTCCGGGTACCCTCCAAGCAACTACCCATGGGGTATTCCTGTGTTAAGATACTGAGTAAGGTCCCCAAACAGGAATCAAGCAAGGTGATCTGCCTAGACAGAGTGAGAAAGAATTCCAGCTCTGAAGAATGTAAACAATAAAGAGAGAGAAAATAAGTATCAAAATGAGAAGCAGCTGGCAGGTCAACAGCACAGCAAAATGTCAAAACAATGTCCAATTTGCTAGAGCTTGCGTTTTAGCAGGCACTGGGCTCTCAAGAAGTCAGTCAGAACTTATGTATATTGATCCAAAGTAGAACTTGACATCTTTTCTCTGCAGGTCTGCAAGAGCAGAGCACTATGTATGCCTGAAGAATGGCTCTAACTCTCCTGCTCTCAACTGACAGTGTTCAATTAAAAATGCAGGTTAAAGTCCAACTTTGCCTTCTTACCACTGTGGAAACCTTACCACTGTACGAGCACATTTTTAGTCTTGAATGGCTTAGCATCTCCCTAGTGTTCGCTAAGCTTACAAAAGGCCAAGAGCATCTTAGAATCTGAGAAAATATGCTTATTTTTGTAAAAACCTTTGAAGTTACAACTTGCAGAATCTATTAATACCCCTTTCCTGCCTCCTGCCTTCTACACTTCTATTTCTCTAGACTGAGGAGGACCTATCTTCTCCCCATAAAAAAAAATATTACACATGATATTCTGAAGTCCTGTCTCCTTAATACATCAGCCATGCAATACTAAACACCAGTTGTGCGGCCTGTTTACATAAAAGAAGATGTGTGAAGATTCATAAATAAGGTCACCCTGGAGACAGAAGTGCTAGGCTAGTCATACATATTGTATAAACCAGCCTCTGTTGCCTTTTCTAAATTTTATTTTTGCATCCTTAGTAGAATCACAGTGCAATCCAGGTTGGGAAGGACTTGAGGAGGTAATTCTTGCCTAGTTAGGCAGGAGGAAACTTATTCCCATGAAGGAGATGGGTATGTATTTTCAAAATTTTTAAACTTCTTCTTCTTCTTTAAGAATTAATAATAACTCTTAAAAGCTTGCCCATTGTTGCAGAGGAGTACACTCTTTCACCAAGAAGCACCCATGCTACTATAAGCATTATACAACCAGCACTCCACAAAAAAATGCCTCTTATCCTAGCAAACTATGAAACTGGGATTATTTATGTTGATGGCAAGGGTGCCGCACAATATTGCAGTGGTGCGGGATCTGCGGAGCACAGTGAAGAAAGGACTTATGCCAGCAGTGAGAGAATGCACAGACTTCCAGAACAGAAAGTTTAGGACTTAAAATTTCACTGCTTGGAACAAGGAACAAAAGCTTAATGGGAAATGATCCAGGAAGCATCCACATATAGAAAAAAATGGAGGTTGGGCAGCAAGCAGTGGGTACCCAAATTAAGATGTGTATTATTAAAGCTGAAATTGGATTGGAAGTAAAGTAGAAAATAGTAGATGAGAGTCAGCCAGCAAATTTGGATTCAGAATGCAGTATTCTCAGCTCTGCAAACCAGTATTCAAGTCCTCTCCTCAGGATGAGGGGTACTGTTCTAGGTCAAACTCTAATTCACTATATGTTGTATAGACTATGAAGCTGTACTTGCAAGACTACCATTATCCATTAGCCTCAACAAATGCTGAAGTAGAAAGCTGGGAAATCAGAGCAATGCCACAGAACTGCAAACGTCTACAAAACCAACATCAAATAAAAATTAACATAGCATGCAGCAAGGGTTAATACAGATTTTCACTCAATGAAAGGAAGCATGTAGAAAATGAAGAGAGATCCTGACAGAAACAATTATCTGGTATCTTGGTGATAAAAGAAGCAGAAGTCATCTTTCTGAAAGATTAGAAGCCACATCACTGGCACCAGCAAAAGCCAAACCCAACACAAGAACGTCTTTGATTGATTTCACTGTCTGGTCTTGTTACTCTGAAACTCCCATAAATTTACTATGGACTACAATCAGGAGCATGTAGTTAAACATGATTCCTCACCTATGAAAAGAAAAAAGAAAAAAAAAAACTTAAATGAAAACACACACAGGTCTTTTGTGGGTTTTCAGGCCTGATAAAAGACACCAATATTTAGTTAAACTATGCCAATGATCATTAATCCCAGATTCAGAATCCTCCACTAGGACCAACTATGCAGCAAAACCAGTTTTAGTGGGTGTTTTAGAAGAAATGGGTCACCTCCCCTCCCTTCACGCAAGTATATTTTCTTACACAAAAATTCAAAGCTAATACAGGTTTAGTTTATCTTTATAATGATCCTGAATACATTCATTAGTCTGGTATCTCCCAACATAGTAATTTCAAGAAGAAATTAAATCAACTGGCAATTCCTGCAGCATGCCCTTTTTATCAGACTAATAAATTATCCAAAAATTCTGTTAATCCTTAGACACTGGTCCTGAGTTTCTCCACACAAGAATAGAAACCTGACAAACCAGAGGACTGATGCCAGAAAAAGAAAGTAAAGGAAACTTCGATATGTTGATTATATAGGTCATTAGTCTAAAGCCATACACATTTCACTTAACCTTTACAATCACTGAAATTTTAAGCCTAGTTAAATGTTTCTAAAGCTTAACCCTGAGTTAAAACTCACATTCATCTGCATTTCATTGTAAAGTTTATATACAGTTTGATGTAAAATTCCTCCTAGGCCAAAGCTTTATGTTTATTTAAAAATACACACTCATATTCTTTATTATGTATATCCTATTTGCAATATAGCTATGGTATTATCTTCAACCTGAAAGCCAAATTGCCTTTCACTGAAAACAAAGCAGTAACAGACAAATATCACTTTCTCCACACTGAGTTAGGTGGTAGAATACTTTGAAGGACATCCATTTTCCCTACTGATGTCCAATTACTAAAAAATAGAAAATTCACAAGACTTGCAAACACCAAGGACTCCTCCCCTTCAGCAAAAAACACTGCTTGCAAGCTACCTTGAGTTACACATGGCTCAAATCTCCTGATACCTTTGGGACTTCCTGAAAACATGGAGGGTCTTATTTTGGGTAGTATATACAAATACAATAGCAGTATAAAACACAAAGTTAATACTATTAACAGTGCTTGCTTCTTGTGGAACACTAGTCTCCGAGGCAAATATATCCAACAGACAGCCTGCCTTCACCGTGTCATGTGGCACGTCTTGGAGCAAGGGACAAGCTTGCTAACTCCATGGCCTGCCTAAGCAACATTCACTTTCCACTCATTAACCAGCTCTACACCAAACATATGCATACTTGTTGACTTGAACTAAAATGAGCTTAGGGTATATTTAACTAATCAGTAAAGAACTCTCAATTTCAGCAGTGCTACACTGCCATGCTATTTAAGCAACAAAACCACACAGAAAAACAGAAAGGCTTTTTCTTCCCTTCAGTGTTGTGTAATTTTTGTTTTCTTAGGGTGATGCAGCAGGAACACAAGACACCTAACATGAGTGAAGACAGCATGAATTCATTTAAACACTGGGGCTCCAGTATTAGGCACTGGTGAGGCCACACCTTGAGTACTGTGTTCAGTTTTGGGCCCCTCACTACAAGGCAGATACTGAGGTGCTTGATTGTGTCCAGAGAAGGGCAACAAAGCTGATGAAGGGTCTAGAGAAAGTCGCATAAGGAGCGGCTGAGGGCACTGGGGTTGCTCTGGGGTTGTTCAGTCTGGAGGAAAGGAAGCTGAAAGGAGACCTTATCACTCCTGAAAGGAGGCTGTAGTGAGGTGGGTGTCAGTCTCTTTTCCCAAGTAACAAGCGATAGGATGAGACGAAATGGCCTCAAGTTGCACTAGGGGAGGTTTAGATTGGATATTGGGAAAATTTTCTTCACTGAAAGGGTTCTCAGGCATTGGAACAGGCTGCCCAGGAGAGGGGTGGAGTCACCATCCCTGGAGGTATTTAAGAGACATGTAGATGTGGCGCTTAGGTATATGGTTCAGTGGTGGACTTGGCAGTGTTACATTTATGGTCGGACTTCATCATCTTAAAGGTCTTTTCCAACCTAAATGGCTATGATTCTATGACTCTACAGGGTAACAGCATTAACTGGTGTGCCAATAATCACATAGGCCAAGAAAAAAACAAGTATCTGAGGGGCTTGTGGTCATTACTAGTATCACCTTACAGTCAAAATCCAGATTCCACTCAAAGAAAAAAAAAAAAAAAACAAAAATTCAAACTGGTGACATCTAAGTCAGGAGTTTTCACCTAAAATGAGGAAACTTTGGCAGACTTTGTTTCTACTTGTGTTTTAGCTGTTACTGGCTTGCTTCCAGGCATCATCAACTGAGTTGCATTTTTTTCAAATGAAAAACAAAAAGAAGTTATACCAATGGGATTAGACCTAATAACAACTGGCAAAAGCTAAAAGGACACAAAAGGAAAGCTAGTAGAAGGAATGACAAGGAAAAGAGGAATGCAGTAAATAAATTTTAAAATGTGGGAAAGAGACAAATGATGACACCTGAAAACTGTACAAAAGCCATACACAGGTCCTGATCCTGGAAGATGTAGCAACTGTCACAGAATTAGCTTCTGAGGACAGAATTCAGTCTAACTAACCTGCCTCCATGCATGGCACAGGCTGGAGAATTCACCCTTCAAGTCCTGCACCTCACCTCCCCAGAAGCTGTGTATTCACTCATCCAAGAAAACTAGAAAAAAATCTTGATCTGTACTCAGCAGAATACAGTATGTCCAGTCTTCCTGACCAGGCAAGACACCCGAGATTCTTCCAGTGCCAATGGAAGACCAAATCCTGCATCTCCTCTCTGTCCCTTAACTTGTATGTGTGCATTAAAGTCTGCACATACACATTACGGGGTTACATGCCCTCCCCCAACACTTCTGAAAAGGGTATTTTGCCAGAGAGCATGTGCACGTGCACACCTCCTGATTCATTCTGAAGTTGAGTCAAGAAATAGGGAACGGGCCACAGCTGTCCAAATTATTCATGCAGCTTATTTTCTGGCACAGCTGCAGAGCACAGAGAGAGTGGGCTGCAGGCTGGATGAATGGTTCCGCTAACAGCAACCTTCAATCACCATTTTCCTAGAGCTATTCTTAGCCATTACTCTGTTACCTTACAAGTCCTTAAATTTAAAGGATTATAACATTTTAGTTCTTTTTGTGCAAGCAGACTCTGTGCACACATAATGAATGTAACAGAAATTTCACGAAAGTAAGTGGTCCCAAAATCAGACCTTAAATCAACACTGGATACAGATGTAAATGGGAATTCAATAATGTTGGAGGGGAACACTGGATATGATATTTCTTATGGTTTTCTTAATGAAACACAGATTAATATCCTAAATACTAATTCCAAGAAGCATCATTCCCAGTGCCTCAGCCAAGCTGTAAGTTTGTGTTAACACCTTTTTGGTTTATGGCAATTGCTTTAAAGGCAGTCATTGAAAATTGCAATGCAGTGCTTGGCCAGGATCCACGCTGGCATCACTGGCCATGCCAGGCACTGTTTCACATATTGTGAAGTACTTCAAGGACCTGGGAAAGGACCTAAAGCTCTACTCGCATCTTCTCAGACAATTTTTCTGTCTCTGAAGTGGGAGATGTTTCATAAATGTCATCTTATTTGCTTTACCTCCTATGCTCTTATCATCGTTGGCCATTTATTTTCCTCTGCCATCTACTTTTTCCATTTTTGGAGTCTTACGGAGCCCTGTCTACGTCAGCTAAATGGAGAGAAGACTGAGAGGTCATTTGATTACCAGATATAAGCACTTACTCACTGATAAGGAGATCTGGTAGCAAGACCTTTTCAACCTTGCTGATAATAATGCAATAGGATCCAGGAGCTAACAATTAAAAGCTAGATCAAGCCAACCTTGAAACAGTCTGCAATTTCCTACCAGAGACTGCAGTGGAACCTTGGAACACTTTACTGGGAAAGACCAAGGGCAAAAATGCAAGGCTTACCATCAGGCAGAGTCTTTGTCACATGATATGTTTGTAAAGTGAAGGCTTTAATTTATCTCTGGAAGAATTTATATAAAGATTGCAAAATGAACAGCATTTCCTTCTGGGGTCTGCATCGCTTGATCTACAAATATTTTTCTTTACTTGTTCATTGTGAGCCACAGGGAGAAAGTACCTTTTAATACCCAAATCATGTTCCTTAGACAAACATTCCCAGATGACCTGCAGAATGCTTTAAACAAAAATATAAATAAACCTGCATCACCTCACTTAAGTAAAGCAGATCACCATATCTGGTGTAGGAACAGATTATTTCATCCAGTTAGACTGTTAGATCTTTGGTTTGTATTTTTGCGTGTGTTTTGGCTAGGCAGCAGGGAGTTGAATAAAGGAATATTTTGCTTCTCTCTGTAACATGGATCGTCTGAGCCTATCGACACTTAACAGACAGGCCCTGAGCATTACTGACCACCTCTTTTCTTCTGGTTTCTAACCACATAACTGTTTATTCTAATGCCACTGTGGTCAGTATAGTACCTGCCTAAAACCAAACTGACACTGATTTACTGATTTGTAAGAGATCAGGCTAAAGCCCCAGTAATCTCATTAGACTCCAAATGCTACAAAATCACAAAAAGGAACATTTACCTGCATTTCACTTATCTTCAGCGAGTTACATGTAAGGCATGAGTCTATCGAAAATTGCACATGTAGTATGAATAAAGCTTAACCTGGACAAAATATTAGCATTTAAATATACAGCAAACAAGAAGAAAATAATAGGTAGAAGAATATTCTGAGTAATAACACACTAAACTTATCTGTGTCTTCAAAAAGCAGTATCAAAGATGGGAAGCTCTAGCATTCATTTTGTCCATAAACTCTTATTTCTCCATTCCACAGGAAATTATCCATCTTTTTTGATCTAAGACCCTTCCTCTAGAGAAAAAAAAAAAAATCCTTATTGGAACCTGCTTTTAAAAGATAATCTAGGGATTCTGTTTTGTAAAAATAGAGCTAATTTTCAAAAAAGGAAGAAGTCTGACTTAAATTTCTCAACATCTGCAACTGCAGCTCTCCCCCAGGCATCTGACTAAGCATCTATGGAAATTACTTAGTCACTTCAGCATTCTGCCAAACTGGACTGAAAAACATGCTTCAATACTTGGATGATTTGGGATTTCATCTTCAAAAAAGTTCAGGTCTTAAATATACTCCACTATAAAACACAGTCAAATTTCTTGCTTAGTGTTCAAATTTGGCCTACAATTCTTTGGCAACATTTTTCAGGACAAGTAAATATCTTCTTCCCTTCTGGCCAGAGTTTGCCATAATGACACCAATTTTCAGTCCTGCATTTGTACCACAGAATTAACTACCTTCTGAAGGCTGATAAAGTACGTGACATGTTTTTAAATAAAAAATACTATGCAGAACCCCAGTCCTGCACTAAGCCTCTGGTTGCAAGGTCCATAAGAAAATGAGGGAAAAGGTCTGAGATACAGTTCAAAATTAAGTGTGCAATATACTCTATCAGTGTCTGATACCCTTCTATCAGAATCATACATTAAATTTCACTTTTGTTTTACAGTTCCTCTCTCATGCATAAAGGTCAATTATATCAGAAATATATTTTAAAACTGTCTGAGACTGCTTGCATTTTATGAAACAAAGTTCAACTACGTAACCCTACAAATCTGGGTACTTGAATTAAAGCAAATTTCTCCCTGAAAAGTGCATCAGAGCCAGAGTCTGACTGCCCATGGTGTTTATTAAACCATTTTTTTTTCCTCTCTTAAAGGAAAATTATTTTACATAAATTCCCTCTTAAAATTTCTTGTTCTGAAAACTATTATTAACATAAATGCTTTATAAAGACATTATAAAGAAACATGTCTCTGATGGTGAGCTACCTACATGCTTAATTTCACATACACTTTTTCCTAAATAGCTACTCATGTGAAAATTTAAACACAAGTTGAGTACAGTCATGATGTCACCACAAGTTCTTATGATACAAAGTGTTCCTACATAATGTGTCCCCGGGAGAAACGACAACCACAGTCCTGCTATCTTTGAGCCAACAATATTATGTTAGCTTAGGCTCTGTAGCAGATGATCCTTAGAAGTTGGAACAAGAAACTAATTTTTCAAAAATGAGCATGGTTCATACTATGCAAGTATACCGTACATGGTGCACACTATGCAAGCAAAACAAAAACATGCCTGTTATAATCACATTATAGATGAACTCCAACATTTCTTTTTCATATCCCTATTAAGACTAAAAGCCTGGGAGACCAGCAAAGTATTAAGGTCCAAACTTGCCTCTTTCAATCATAGCCAGTGATGTGACCTTCGCTACAGACTGAACATTTCTGGATTAGAGTCAAGGAAATGTGACCATGTACTTGCAGAACCAGGAAAAAAAAAAAACTGCAACAGACTTTTGCCTATAGGGACCCATCAAAGCTGGAAAACATGGTTTTAAATATTGTATACTGGACTCAATACAGGGAAAAGTTAAGTGTATATATCAATTTATTTAAAATGTAAACACTGAGGAATATTGTCAGAATAACACAGAAATGGAATGAATTGCCGAAAGGCTTAAGGAATCAAGTGGTACACCATGGCTTTGAGATGACTGATTCTTGACAATATGAAATACTGTATTCTCCAACAGTGACAGTATAAGAATCACAGTATGAGAAACCAGTCTCTTTACTCAGTCTGCTTTTACATGAACATTCAAACACACCACCTTATATGACCAATATGTTATGTCTACTTAAATGGGACACATTTTCTTTGTTTTTGAAAGGGAGAACAATTGTATAGTGCTGTTCATCCCCAAAATCATCAGTTGAAATGAATAAACATAAAACTAGAACAAGGAATGGTAAAAATTGCATTGTTTAATTCTTTTTAGCCTGTTATATTAAACTAACAAGCCAGTAACAGATGACAAACTTAACAACCCTTGGACAGACTAAATGGTGATTTGACTTGGCCATTAAATTTGAATTTAATTTAAAAAAGTCATTTAACTCTGTCTCCTTCCCACTTCCTCACAGTCCCCAGCTGACAAGACCCACTTTCCCACTGTCCTTGCACTTAGAAGGGTTCTGATCCATACTGACTAACCGGTATGTATCACATCTCTACAACTGCATGGGCTAAGCTTCAAGGTGTGCACTACTAGTGCATTCACAGAAATCAAAATTCACTTACAGCAAAATCCCACCAAATCACTAGAAGCATGCTATAACTGCTTTATTTGCTTACAAGAAAAAACAAAACAAGATTTTTCAGTGAGGATAATCTGCAATACAACAAAACTTCTCACCCACATCTACAGCAATTTTTCAGGAACTCGTAACTGTACTGTAAGTGAACAGTCTTCAGAAATTCAAGTGCAAAACTGCTAATTTTTCCTTACTTGCCCTTCCTTTCAAGCATAGTAGCCACTTATTTTTTGCTCTCAGACAGTGAACGGCACATTTTTTTCTCCCAACATTGATTTTCCTTATTCTGAAACACCTCATAAAACAATTAATCGTAGTAAGTTCTATAAAGCACTTTAAAGACGTCTCTTAAAGAATCCAGAAACAGTTTAAGAATCTTGGAATTTCTGTCAAAAAAGAACATTTATTGAATAACAAGTGCGTGTACTTATTTGTCTAGAAATCGTTGTGGAAAAACCCCAAATGTATGTCTTAGCTCAAGTAAAACTCAGCAAAATGTGGGTCTACCTATGTCTTAACCCTGCTGTAGGTCATGATGAGTCACTGTGTTCCAGAAGAGCAGCCAGAGCACCACCTGCAACTTGTCAGTGGGCTGAAATGTGATTAAGTTATCCAAAGCTTTTCTCTAGCGGGAAGGTCTCCCTTACACAAAATTACTGCATGAATGCATTGACATAAAGTAGTATTTCCAAAGTAAGTATCATTTAGCCTCCATACTGAAAGCAAAGCATAAAAAGAATAAAAGGTTCTCACCGCAAGCACAGTCAATTTGGTTTTCTGTTTTTACCGGTAGCTTTGGGGAACCAATAGTTACACTGATTTCCAGTCAAATTCTGCCTCTTCCATTCCAGCAGTCCTTTCCCTCAATTTTGCATTAAGGACTGGCCTTGAGCACAGCCATTAGTTAAAGTTTATTACATCCCCCATAGCCCTAATCACATGGGCCACTGTGTATGGGAGAAAACATCATGGGTGTCTAGTGTGTGTGAACTGTTACTCCTCTTCCTTGGTGTTTTTCAAAACATCAGGTTATTGAATTATCCTCTTGAAACTGCACAGAGGGGAACACAATAACAGTCATGCAACAATAAATATAAAACCATAGAATGGTTTGGGTTGGAAGGGACCTTAAAGGTCACCTAATCCCAACCCCCCTGCCATGGGCAGGGACACCTTCCACCTGACCAGGCTGCTCAAAGCCCCATCCAACCTGCCCTGGAACGCTTCCAGGGATGGGGCATCCACAGTCTCTCTGGGCAACCTGTGCCAGTGCCTCACTGCCCTCACAGTGAATAACTTCTTCCTCACATCTAATCCAATCTACCCTCTTTCAGTTTAAAGCCATTACCCCTTGTCCTATGGAAAGCTATGACCAGTACATGCCACCGTAAAAGGTTCCTCTCCACCTATTACATATATTACATATATTTCCTGTACCCTTCAATATTCTCACTTTGACAGCAATATCAATTCCAGAACTGTACAGCCACCCCTATATTCCATAATCAGCAAAAAACAAGAGTTGTCTGTCCTGTTATCTGCCCTGTGAAGCGCCAACAGGAAAAAAAAAAAAAAAAGCATGCTGAATGACCTAATATCAGTCTTATGAAATATTAATAAGCACAAAGCAACCAGCCAAAGACAGAAAAGGAGGGAACTAAAATATGCTAGCAGCAGGATTATGTAAATCCTTCTCCCTTAAACAACAAATACAATGGTAAACTCAGTCTGCCATCAAGGAAAGGAAACTACAGGTATCCTTTACAGATCCTATTGTCTTTGAGAAAACTCTCTCAGGTACCTGATCAACTTACTACGAGTATCCTTATCTTACTAGTTGAACTCAGATCTGTTATTTTCAACGTGCATTTAGTTTCAAAGATTGGTGCTGCTATCTGAAGTCTGAAAAAGGGGTTGTATGTTCAAAAGCCTGTTTATTTCCTGCCCCAGTCTTACCAGTTCACTCAGCATAAGCTCCATCTTCCACCTCCAATTCCCCCCAGGTCTTGCCTGCACTGCTCTGAGCCATTTCCAAGTACTACTGTCATGGAATGTATCTGGAGTTGGCTCCCATGATATTTTATGACAAGCATGAATTAATTATGCTTTCTTAGAGCTTGTTCCATTATGGTTTTGCTAGATGCCTCCTAGATTTTACATTATCTGAAACAATGAAAAAAAGTCCAAATATATTCAGTTTCTCTGTATTTTTCGCAATTATATATGTATTTGTCATATCCTTCTCACTGGCCTTTTTTTAAAAGATAAAAAGATGTGCTCAGCTTAGTTTCATTAAAGCTATTTTGTATTTTTTAACATCTTTTGTCTAGGTCTACTATATTCTTCTTCAGTAATTCTGAAATTCCTACAGATTTAGACAGTATATTTTAAAAATATTTTTGTGATTTTAACCTCCTATATAAAGTATAAAATCCTCTGGGCTCTGTACTAGAGGAACAAGCTATCCGAGTCTCTATTTTTCTGATGCTGATGTTCTTCAGCTGCTAAAAGAAGAACAAAACCTGTTACCCCTCCTGTTTAATGAATATAGGAAGAACGGGGTAAGACACTGTAATTTAGGGGGCTGGCACTGTTAGAATTTCAAGATAACATTATCTCAGAGGCATTCTGAACCACAAAAGCTCACAAACTTTCCATCCATTTACCAAAACAATGGCAGTTTCTAACTTCCTAAGAAGTTAAACAATAAAACATACAATACTTTTTTTTTTAAAGTTAGCTTGCACTCCTAAATTTTAATGAAAACAAATTAAGATGTACAGATTCATTAAGGCTTGCAACAAACTTAGTTTCGCTTAAATTGCTACCCTTTTCAATAAGTCTGATGCTTTTATGTGGTATTCTTTAATCTTCATGATCCAATTCATTTTGTTGAACTACACCTTCAAAATTCTCTTCCTCCCATTCATTTTATTTATTTTTGTATTTCTCAGATCCGAGATACATTGCAAAAACACCCCCACCCCATCAGCCAGCTCTTCTACCATCAGCAACAGAAGCAAACTTGAGTCATGCAGCAGACTCCCTGCACTGCACATGTTTCACATCAAGGCCCTGTTCCTGTTTTTCATGACCACTCATGTGCCAGGAGAAAGATCTCCTTCCTTTCTGTAATCTGTCAAGATCTCCGCTCTCAGATGGACACTTACAGCTCTCAAAGGGAAGGATGAAAAACAGAAAAGCCACTTCAGAAGGTGGAAATCTACTGTACCAAACCACAGCAAGTCCATCTTGGATCACATTCAGAATGCAGTGCAATGCAATGCCAACTTACCTCTTGGTGGGTTTTGTGCTTCGTTTGTGGGGTTTTGGTGTGGATAGGGTTGGTGTGGTTTTGTTTGTTTTTAAAAAGATGCTTACAGTGGTTTACAAGAACCCTTTTACTTAGCATTTGAAAAGCACAAGGAGCATGCACATGGGCAACTATGGCATTTCAAGTGATGGTTAGACAGTTCCAATGATTTCCCTAAAAATGCTCCTGACTTGCATGAGCGTATTTTAACTGTAAAGACAATCCAGAGTCATTTCTTCCTCACCGATCAATAGTGGAGAAGAAAGAAAATAGGAAGAAAATAGTAGTGGTAACTATATCAAAACCAGCAGTCAGCCAGGTTTTATTAAACTGTTTAATCTGATATTTTGCAGCTACTTCAGTGAGAGTAGGGGGAAAAAAACAACCAGAAATGAAACACAGTCTGTGATAATGGTTCCAGGAAATTCACCCAATAACTACATCAGTGCTAGTGTTCTGGCATTTCCTTCTTTTATTTAATCTTTCTTTCACTTTGTGTATCTTGCATTACATGCTGAAATGCACTGCATTTATACAGGTTAACCTGCCTTCCATCATAACGCACTTTAACAGTTGTATACTGCTGGTTTGTACAAATAGTCATGGCTACACATCCAACACATAGCTCATGCAATTCCCAGAGTCTCTTCCAGACAATATAATCATGGCTAAATATTTAATGGCATTCTGACACGCACATTTTTTCCTCTTCCTCTTTCCATAGAGCCCCACTTTCTTCTGAATGTGCTAATAACAGCGGAAATAAGCTGTTAACTGGCAACTGAGTACAACTGTAAAGCAAGACAGTGTTAAGTATCAAGCTATATCAAATACTTCCAATGAAACTGTGACTTGTGCCTTCAATTTTGCAAAAGTGGTTCATCTCCCATAAAACCGCTTGATCACCTCCATAGATTTCCAAAAGAAAGGGTACTCTAATTTTACTTACTGATCTTCTTGTTAAGAATTATATACCTGGTATGTTATTTTGCAGGGCAAAACATAGCTGCAGCTCAGTAGGTATTACCCAATGCTAAATTCTCATTAAGTACAACAGAAATTCAACAGTGTGGCCTACAATTTTGTGCCTCAAAGGAGACAACCACAGTAAAAGTGCAACATATGAATTCAGGCAGACCAAAAGAACAGAGGATACTGATAGAAGTTAATGACCGGAAATCCTTACACAGCTGCTTTTTAAATTCTTTGCTGTGAGCAACCGACTCCAACAAGACCATTAGATATGAAAGTCAAAAGGATAAAAATTCAGAATTTTAGACAAAACCAGATTTCAGCAGGATCCGTTACAACAATGAGGTTGCCTATGTAGTTTCTAAGTGTTGATGCTAATCATAATATTCAAAGCTAACAAAGTAAATCAGAGTACAAAAGGTTTCTGGACATCTAAGTGCCAGAGAAATTATTTTTTCCAGTAATTCAAACAAATATAATTGCCTGTCTCATGGAGTTCCAAGAGCAGATGCAATTAAAGCACCACTGTCCTAAAAGAAACAGAAAAGGGTTTTCACTATTCAGGAATCTTAGAGGCACCACTAACATGCAGCAACTATTTCTGCAACACTTACGTCTGCATAAGTACATATAAATCCCTTACATTTACTTATTACTTGCACTCCTGGCTTCTGATAAAATTACTTTTCAAAACCTAATAAAGCATCATGGATCACTTCTAGACTGATGCTTCAAAACTACTGTATGCCGAAAACACTGTAGAAATGTTACAAATTTGTTCTCAGCTCAGAAATGGCTCTGACAATTTCACGATTTTGCTAAAAAAATCTCAACCTAAAATTAATATTCTCTGTGTGGGCATATCACGGTATTTTTCATTTTTTGAAGAGACTAAAAAAAAAATTCTGTGTACTAACCTTAATCTTTTATGGTTAAGTTCTATGAAAAAAACCCAGTAAAATTCACTCCAACTGATAAAAGACATATGCATACCTGCAGCAAGTGAGTTTGCACATTGATCCAAATCACTCCTTGCTCCATTTGCCTTGTTGCTTATTTTGGAAGACAGCATCCCTCTCTTCCATTAAGGAAGACAGGAAAAGATCTCAAGTGAATGTTCCTCCTTATTGCCAATGCATCAGAGCTGTTGGAGGTGAAAGCAAAAGCTAGCATATGCCACCCTTTCCTGACACATGGGAGAAAATTTGACATCAAGGACTTTCAGTCTCTCAGATGAAGTATCTTTAAGAAAAGTTAGAACACTGGCAGCAACTGATAAAAAAGGTGACCCAGGACTCCTGCTACACACCAGGCAGAGGGGAGAGGAAGCTGAATCCTAATCACATCCCCTATTTTCTGGGCACAACCCTCCTTTCAATTCACATTTTGCCAGTCCCATGGCTGGCCAGCATGCTTGTCTCCAGCTAGAATTTATCCTAAAAAACATTTTTCCTATTACCCTACACAAGGGTAATCAAACTTCACCTCACTCTCCAGGGTCCCATCCTTACTAAACCAGAACAGACGAGAAATAAAAGGATGACCAAGACCATGATAATGAATGTGTATGCAGAGAACTGCAGAAATCCAGACTTACGGGAGGTCTGGGGAAGGATGAGAACGATGAGAGGACTGCAGAGATGCCTGAAGACAAAACTAATAGAGAGAGAAAAATTGGTGAAGGAAGGAAATCAGAAGAGAAAGTGCTATGGGACACAGAGTGTAAGATAGGAAAACTTCAAAGAAAGGAATCAAAGGAAGAATTTGAAGATAATGGATAAATGACATTTCAGCATATACATACTTAAAACTCACATTGTTCTGTGGTTAAATTGATTAAAGTTCTGTGGGTTTGTAATTAAAAAGCCATATTAAACACACACTAATGATAATTAAGGGGAAAATAATCTCATGATCTGATATTACATAAACTCACTTGGACTCTTACAAAAAGCAAGTTGAATTTAAAATAATCAATTCCATTAATGGTTGAACTATCACTCAAGAATTGGAGGGTAAGTAAGGCATAACTCTTTATAGAACATTACTTCTATGAAGGTATGATGCTTATGAAGCTTGATAGTGTTTTGGGGATGCATTGCTTTCCTATCCTAAGTTTAAAGAGCAAACAGGAGGATGTATGCTCTAGTCTTTGGGTTTTACACCACCACCAAGACCAATATTACAGTGTTTGTAAATTAAAAGCAATACTGAAGTCCTTAACAGACTTAATGGAGGTTGTCACATTTAAGAAACAAAAGTACTGTTTAAGGTAGCATTTTTTATTACATGCTTTTTGAAAGTGCGATAAGGGTGACAAGAGGAAGCTTTCCACATTGAGATGTGACTTGTCATGAAAGGGCTTTCTCAAAACCAGATGCCTGGAAGCATTTGTAGGAGTTCAGATTTCACTGATCTGATTTGGAAGACTGTTCCATAGCTGAACCCTTTCAACCAATAGCATTTTATCCCCCAGTTCTTTCAGTGTTAATCCTGGGCTTTGCTAACTGCATTGTGCCAGAGCAGCACACCTATGGGATAGTTCAGAGTCCGACTCACTCTTCCCACCACAAATGCCTATACAAACATTTTCCCTGCATGGTATGACAGGAACAGCACTATAAACACTTGTAACTCTTTATTCCTTGGGTCCTTTCCATGTATGAATAATGGATAAATACTTAAATCTACTCTACGTTTCTGTCAAAAAAAAAAAAAACGCAAACCAAAACACCCAGCCAGTTTGTACTCTTACACATTCAGCTCCTGCTCACTGTAAAATAGGTGATACTCTGTTCACTTCAGTAAGACTTCTAGCCATGCTATTTAACACAAACTACGGATTAAGTAAAATATCACCTGCAGATGAAAACGTGCACCTAACTACAGCTTGGAATATTCATGCTCTAGACATCACATATGGACTATTTTTAATTCCAGGTAACTAATAACAAGAACTGAACTTTTAAGTGAAGAGCTACAAAAATGCAAAGTATGATTACCCACATTTACATTTTAATGAGATAAAATGTCTTCAATCAAGTTGTTACACTGAACTATCTGAGATTTTACAAAGATGAGAGAGTATGTGCAGTAATACAGATACCCAGTGAGTAACTGGGAAAGCAGAATCTTCATACAAGAAAACTTTTTCCCCATATACAGGAAACGTGAATGTATCATGCAATACTTCTGATATTTTTCTTTAGTAAACTACAACTCACTAAATTTTTTAACTAGTTTCTTAGTACATTGCACAGTATGAAGGAAAAACTGATCAGATACACCAATCAAATCAGATTACATTCTGTTAATCCACTTAATTTAAACTGTACTTGGCCTGATTTACGATGTATAAATCACAGTAGCCCAGTTAAGTGTTATGCCCATTTACATTAGCTGGAATCAGGCCTACAAGTGTTTCGTTTTCCAGGAAACCTCAGTAAGTTTGAAAACATTCAAAAAATAACAATAGTATTACACACGAGACCTGCTTCCTGTATTCAAATCATTAAGTACAGAACTCGGTTGAGAAGACTCATTTTTTCTCCACAGGATGCAAAACTTGCCTTAGAAGACACAATTTCGAGGCTTCAACAATCCACACTGGACTTAGGTTGTCAATCTGAAAGTAAGAGATTTCATTACTGGTTTCCTAAGAGGTAATGAATGACACTTACATTTAAAATGTGTTTTGGATAGAGGAGGAACAAAAGGATAAGCCACCCATGACAGCAAGAAGACGCATGATCAGAATCTGTTGTAATATTGTATGAATCCTAATTATCCTGCCCCAGCTGTCAAGACTACAGGGGCAGGGAGGGACTTCACAAGCGTTTCCATACTAACAAGGAACGATTACAATATTGATTTTTTGTGGGGCTACTTACATGAGTAAGCATTAATCAATTTATGTTAGGGTTGTGAACTAAGATCAAAATAATTATTTGACAAATACAGCTCGCTTGCAGTTGACATAGCCTACATCACAAGTCATGAAGCATATTCAGTAGAAGGCTAAATCCGTTACTCTTTCAATACTGCTTTTTGTTTTCCAAATGACACACAATCAGCTAAGACACTAAGTCAACATGTTTTTCCTTTGGAAGTGAAGTTCAGATATATGACTTGTTTCAGGCTTCTTGTATTTCTGAGACATTTGGAAGACTGAACTCCTCGTTATCCATACTTAGGAAGATTGTTTCTGTTCTGTTTAAAAATGTTTCACATGTGGTTAATCAATGCATATTTTAGTTAACAAAGTGTTTAATATACAGATAGCCAACACTGTCTTATGCATTAATAAAGGGATATCATTAATTTAAAAATCAGATTACTCTGTCAGAAAAGTTTCCGTATACTAGAGCCTCACCAAACCCCTGAAATTACACAGAAGAAAGATTTGAGGAAAGTACTTGCGAGTTTGTCAATGCTTGGGTTTTGTTCCCCCCATAGCAGTCTCCCATTCGTTTGAGTGGATTTTTCAAAAGGCATTGGAAAGAAAAGCACTTACATGGTAACAATAGTAACACAAACCTTGGAAAGGAGACACAGGGACATGCACAAGATGTGAGGCTTACATTTTCTTCTATGAACGGATTCAAAATGGACTGCATCACTCAAAAAAAGCAGCAGGGTAGGAATGACCAATTACAGTAAGGAAAAAAAAGCCTTAAGATTAAAACAAAAGCTTCTTTCGTGCCAACACATGACCGTTCTCCCATTCAAATAAAAAGAAAAATTAAATACATGCATAGTCCTCCTTATATTGACTTTATTTACCTCACCCACTTATAATCAAGAAATGTAATATAAATAAATTTATCTACATAAGCAAGAAACAAAACTTGTTAGCTTTTTTTCCCCTTAATAAAAGGCTGTCTCCATACAGCTAACTGCCAACTGATGAAGCTTACGCCAAGAGGTGTTGAACATACTTCTTGTATTTATAGTACCTCAAACTCCTTACAAATCGAGATAAGCATAACCAAGCTTTAAAAACGTCCTGACTTCATGTTCTTAGAGCCTTGGTAGTTCATTTTTCAGTTAGTGATTTATCCCATCACGATGAGACAAACATGTCTTAAGTTC
Source organism: Elanus axillaris (assembly GCA_026212715.1). Classification (NCBI taxonomy): domain Eukaryota; kingdom Metazoa; phylum Chordata; class Aves; order Accipitriformes; family Accipitridae; genus Elanus; species Elanus axillaris. Next base: position 21,234,768 of record JANZLQ010000001.1, read on the forward strand.
AACATGTCAAAATCAAATTTCTTTGTAGTGCATCTAAGCCAAAGCCTTTTACCTGCTATCTTACCTTTGCTAGAAATCCAGTCCGTAACTCTATGCCTTTGCACACAGTCAGTATCAATATCAGTATTAAGAGGAAATGAAACAGCTTAACATAAAGGCAAAGAATTCTTCCAAAACAGTGCGTCAGTTTTAAAAAGACACAGGATCTCATTGGTAATGAGTATTTTCCATGATCACAAGGCAAAATTAACACAACACCCACATCAATACAATAAACAAACAAAAACCACCCACTCAAATCCAATTAAGGAAAATAAGAGTAAAATTTGGAACCGGTGATTAGTGCACTTCTTAAAACGTTGAGTCTGACAATTTACACTTAATTTGCCTATTGAGTATAAAGGTATACATAAATCAACTCTAGAAAAAAATCAACCCTCCAAAATTTGCAAGGAGAAAAAAAACCCCTCCTTCTCTCAAAAAAAAAAAGTCTACATCTTTGGTATCAGGAACAAAAACACATCTAAACTGTTCAATGTAACTAAACCCGTGACACTGAAACTAATGCAAGTAGTAGAAATTGTCAGAATTCTGTGGAACATTGAGGAATTTGACAATTTATAACTGCTGAGCAGCAGCACCATGGTGTTCACAGTGGCTCTCTAACCAATAGTTTCATAATGAAAAATGTCACACTTAACAGTCCAACATAACACACACTTATGCAAGTTCCAAGCAAGTTCATAATACAAACATACTCAAGTTAATAGAATGTGTTTATAAGCATTGAGCTAGGTCTAAGCTATATTTTGCTGGAAGTTAGTTCATTTTAAGAAAGCCAACACACCTTTTAGGAAATGAAACAAAGAAGTGGTGTCATACCTACACACTCAGAGATTATTAGGTGAACATTTGAGACAAAAACACCGTGTAAGTTCATGCAACCATGAACTCTGGCATTTATTCTAGTTCTGATACTTTGCTACACATGCTTACAAGACCCTAACAATGTTCTGGGAAGATCTGGACATCACTCAGCATGGCATTATTCAATACTTAATAAGCTGGCTATTATATGAAATAATGTCTGTGTGTATGTTTGGGGTTTTTTATACAGATAAACAAATACGAAACAACAATATGCCATAAACTTTCTTAAGTGTCACTTTCTCATAAATGACAGTGGCTTCTTGTTTTTCTCTAGGTAAAGAGCATGCAATCGGAGCTTTTTCTTATCCAAAAACATGCAGCAGCATCTGCACTCGTATGAAGAACAGGCCAGGAAATATGCTGAAGCCATGCAGTACAGCACACATGCTACATGCTCTTTCTCACAAAATGGGGCTGTCTTATCCACAGTCCGTTTTGGGATAGTCCCTGGACCATGGCTTTCCCTGAGCTGTGCCTCATTTGGGCTGCTGACACTGGCCAAAAGCATGCCAAGGAGCCCACTAACAATTAAACAGTGCCACAACCCTGGGACAGCATTCAAGTTTAGGCTCTAAGCCAGTTTAGACAGTGGGTACAGCCTTACTGACCCCAATGAAAGTTTTGCAAGCCTCAGAGAGCCCACCACAGTTACATTAATTATTTTCCTATTTTCCTATGCAATGTAAGTATTTTGGAAATTATTTCCTTAACAGCAATATTTATGTTCATGAAGACAAGGTGGACATTTTTATTAGAGCAATGAATCAAGAAGCATAAATTATGTTTTCTATGTAGCTATGGCTACATTTTAAAGAGACAGTAAGTTTACAGTCTCTACTCTGTTATTTCTAGTGGGAGAAATAACCCTTTTATCAAGCTACCAGCTCAAAACAGATTTACATCAGTAATCTAGCAGAAGAATAACAAGATCAACCAAGCAGATTAGCTGTTTTTAAAATGCATCTTAAATAAAGAAAACGCACAGCTTAACAAGCACAGCTTTTGAAGCTGGGATGTTGTAGCCTAGCTGTATGAAGCTCACATGATCTTGAGAAAGCAGAGTTAAGGGATTACACAAAGACAGGCATATGCCCTATTGTGACAATCAGGATCCAAAGGGAGTTGCTGGATTTGTAATTTTTTATTGCTATTTTCCCCATACTCAGCATCTGTAACATCCAATTTAGTGAAGCCCTTGATATGGGACACTTAGTGAATGACCACTTGCGAGCAGGATCCTCACACACCTCACTGCTTCACACCAGGCTGCAGCTGACCCACTCCACTCACCATGAGGTGCTGTGGCTTTAGCTGTCACATTCATTCCTGGCAAACTCTTCTTTCTTACTGTGGTTACTCTGTTTGACAAGGATCAGTCAATGTTTTGGTTTGGTTTGTTTTTTTAAAGATGCTGCTGGTCATTCTTGCAAGAATATTAGTTTTACTGTTGCATGCTTTGGGCTCATCTAATTACAACATTAGCCTTCAGGGAATTTTTAAACTAATGACATTGTATCTGTCAAGCACAGAAACTTTTAATCTGATTTTTCAAGTGGATCCTAGCCAATGGATCCTGGCCACCATAGCACTTAACAAAACACTTTTGACTGTCCTCCATGCAATATTTAGGTGGGCTTATTATTGAAATGTTAATCTTTTTTATTTAATATCTTTCTCTGGTGGTCAATACAAGTCATATAGGAATATTGACAACGTTATTAAAGTTTTTATGACTAAAGTCCACAAGTCAAATTATGTATGTGGATATACAGCTTCACAAATTAAGAGGCACACACCTTAAGAAATCTGAACCAAAATACTATCTGAACAACTTCCCAGTTTGTCTGCTGATCTCATGATTTGTTGTACACCAGCACCAAGAAACACCAGCTCAACAGTAATTTTTTTTTATTTCAACACCCTATTATTTTCAAGATTTTTTTCATTTCCAATGCTAATACAAAGAACAAAACCCAAAACTATTAATTATGTCACAATGACTCCTTAAGCACCTCAAAAGCTCAGGTGACCCATCAACCATCCACTTCCGGTTACTTCCTTACTTCTAAAGGACAAATAGTGCACTACTTCGACCGTAAAGTTTGGCTTGACTGCACTAATTGGGTCTTTTGGACAAATAATGCTACATTCACATTTCGATTTAAAATTCATTTCAATTAGTGCTGCTTCTCCAGAACATACACAAGCTGCAATTGTGCCACACAGAAAGGTTGATGACTACACTTCAAAGAAAAGATCCTCTTTCAAAATTTTCCTTTCATCTTTCAAAACTATCTTTCAAATGTAATCATTATCTCTTTTTCCAAAACTGCATATTTCAGGGCAAATTTACTAAAAAAATTAAGAAATACAAGTATTATTGTCCATTAAGCAACTGGTATCAGCGTATCAGTCCTCCCCAATCATAAAAAAAATACAGATGTTACACAAAATTGTGTAAATATAACACAAAATACTGGCACAATCAAGATAGTCGTCACAACTGTCTACATCCAAACCAGATGTAGCCTCAGTCACTTTTAATTTTCTCCCCAGTATGACAGGGTATCATGAGAAGAAGGAACAGCTCTCCACAAAGAAGACAGAGAGATACAAAGCCTACAACTAGCCATTTGCCTCAAAATCCAATGCATCTCAAACTAGCAGTCCAGAGCTTGCACTTCCAATGAGAATTCACAATCTGACTGCAGTCTTTTAACACGACTACTCAGAAGTTTTACCAAGATGCTCAGAAGAGAGCATGCAACTACTGTGCTACTTTCACCAAGTATGCAATCAATTTTAAGAAAAGACACAGGTTTCAAGCATTGATGTCTACATTTCTGTAAAAACATTTTTAGAAAAAATTGTTACTTGAACTATTCTACAAGTACTACACTATTTTAGGATCATATCTTACTTGGCATCTCACCCTATGAAGAGGTGCCCTTGTAACATGTTGTCCATGCTACACAAAACTTTATCACCATTGTCGATCTTCCTGCCAGAGAAATGGGCTTTTTCAACCTTTTCTTCAATATCATTGATACTCCAACTGATCACAAACAAGCTGCCACAGAGGAACACCACAGAGGGCCTATACCACTGTCCATACACGCCGTACACAGTTTACTTTAATTTCAGTGGAAATTATGTGGAACTCTTCTCAGTTACTAAACTCAAATATCAAAATAATTTGTAACAGTAGCAGTTAATCCCATTCTGATCTTGCAAAGGGCCCTGATAAGGTTAGATAAACACCTCATATACCACCATTAGCTTCAAAGTGCCAAAACACAAGCTTACAAGGTTGCAAAAGTACATCTCCTTTCCTTTTAGGTTGGAGGACTTCTGCGTAAAATATTCAATTCAGTTCCATCTGTTGGGCAATGAAATTAATACTCTTCCTACTGGTGAGTGAGTAACTTCACTCCAGCCTCTCCCCCTCTGTAATACAATGAAAACATCAGCAACGGACAATGTGAAGACAAAGGCTATGACCATGCCATCCATGCATGATGACAGCAGGATCAAACAAAATTAGGCTCAGCTACTCTGAGTAGCCCATACTATGAAAGGCAGCATTGATGGATATGGTCTCAAGCAAGAGGTTTTGAGCACGCTAGTTAATTTTAAGCACATATTTACATCTCATTTTCAATGATTAAGTAACATTACCCAAATAGGTGTTGTCGCCATCTCCCTATCAGTACACATTAGCCAATGGAGTAAATGCAATAGCCTAAGCATCCAGTATCTGTCTGACTAAAGGAGAGCTTTCAAAAAAAACCAAAATGCTGAGTTGGATTAAAAAAGAAAAAATGGAAAAGGAATTACACTCAATTATTCAAGAATGTAATCTGCAGATTGAGTCCCATACACAGAAAGCCCCCTTATTTTGCAGCATACCAGAGCTTTAGCTGGAGTTTAAAGATATTGGCACATAAAGAGAAAAAAAAATTAATTTTTTTTCAGTTAGGCTTTAGTATTTAATCTTATAAAGGGGGCAGCACAAAATTCATTCCATTTCTTCTCAGGAAATCTGACAAAACAGTGTATTTTTTCTGGCTGACAGCCACAGTACTATCATAGGGCTTCTTAAGGGCGTAACACCGAATTCTACCAGGTCCGAAAAAGCACTCGAAGCGTAAAACAAACAGAAATGTGCATTAGCCAAACTAACTTTAAAAATAAACAGGAAGATAGTAAATAGGTCTTTAAGGAAGGCAGAGGATCCTTGCGGAGACTGGCAAATGCTCCAAGCCAAACCAATTCCATAGTGCCGACAAGACTGAAAGATACGCCGCAAGTTTGCACTGGCATCACCAGAAGGCTATAAAGACAGATGAATGGAAGGAGGGCTTTTCAACTACAAGTCTGTGAAGTTAAACTACTACTAATCATAACTTTAAAAATGGTCTCCAGTCAACCATATGAGCTCCATGCAATCTCTGAGCCTGTTTTAAGGTGGTACGTTTAAATTCCAGCATAAGATATAAACAGGGATGGAAAGATAGATAACACACACGTGGACTAGCGCCCAACATCCACTGCGGTATCTCCAGCTGAGATGAAAGCATCCACATTTTTGGAAATTTAGAGCCTGAAGAGGAGCAGTGATTGAAAGGCAGCATTAGGTTTGTTCCTTTCATATGCTAATAATGACATCATACCTTACGGCCTGATGCGGCAACCATACAATTACCATCTTGTAAGGAAAATTTTTTCCAAAGGAGTCTAAGAACTGGGCAAACTACTCACCTGCACATAGGAAGAACTTTTTTTAATCCATCCATGATACAGATTTCTTTCTGTTCCTTAGTGCTATGAATAATTACTACTGAAATATTCACAATGGTTTGAGTTACTTTCTTTAAAGAAGTAAAAAAAAATAAATAATAGAATCGTTGGGGAAAGAAGAAAAAAAAAAATCTACAAAATAAGTTTTTGAGCATACAGGAAGCAGCCCTGGACATTTAAGAAGAACGGTAAGGGCCCTGCTGGGATTTTGGGTAGAGGAGGGATTCAGGGCTGAATCTCTTACAAACGTTCCACTGCCATGTAGTGTAGTGCAAAGACTCCCTCACACAGCATCCCAGAAAAGAAAGAGAAAAAAAAAGATGTTATAAATACTGTCTCCATGCTCCTGACAGACATCCAGCAACAAAATAAGAGATAATAAATTATGTAACTATTACCGTCTACACACAGCACACTCCCTGTATTTTGACATCATACTGCCCAAAAAAGATCATTTTTTTTTACATTACCATCACGCTTTGTAGTGATGGGCAGAGAAAAGGTTAGAGAACGAAACAAGTGTACTAAGGAAAAAGAGAGATCTCCACATGAACAAACAACCCACAGGACGGTAAGATCATGAATATAAGCCTGTTTTTCCCCCGCTGTCATTGTGCTGTATTTTGTGCACACCAGATTTTGTGCACACATTAAGCTGCCGTTTTGAACACAGCGTGCTTGAAATCTGCAGTGATCTTTCTTCCCCACCACGGACACTGCTATATAAAATCTGGAGAACAGCCTAATCCGTAAATAAACAAATAAATAAATAAACACACTAAATGGCGAGGGAAGAACGAGCGGCGGAGATAAACGCGGCGCACAAAGTGCAGAACGCACCCTCCGGCCAGGAAACGAGTTATGATTAAATGGCCCAAAAGCGATTAAAACGAAGCCAGAGGGAACCCTGCGGGGCTCCGCGGCAGCCCGCCGCCCGAACCTCCCGCGTGACGGGGCAATGCCAGCCGGGCGCTGGAGCGAGGGAGCGGAGCCCGGCGCCGGGGCTGCGGGCGCCCCGGCCCGCACGGCGCCGGGCCCGCCCCGACCCCG
>JANZLQ010000001.1:21244499-21259970 GCA_026212715.1 Elanus axillaris
CATCTCTCCTTTGCTGAAAAGTTAATATGAAAGAAACCAACGTGACAGAAACTCATACAAAATCAGCTTTGCCCAAGTGGGTACGCCTACTGTCTTTGCTAGGGCTCTAATAACGTTCTGTAACAGAGATGTGCAGTGCACAGTGTGTGGCAGTACCCTTCTGGAGTGAGAAATATCTTTTTAAATTTAAGGCACAATGTATCTGAGGCAAAGCTATTATTGAGTGAAAGTTGGAAAAATTATATTACTCTCACCTGAAGATTAGGACCTAAAAATAGCTGAAGTAGTACCAGAAAACCAAAACTTCCAAAGAATGTTTGTGTTATGTTCTTGGAAAAGGTTTCACTGGAGAAAAAAAAAATTCAGTCATCCCCAGAAATTATTTAGTAAAAAAACTGCAAAATGCTATGAACTGTAAAAATATTTTACCATAAAAATAAATTAGACATCCAAAATTTCTAATTAATGTCCTTAAAGTTCTGTATATGATGAGAATCTATGACATACTGACATAAGGATGCACCCTCTATAAAAGGGATTTTCAGCTGCTCTAACTTTGGACTTTGATAACTTAACAAAAGAGGACATGTACTTAATATAATTCATTAATTCATTAATATAATTCATTAATATTAAAAAGCAATGTACATTTTGCCTGGCAGTATTACTTAATTCCTACACAAACACTTAAGAGACTAGTACAGAAAAAGCAAAATATAACTTTTCAGCAAACAGTAAATAAAGAAAATAAAGCAATATTCAGTACTCCCCATCTCCTTTCTCTTCCTTTTGCTTATCATTTAGAGCAAAGAAAGAAGGACTTGAATCATTACTGAAGGTCATCGTATAGCACTATGTGATCAGCAATAGAGTGTATGAAGAACAATGCCCTTTGAGAGGCTAACTTTCCTATACAACAGCTAGAAGCATAAAAAGACAGGAAATGCTGTTCTATATTATGTGAAGATTTCATATTTTCCCAGCAATTCAATTCTCTGCAAGATAATGGGCCAAGCTGAATACCCAAAATAAGAGTTTCTTTGCCATGATCATTAAAAAGCCAAACATAAAAAGGCTAAAAGGATCAACTGGAAGAACATTCACGTGGGATGGAAATGTAATGTTTCACAAGACTTCTGGACAGATTACTGTGCAGCAGGTGAAAGTATTAATTGAAAGAATCACCCTAGGTGCCAAAATCTGTAGGGCATATTCTTTGGCCTGTCCTGCCTCTTCTGTGCTGCAGAAAAGACTTAATGAGAGTGAAAACCATCTGCAGCTCCCCAGCTGGGGATTTTTGTGAGATAAAAGAGTCCCTGAGTGACTGTGGAATTGTCCGCCCCATGGGAGGCCACACACCCCTTCAATCTGAGCAGAGAGAGGGGAGGGAAAGCACGCCTGGGGTTTGCTTCTCCGGCTGCCTGCAGCTGGTCCATGGGCCCTCGGGAGCTGTCGCCATCTGGTACTATCAGGTGCCAGGGCAGGCATTTATCTAGCCAGAGTCAAGGGACTTCACAGCAGCTCTCCACTCTTCTGATGTACAGAGAAGAGACCCACTGCATCGGGCCATCTGGGCTAATCTGGTTAGAGCTCAAATCTGCAGACCCTAAACTGGCAAAACTCCCATGGATTATCTCTGAGCACTTACCTGAGTTGGCCTTCTGGTCTTGGGCCTACAGGAACATTAATATGTAAAGCAAATAAACACATGGCCAAGTTTTGATTAGAAAAATTTAAACTGTTAATAAGAAGTATATTAATTGCAAATATTAAAGCAATTTCCTACTAATAACATTTTATGAAATCATAGAAACAGTTTTTGGGTACAGAAATGAAATCTGCTGCAGTTCCTAATGCTTCTGGATAGTGACTGAAATGTGCATAAAGATCACTGAACTGAGGTTAAAGTTATGATGAAAAAAGCAATTGTCAGTTTCTGCTGGTTCCTTGCAGAGATTTAATTTTAGAACTGGACCCTTAGGCAAGTAATATAGGATTAGATTCATACACACTGCATCCAAAGTCATACTGAAATGTCACTTGCAAAACACACTTTCACAATCTTGCTATTTGACTTTATAAACATGTCAGTCAAATCTGCAGAGAGAGCCTGCAGTGTATGTCGGCTGTATTGAGGTAGTATGTTACAGTGTCAATGGATCATGCTTTTGTAAAATCTGGAAGCTTCCATAACTGAAGAAAATGAACACATTGTTCTTTTGGAATATTCTTGCTGAAGCAAGTGAAAAAAGCCTGTGGGGAAAGAGTCCAACATCATGCTGAGAAGACAAATGATAGAGAGATTGTGAGGGTACCAAGACATTACTAAGGCTGAAAAGAGGATCACAAATCTGTATCAGAACCTTGGAGAATTTAAAGACCTGTACTGACAGTAGTAGAACAATTCCTGGTTTTCCCCAGTGAAGGGAGAGCAGAAAAGGCTCAAGCAGGTGGCGCAGAACTGCCACATCACTAATATGACTAGGATTCAAGTCCCAGAATATTTATCTGGTGCCCCTCTTCAAGTTAGTTTACACCTCTCTAGACAATAACAATGGGTATTTGAATTACACATTTGGTCAATAATTTGACTAAAATGCTCAAATGATCTCTTTAGAAGTCTTACCACTTCCCACAACAGCAACAATTACCATACAGATGCATTTAGTAAACAAACACAGCAGATATTAAGTGAGCGAGCTATACTACCAATGAATTTTCTTTAAAAGATCTGAAGAGAGCAGTAATGTCTTTGGCAACCAGGCAGCAGGTTTTCCTAGTGACATTAATTTCTTTTGCATCCTACATAGGATTGAATGCAGAATTAGCAGAACTGGAAAATGCCCCTGCAGCTCAGGCAGAAATAATATACTTCTTACTGTAAGTGGAAGCTTCTCTTCAGGAGACGCTTGTGCTTCACTGCTCTTTATCAAACAGGGTAACACAAACATAGATTTCACTAATAGGCATGATCAGCAATGGAAACTCAACTTATCATGAACTGAGAGAACTGTCAAACACTTGAGCCACATTTATCCTGCTCAGAACAAATAAACATTAATGCCAGAAAAATAAAGCCACTCTGAAAGCCTGAAGAATCAACAAAGAAGCTTTTTGGCTGTGCCTAATCCAGCTAAACCGTCTTAAAGCCCCATTGAAAATATATACTTGACATGACTTCCATCCACATCGCTTTCTTACCCATTTTATGCTTTTCCATTTATGAAAGGACTGTAAGTTTATATTTAAGAATCCAGAGTAGTCTAAAGTACAGATAGTGAGACTGTTATTTTGGCTAACAATTCAATTCAGAATGATGAAAATTACAAGGGCTTTACCTTTCCCAACTCTTTTGCCAAATTTATGGAGAGAAGACTTTCTTTCAGTGACTGCAGTGACCTTAAAGCCAGTGTTCAGTCAATTTTCTGTGTAGAAGTGTCACCATAACCCTATCCAGCACCATTACAAAAATTAACCACAAAATCGTAACAGCCATGAGTATAATCTCACTCCCTGTTGAGGCTCAAAGCAAAAGGAAGATCTTGTACTTCGATGTTTTTACGTTCTTCTTACTGCAAGGTCTTATACAACTTAAATGTTAATTTTCACCTGGCATTTTTTTCCTTGGCATCACATGGAAAGACAGCAGTGCCAAACCATCAGTTCGTAACAATGGCTACAGTCCATGAAAATATAAATCTAACTTACTCTATTTTTTGAATATAGTGTAAGCTACCTGACCACCTTGAAATGTAGGAGCCTATCTCTTCATGATGTATATTCATTTAACAGTAGCTCACTGAGCAGCTCTACTGTGTGAGCCAACACTTGTTCATAAATCAAACATTCAAAAAACAACCAAAGGAGTAGAAAGAGACCTGTAGGTGTACCTCTGTCTTATAAAGTTCACATAAAATATACAAATAACTTTTTAAAACACATTTCTCTGGCTTGTAATAAAAAGGTTTTACAAAACTCAAAACTCTTACTCAGATTTCCAAGATCTGTTGTATGTATTACAAAAAAATTAAGCAAATAAAAAATTAGATTTTTGAGTCTTATAGATTCTGAATGCCCAGACCTGATGATGTAGTGGTGTAGCAACAAGTATGACCGAGAACAGGGACCTCAGCTGAACAACACATAAAAATAAGAGCTCCAAACTAAAGCCACAATGAGGCATATTAACATGCCGCAAAGTGCTTCTGCATTAAGGATGCACTTAAATTCAAACACAAATTTAACTGCTTAACTGAAGAGGGACGAATTTAAACATGCACTTCAAGTTAAGCCAAACATCAACAGGCAAAACCATCGTAAGTACCTGTGAAAACCCATCCCATTGGAGGTGGGAGGAGGTAGAGAAAATCGGGAGTAAAGTTAAGCCCAGGAACAAGGGAGGGGGGTGTGTGTGGGGTGTTTTCAAGATCTGGTTTTATTTTTCATTATCCTACTTTGATTTGATTGGTAATAAATTAATTTTTTTCTCTGAGTCTGTTTTGCCTGTGACGGTAATTGCTGAGTGATCTCTCTGTCCTTATCATGAGCCACAAGCCTTTTGTTATATTTTCTCTCCCCTGTCCAGTTGAAGAGGAGAGTGATAGAGCAGCTTTGGTGGGCACATGGCATCCAGCCAGGGTCAACCCACTGCAAAACCCCCCTGTTGGTTTTGGTATAGGTGCAAGCCTTAGTTTTGTGTTTTACTACAACAGTTGTTTTACAAGGCAACTTTAGAGACTTCACTTACACTCCATTTGTTGAAACTCTGTTTGTAATAAAGACCCACTTTCTAATCTCTGAAGCAAAATAACAAACCCTGTATTATGAAGCTTGGATTTACACATTGACAGGCTGAAAGTACGGACATAACCACACAGCCAGTGTACTACACAGACAGGTATCCAGATTTCCTAGTGAGGTTTTGCCTGATGATGGACTGATGGCATCATGCACTTGCAACCTGTAGGAACTGTTCTCCATTGCCTAGTATCTTGTATGAAATGTACCTCCCATTTTTTAGTGAAGTCTGAATGTGTTGTACAGATCATAACTATAGATTTTTAAAGCACGACTGCATAGAGTGCTATCATTATTCTACAAAGAGTAATCCTGCAATGACAGAGTGCAGTCTACACAGGCAAAAAATTTTCTCACCCTAAGGACTCTAGTTCAGGAGACAAAGATGCTATTACTTGACAACAGATACCAAAGACTTTTGATCATGTGAGTTAAGCTATGTAAGTGATCTGGTTATTATGTGACCAGATTACTGCAAGGTGAGTATTCTGCAAGGTAAATATTTGTACCTGGATTTTACCAGTGAATAGGAAAAGGACTCTAAATTCTGAAAAGTCTGTTCTAATCAGATTTGAATAGCACACTTAATTCTAAGCTAATGCATCTTATTAAGCATGAGTGGAATTAATTTCCTAGTGAAAAGCTGAATGCAGCAGGACAAAAAGGGGAATAAATGTTGCTTAGTTTAGCCTTGATGGCTAATTCATGGTACTTTACTACACTATTATCTAAGGTGTCTGAATAACTTCAGTAAAGTGCTATAATATATTATTGCAGAAAACATAATCTCCACATAATATTCCTATGAATAATGAATGCTATTTAGGCATCTAGCTACCACTTTCACATGAGGTTATAACATTACTTCCACAAAGGCAGGTATGAGAAGAACAAGATATTTCAGGTAATATAACTACTTAAAAATCATTATGATTACAACTTGGTATATTTTGGAGAATAACATTAGTGTATATTTGTTAAACCTCTTAATTTGCCTCAAGTTACACATGATTTGGAGAACCCTGCTGAAGCTAGTATTTTTTTCAGGTTTATTTATTTTTTTTCTGAGAAGCACTAGGCTGATACATGAACAGAAAGTGGCAGGAAAAGAAATATTGTTTCTTCCGTAGCAAGCACACTAATGTAAAGCTTAAAAATGAAGCAGCAGCAGCAGCACATTTTTGCTTAGACCTTTGAACTGCACCATATGGTTGACGCTCAATTAAGCAAAGATTTATCAGTCCCTGATTGGAATGTGTCCAGAACTCACTATTTTCTCAAACCTTTGAACCAGAGGACTAGAACTGAACATACAGTTTTCTGGAATCACACAAGGTACCATAAACTTTCAAATCTTTGAATGAAATTAGGAAAATTTAATGTACATTTTCTTGGGTATGCATTCCTAGGTTTTTGAATGAAAATATACCAGTCCTAAAAGCAACAAAAAGGCAGTTTCATGTTACAGCTTTGGCCAAATTAACATCTCACTAACATCAAAAAGGTGAGGTCCAAATCCCTACCAATTCTTCTCAAGCAGTCCCATCACTTTACATCTACTTTAGCAACCACCACATTGCATGGCAAAGAATGTTCTATTCACTAAAATGACAGAATATAAACCTAGTAAAAGTGTGTATTTTATTGCTGAGTTAGCAAATTGAATGCGTTCAGCATGCAATCCAAGTGGCACAAGATCTGATATGACCAATAGGTGATCCCATGATTGGGAAGAGACAGCAAGGGAGAAGGGAATGAGACAACTTCTGTTTGAAAGCACAATGCTGTTATTTTGACTTCTAATCTAAACATTAACTGTTTTTTACTCCCTGCACACTTTGCTTCTGCTTTTAGCTGTACGCTTTGTAAGTTCATTTACATCACACCCAAGTGCAGCGTTAAGTTCACGAACAACAGACAAGTCCATGACTTCAAGTCTAAAAGTGCTAAGGGTGGAATAAGAAAAAAAGAACTTCAGAATGAATCCAGTAGGAATTTTATCCAAGTGACTATTGGAGAATATATCAAGATCTGGAACGTAAAATGTTGTGACTGCATAGGAAAAGATGTAACTTTTTCATTCAAGATTGCATATTTCATTTATTGGATAATGGAACCAAACACAGATACAATATTAGATTGAAGTAGGTCATTAATTTTTTTATCAGATTATTTAAGGCAATAGAAATCTAACAAGAAAGTTGTTTACAGTGAAAATCCTAAAACAAAATTTGTCAGTAATGAAGTCAGTCAAAAATAAAGCTTTTATGTCAAATTATAAAAGTTTAATTTTAAATTCCATGTAAGACTCTATGGTTAATTTCTGATTTTATAGACAGATGGTAGGGTTTATTCTTTGCTTGTTGATTATAAATGTACTTGAATGCATCTATTCAGTTCACTAAAAAAAAGAACATAATTTGCACTATTTTAATCCATGACGCTTAATTCCTTTGCAATCGCCATTTCAATGTAGCAACAGATTTCACTGTCACTATTGCTACAAAGGGATTAAACTTTCCCTGTTGATTTTGTATACCGGGAAAAAAATGTAATTGAAGGGTTCAATCGGTTTTGTTTGAAGGTTTTTGTTTATTTGATTTTCCTTTTGATAAGTGTCACCTCATCACTGCAATTTGTATTTTCATAAATGTTGGAATATTATTCTACTATAATAAAACTATAAAACATTTATATAGTCCCGTTTTTCCATGTCACCAGTTTACTGAAACCTCATGGAATAGTAAATTACTTCTAACGCAGCAAGTATAATGTGGGAATGAAGAATACTACTTAAAACCAACTTCAACTGTAAATTTGCTAGCAGCGCTATACAAAAAAGTCTATTTACAGCATTTAGGTGTTCAAATAGTTTACAGAATAATACTAGTGCATTGCAAATCATGGTTATTCTACTTCCATGACCTTTCCCAACACCCTCCATTAAACTCTTTGATCAGGGAAGATGCTTGCTCTTAACAGATTAACGCAAAGTTTAGTACCTTAACAGAGGTGCTCAACAAAAACTTGACTGCTGCTCTGGCATTAAGTGTTTTTATCATTATTATTTTACACATACAGTATAGTTCAATAAAGAAGCTTCAATTGCTTTGGCAAAACATAGCCTTTCTACACTGATAAGACACTGCAGGAGACTGCTAGACACATTCTTAGTGTATATCAAAGGACAAATGGAGATACTAAGTGATTTAGCTGGAGTTATTCACAAAACAGCACCTTAGCTGGAACCCAAGAATTCTAATACCAGATTCTTAACTAGCATACATTGATAGGAAATATCTGACATTGTATGAGGACCTGGCCACCAAGTCCTAGTTTTCCATTCTATAGCACAAAGATACATTCTTTCTACAGTCTGTTTGCATTGTGTATGTTCAGAGCCTTCCTAATTTTTTCCAAATTTATTGGAAATGATGGGAAGGAATAGAGAGAGGTCATCTAATACACTGATTCCAAACCTTTTTTAAAATCCAAGGACCAGAGAGTACTTTGTGAAAAACATTTCTATGAAAAATGTTGTTTGTTTTTTTTTTGGTGGGAAGGCATGTGGAAAATATTTAGCATTTAGCAAAAGAAGTTGTACTAAATTAAAATGTTACTATATGTACCATCTTCATTTAAAATATTTATTGGAAAAATAGTAATAATACAGCCTAATTCCTGACTTTACCTGTCAAAAGTCACTGACACATAGCTGCTAATTCACACCAAAAATGTATTTGTATGAGGTTTATTTTGCTTTTTACAACTGCAATTCTTTACAAGTGATGAGGCCATCATTTCTTATTTAAGATACCACAAGGGTCTGTGAACCATGGATTTACTCACACAGGTCTAGTCCATCCTTCTGAATTATGGCTGAACCATTTCTGAGATATTTTACAGAGGACATCAGAGCAAATGATCAGAACACTGTCTTTGGCTACAATTTCTATAAAGAATAGTGATTACCTTGAAAATGCACAGTAAGATTACAGCATATTATACACTTTCGGTGTATATAGTTATGAATTCTGATTACAAAATATAATGGACAAAAATTCTGTCCTAGTAAACTCAGCTAGTAAGTGCTACAGACTTCAGTAAAAGCCAGCACTTCATTCAGCCTGTATTTTCTATGATTCAGTAATTTTGACCATACAGGTAAGAATCTGTGCTCATTGCATCCTGCAGCCTATCAGTTACTGAAAGATATTCCAACTCTGTGATATTTATTTAAATGATCTGACACTGCCCTATTGAATGCAATTGTCCATTCTTTCCATAATCACACAAATCTTTGTAAGCAGCCCGAAAAGTCACCTAGAAAGTCTCCAGTGCTAGAGTGCTTATCTATGTTTTTTTAAAAAAATCAGGAGAAAAACATCAGATTCTGTATGGTGTGAGCAGGCTGTCAAAGGTGAATGTTAGCAGAATAATTTTAATGTTCTCTTTAAATAAATGGTATCTATTAATCAATACTTTTTTTTGAAAAGGAACCAGAATGTTGTCTGCAGTTTGACATAGAGAGTTAAGAACATAAAATCTGTCAGCATTTAAGGAAACAAGGTCTGAAGGGAGAAATAGTATTTTATAAAGCAGTATTTAGGGCAGTTGCATTTTAACATAATTAAATACTGCACCATTGGACGGACAGACAACCCTGCATTGTTTGTAAGTGCAGTTAAGCCTTTTAATCAGACCATCACCTTGTCATAAGTACATCAACAAAATTGACAGCCAGTAGAGAAAAATAAAACTATTAATATTAGAATATTGCTTAGATAGATTAATTAACTTCAGGACGTTCAAAACAATAAGCGGAGTGATATATTTTGCTGAATGTATTAAGTTTTGAATATAAATTAAACACTGCTACTCAACATAACTAAATGTGTTATCTGTTACCGATGCAAGTTGTTTTAAGGGATAACAGAGAAGATTCCCTGGTGTGGAACTGATATTTTACACTGCACTCCAGTGTACTCCATTAGACTCTCAAGGATCCCAGTGTAAAATGGATACTAACAGTGTAGGTAGGTTATGGTCCTCTCCCTTTTCCGTGCTGCTGGCATAAACCGAGGCTCAAATCCCCCTGTCCTGTGTGGTTCAGTCCCCACAGGACCACCATAAATTTCAAGCAGATAAACACCACTTTCCCTCCCGCTGATGAATGAATTCTGTACAAAGTGGACACAAGACTTTGACGTGAAAAAAGGCAAGCTGTATTCTCCTTTTGTGCACACATCTGGTTTACAGCATGTGTCAGTTTGCAACTCTTGGGATTTGGACCACACTCACCAAAGCTATGCAGCAGTCTCTGGTTATTCACACAAAACCAGAGTAGCACTTCAAAGAGTGCACAGTGCAGGTTTAGTATATAAAAAGGCAAAATCCTTCCCAAAAACATATACTGACTTTTGATTATATTAAAAAAGAAAATGTTCCTCATAAGGATTGCATAAACAGTTCCTGAACTCAAATATAAAATATGAGTTAAAATGTAATGTATCCTGTGTGATGCCTGTTTTCTATGCATCTATGGTTTAAATCTGAGGCTAGTGATCTTGCTGTCTGATGGGGTTCTCCTGCTTTGTTGTCTACTTGTTCTAAGGGAGAAGTCATTATTCTAGTAACAAATTGAAAACACAACAGTCATTTACCTCTTCTATCATGTCAGTGCCTTACCCTTAGAGACTATTGCACTTCAAAAATAGGCCAGCAGATAAGTTAAGCTTATGTGTCACTGGCGTTAAGGCAAGAGGCAAACTCTTACTCAGAATTTAATTCTATTTTATAAAAAGCACTTAAATAGGATTTACAGCTTTCATTTTTTTTGAATTTTAAAATAGGAAAAAAAATACTAAGAGCATTGCTATTGATTTAACAACTGAAACTTGTGATATTACATATTGCAATTGGAGATTTTCAGCCAGGGAGCCAGAACATATAGAAAGTCATAATATGGAAAACAAAAAAAGCTATTATAACTCTTTTTGCATTCTTAGAATGTTTTTCTTAAATTAAAAATCAACACTTCCACTGCCAGCTCCTAAAATATAAGAAAAGAGAGAATCTACAAAGAACAGATTTTTTCTTTAATTTTTCATAAATTTATGCAATTGTTTCACACTTTGTTGAATTACACAGCTGTAAATAAGGAATGTTACTGTTTGTAGGAGTACTACTGAGAGTCTGTTTAAAATAGGTTCAAACACCTAGCAAAATTCACTGTACTCTGCTTACATGAAATACTGCTTCTCAGCAGGAGTGTATGTCACTGTTCTATAATCTAAGTGTACCACATGTTCTGGTATGACTTCATTTGAGGTGCAAAGAGTGACAATTGAAATAACGACATACATTTCTGTCATTGCAGGTCTATCATGTTTGACAGCTTTAGATGTCATTTAGACTTGTCATATATCTTTAATTCTGTTGAAATTTATGTATTAACTTGTCATGTACAATGTAGACTTTGATTACACTTGAATTCTGTATTCTTTTAGTTCAGTGCCTGAAAAGGAGGTATTTGTCTCTGAAAGGTAAAAAGGAAAGAACATCTAGTGCCACATTAGGTTTTTAATGCTAAACTCCTGAAGATACGGAGCTGGTCTGATAAGCTGATATGCACTAATTAAGATAGAAGCCAGTTCTGCTCCCATATCTCAGCATGAAACAGGAATGATATAAAAGTGTTGTCATTATTTCTTGTCCTTCTCATTTCTTAGTACTGTACACAGAAGTTAAAGGTGATAAATCATTGCACGTTGGCTAATAACTACTTGCTGAAGTAAACCTGAGTGCCATAAAAACATTCTTTATTTAAAGCAATAGGACTTTCACATACTCCTAAAGAAGCAGATGCCATCTTATATTTTGCAGACTTCTCAGAGAGGAATTGGACAGTAAATTGACACATTTTCCAGATATTGATTGTCCCTTGGTCTAGTGCTCTATAGCCTGTTTCCTGATTTCTATAAGTGAGGGTTCTGATTCAGAATCAATATACCACTTAAATTGCCATTTTATTGGACCCTTCTCCAAGTGAATTAATAGAATACAGATAAAACGCCAATTTCTTTACAAGTGTTCCACACTTCTCATATATGCATTTACTCACAGAAATATTATCTACTGGAATATTCATTAAGATGAAGTTTGAGAAGAATGTTATTTATTCTGTTCACAAAGTTGCACAGAAAAGACCAACAAATAGTTTTGCATCCTCTCTTTTTTAGAGAATATCAACCTTCATAGCCAGAACATTGTACATGACATATACACCATGTTCATTTTTTAATTACTGGAATTGTAAGATATTGAAAGGGAAAACAAAGC
Organism: Elanus axillaris; assembly: GCA_026212715.1. Lineage (NCBI taxonomy): Eukaryota > Metazoa > Chordata > Aves > Accipitriformes > Accipitridae > Elanus > Elanus axillaris. The sequence continues at coordinate 21,256,638 of JANZLQ010000001.1, forward strand.
AGGAGAAACATGAGTCTTAATTTTGCAACATTTTAAGTTGAGACTTATTATGTCCCTACCAAGTAAAGACAGGACTTGTATTTATGTTTCAAATGCTTCTGACAATGTTCTGAGCTACAGGTACTTACTGTACTGTGAAGATACTTACTTACTGTAAAGATAAACTAAATGTGAGAATCAATCAGATCCATATTGATACACATCCAAGGTTCAAGACTTTTTTTGTTTAAAGCTTTCAGTCTGGGTTCAACAGCACATAACAAAAACAGTATTCTGGGAGAAAGCAACAGGATGGGAGAGAAAAGTACCTAGTAACTCAGAGTGTCCGATCAAAAAGTGGGACGATTTAGTTAAATAATAACTCAGATACATATTTATTACTATATTTTCTGCATTTATGTATATACACACACATACACAGACAGAATCATCACCTTACATGTTTCTTCTTAAAGACATTAGTCTTCATACAAAATCTGATGTTTTTAATTTATTTGGTCCTAGTGTCTATGCCCTTGAACTCATAATTCTCGGTGTGACATCATCATCAGTCATTCTAAAGATGCTAATGGTATTAGAGACTACCTCAGACAGGAAAACAGACAGAAGAAACTTAAATTAATCATACAATCTGAATTCTGTTTTCATAAAACTGATCTTAATAACAAGAAAATGATACAAGGAAGAGGAACAGAACACTGGTAATCACCTAACTTGTTTATTTTCCTCATGATGTATGCAAATCATTTCCTGGACATCAAGAATGGATTTTGGTTGCTTACAGAGAGGTGTCTAGTGCCATTTTAGACAACCTCAAGTATCCCAGCTGGCTTCCCTTGGCTTAGGACCCCCTTACATTTTGCATGACATCTGTTAGCCCTCTGAGAATATATTCAGTGGCCTGCATTATCTAAACTGGCATTAGGCATCAATGTTCAGGCACCTGAAAGCCTAAGCCATACTCCCTTTTGCTCTGGTCTGCACTGTATGAAATAAATTGGAGTATTAGCATGGTCTATTAATTTTACACTAATGTAAAAATGATGAGATAAGTGGGAAACTGAAAACAAAAGTAGTCTTCTGCTGATTAGTATTTTAATACAGTAACATCTTCAATGAAACATTAACTTTATGTTCACTGGTTCGCATAAACATACCATACTCACAAAAAAAGATTAATTTATGTCAGCAGTACTGATTTAACACTTGAGTTGGATATCTAAGGATTCTGCTATTGTCTACCTGCATTGTTGACTCCTTGCCTGAGACAAAGTTGTCAAAATGAAGAAATACTGTGTTAGCTCAGTATAAAAAAGGGAAGAAAGGGAAAAGGATGGCAGATCAGAGGCAGGTAAGTACAGAGAGATAAAAACAGAACATCATTCTTTATCTGGTGTACAAAATAAGGATTATCAATACTGGCAGCATAAGGAGGAAAAAAATGTTACATAGAATACTTGTAATGCTATAATATTATGTAATATAGCCAATAATATACTTACTGTAAGACTCCTAATAGCAGCTAATAACACTAAGCCCCAGATCATCTTTTCATGACACTCCACTCAAAAGCTGGTCTCCAGCTTTCCTAAAGATCTGACAGGTTGCTACAAAGAACAGATGGATGCAAACAGACTGGGCAGCACAAAGTACAGAGCTAGTGCCAGTAAACTACCACAGTGGTAGAAATATACTGATAACCTGAATTCTCACCAAGTTTTGCAGATGTAACAGTGTAGGAGAGTTTTAAGGATGGATCAAAGAACAGTGCTTTCAGCATATTTATGTTGATACCCTTCTAAGTGTGCAAGTGATGAGGATAAAAAAACTAAACACATATGTGCTTGTATGAGAATGAAATTAAAGCATGTTGTAGTCCGGCAGCATGGCCCAAGCAAATTCAGGAATTAGTATCTCATTAATGATAAAACATACCAGACAGGATGAAGAAAAATCATGAAGGGTTCTGAAGTGGAAACTTTCAGCTAACAGTTTCTATAGCTTGTATCAGATGCAATAAAAAAGGGAATTTAGAAAAAGGCAACAAACTAATTGAAGCAACACTCAAGAAAAGCAGACTTACTACAGTGATAGAATACAGTTGAGGCTCTTACTCCTACAAAGTACCTTCCTTTGCAGAATGCTAAGCTGGATGGACAAACTGATCCAATTTAGCAGATTCAATTTATCCCACCTCTCAATTCAAACTTGCAAGTTCCACCTACTGCTGCAGCATTCTCTCATACCATCCAAGGAATCCAAAACACAGATCTTTGTACTAATGTTTGCTCTCTGATTTACCTTCATACCAAAGTGTTCTGCATAAGCAAGTAATTGAGTGAGATGAAAAGAATTCTAAAGACAAGCAATGCAGAAGTGCTGGCAGCTCAGACTCCACCTTGAACAAAGACTTCAGTTCTACTGCAAAACACTAGAAGGAATTAAAGATCAATAAAAGTGTGAAAAAGAGTGTATTTTACATATGCTGGAATCAAACTTTGATAATTAATGACAGTTGTAGCACATAGTTATCTACAAGCACGTGGCAAATCTAAGTAGAAATGAAATTATCAGAATATTAAAAAGGCTGTAACTAAAAGAAATGTCATTACAAGAAAGGAGAGTGTAACAGCACCTTTAAGCAGTGAGCTCTATTGGAATATGGAAAAACCTCCCAGGGAAAGCCCCATTCCCTAAAAAATTTGAAATCACACTGAAAAACTGATTGGAGACAATATACAAAAATAAACTGGAGCCATACAACTGCTGAAATAATAAAAACATTATATGAATTATCCAATTCTTTTCTATGTATAATTTACATGAAACATACTGAGATATGTGAGCTGCAGTAGACTTCACACAAAGCACAGGTGTTTTGGTAAGAAACCAAAGTACACCTGTATTCTTAACCACAAACCAAAAAAGTACACCTGTGTTCCTAAACACAAACCAAAACATTTTTCTAACCCTTTTTAGCTTGGAACTTTGTGCAGTAGTGATGATTCCACCAGGCATACATGTAGGTGGCAAACTATGAAGGAAATTATACTCATTTAAAGAAAAAAGTAGGTGGTCTGTCATCATAATGCACTTGCCTGCCCCATCTCCCATTGCCATATAAACAATATTCAAAATAAAATAAAATACCATTTTCAGGTTATTTTAAAGACTCCTGTGAAACTATTGGGCAGGATATTTGGAGCAGAAAAGGACATCAAATTGTTTAACTTCAGCTTTCAACACTCAGTTCTTTCATAGAATCATAGAATCATTTAGGTTGGAAAAGACCTTCAAGATCATCAAGTCCAACCATCGTCCATGCCCACTAGA
>JANZLQ010000001.1:21269521-21311510 GCA_026212715.1 Elanus axillaris
CCAACAGATTCTTGTGTATTGTGTGGTGTTCACAGGTAATGGGATTTGGACATGTCTTTCACAGAAAGTTCCAGTTTTCTTTGGTTATCTACAATAATTCAGCTGTGAAATTAATAGGGGTCCGTTTTCAATTTTTGCCTTCTTTGCCTTTGAAACATTACTTTTTTCTGGACTTCAAAACTAGTAAGTGCTTGATTCATAACTACTTGATTTGTAAACTATATTATCTTTTTTCCTGTTACGGTGAACTTTTAACCCCGTGGAGTAAGTCCATCGTAAATTAGGACTACCTGAACAAATTTTTTTTTACCACCTTCTACCTAAAATAGATTTTTCCACATCTGCAAGAGATTTTTTAAAAGTTTCTGACAGCCTGCTATGCAGGAAAAAAAGCCCAAACCCTGAAAATGTTTGTCATCCTCATCCTTCTATCTAACCAGGTGCTAAATGGCCACTTAAGCCAGCAATGCTCAGAGCTCAGCACCACACTCCAAAGGATTGCCATGGAGAATGCTAAACTCATTTCAGATCATGACATCATGCCTAAGGTTTGTAGTCTGCTATTACACTCCAAGAAAGTTATCTGCAGCTCAGACAACAGACTAATTCCTAATACTGATAATCTGTGGGAATGCAGTAAAATACATATAGCGATGGAATTTCTATAAAGATAAAAAAGTGTTAGTGTCCTTCTTCGGCAAAGATTTATTTTCAGTACAGAAAAAAAAAGCCATATGTTATGGGTAAAGAGTGTAACTATGATAATACTATTTATAGAAACATCCTGTAACAACCACTGAGAAAGAGGAATGTAGGAATTAATGGATATTGTAAGTACTGTAAATGCAGAAGCGGAGTGGAAGTAATAAGGCTCTGAAATTAAATACATACATAAAAGCTAGGTAAGGTGAGCTCAGCTTTGATACTATATTGAAGAAGCTGCACACCACAATATGCAGAACTACAGGGGACATACAGGAACTCGATGACAAATTAACAGCTTTGTAAATTAATTACTCGTCCCTCAGCATTCCAGGTAATTTTTCCCCTTTAGGCAGAACAAGAAAAGACTCATAAGCTGCAAAAGCAAGATTCACTTCTGAATGCTGCCCATGCCAACATTCTCAGAGAGCTGCACAGTGCAGCATGGGAGGGCTCAGCTTCAAAGAGAGCTGTGAAGAGTATCCTCATCCACAGCCTCTGTCTCCCTTTCTTCTGTTGCATTCTCACCACCTTGATTTCTGCTTTTCTAGCACTTGTTGCTTATTAACACAGAAGAGCCAGTTTGATATTTAATATGGAGGCCATCTTCTGTCCTTCTGTTGTGCTAGAACTCCAGCTTGGCTATTTTGTCTTTCTTTAGGCCTTGCATACAGAGCATGGCAAATAGAGGCAGAAAGCAAGCCTTGCTGAGAAGGCAGCAACCACACAGAGACAGCTTTTGGAACATGCTGTTGCTAGACTGCAAGGTGAACTTGAGACAGCTCTGCAAGAGAAGGCATCTCTGCTGGCAGAAAAGAAAGATCTTCATCAGGAGGTACAGAAAACTTTCTGTGTTAAAGCTATATTCTTGAAGGCTGCTTTTGGAGCCACATTGGTAGAGTTCTTATTTACATACTAGTTCTGCTTTCAGAATAATTATTTTTTTGCTATTGCAGTGGGAAGTGTGACACACTCTCCCCTTTACTACTATGCTTATATTTTGACTTCGAATGTCTCATCTCTGAAGCATGGAAAGGGAGAGAAGACAGGGCAGCTTTACAGATACTATTTCTGAACTTCAGAGTTCACTTGCAACCTTCAGATCAACTGTTCTGAAGATGTGTAGTATTTCTATGAATCTGAATGTTTTCAGGTGACAATGATTTCACATTTCTTTTGACAGATAAGGGCAACAGCAAATGAAACCATACAGGAAAGGAACAAATTGGAAGTAGAAAAAACAGAGAATGGGGTATCTTGCAATGTATATGGCTGTTCTTTAAATTTAGTGTTGTCTTTCTCTTAAGTTTTCCTTTCATTTTTCTTACTCTCTCTTAACTAAATTATTTCCAAATAATGTGGTATTTACTGTAGCCATACTGTTCGCTTTTCTGTTTGATATTTTTCTTGTCTACATGGATGTGTCCCTTGGAGCAGCAACACTACTGCTACCTACACAAGGCCCTATTTATTGTAATAAGTTTGAGTGCTGCTATGGCAAATGATGAATAATTTTCAGCTTCTCCTAGCTGTTTTACCTGTGAAGCTTCCTTGCATATGCACAGCCTGGAAAAGGAAAGGTAGCGTTTGTGGTATAAATGAGAAATTCCTTAGTGTTGTGACTGAAGTCAGCATGACTTTCACTGTTGTGGAAGAGCTCTCTGAAACAGGAGAGACTGTACCTACTCCATATGCAGTACTGAGGTTTTGTGATATTTATGTATTGTGACTGGAAATTTTGAAGTGTTACGATTAGAGCTGGATTTTCTTGTTAATAGCTAGAAATGGTTTCAATGAAATTCACTTTGCAAACACCAGAGGAAGAGAACAACAGGCTGTTGGATCACTTGGCTGCACTAGTAACATGAGCGGTAAGCCACTAATGAAGTAGATAACTGATGACCTGACTGATAAGTAACTAGCAGGAATCAAGGTGCTTTTTGAAGTAATCTGTATTTTATGGAGAGTGGCTGATCAAGTTAAGGAATCAAAAAGGGTTAAAAATGAAAACAAAAGGATAAGATAAGATATCTCAAATGTTACTCCATCTTTTTAGATGTCTGTGTGGGATGAGCCAAGACGACTACATAGAGCTTCAGGTATTGGACATTTAAGTATGTCATTAAAATCCTGACTCCATCCCATTTTTCTAGTACAGGTGTGCAGCTTGTATATCTATACATGTATATTCAGCTTGTGTACATTGGGAAGGTATTAACAACAGGTTTATGCCCTTTGTGGACAAACTTGCACTGGGGACCTCATTCCCATTTTTGACTTGTTCCCATTGCATTATTTCTCACTACTCTCAGTCACCTGGATCAGGATACTTGACTAGTTCCAGAAAAGTTGAGTAAAAGCTTAGTAATACGGTGCTACCGGTGCTTTTACCATTGGTTTTTTTTACAATGCTGGATGTAATGACCAGTTGTATATGTTGGAGATCATAAGAAACACTTAGCTGCTGATAAGGTCCTAACATCACAATGCTAAAGAAGAATTAACTGAAGTGCCTTTTGAATGTTTGTTATTTGATAATCAAAGTTACTTTTCTACAGTAGCTCATCTGTAACATATGTATAACTTTTCTGTTTAACACGGAACTCCTTTTGCAGTCATCTGTTAAAGAATATGAATCAATAGAGCATTCAGAACCTTAAAAAGTTGCCTGCTTTTTAATTTCTTTTTAGTCTTCACTAAGTTATTTTAATATGCCTTCTCATTCTAGTTATTTTTGCTTCTCTGATCTCTGTTGTCAAAGGTTTCTTTCATCTCTCGATTTGTTGCCTGCACTTGTAGGACAGTGGCCTTCTTGTGGCCATCTGGAAGGTTGTACCAATTTGAACAACTCTTCCTAGAGATTAAGCTGTCTTGGAGGAATTTATGCCATTTGGATATTTTTTGTATATTTTTTAAAATCTGTTTGTTTTAATGTTTCACCTTATTGAAAATTTATAGTGGAAATACAAGGGAAAGTTAAAATACTGAGGGAGAAACAGGACACTGAGCACCCTTTTTGTTGCTTTTTGCCTTGTTTTTCCTACAAAATGGTAACATCTGCTCTTTTTTCCTCAGTATGCCCAGCAGCAGGTGCAACGGGTGCTGGCAGAGCTGACTGACAGAAAGAATAAACTGACCTGTGACAAAGGAAAACTTCAGGTACTTCTCAGCATCCTATTTGTCAGCTCAAAATGAAAACTCTTTTTTTATGTTCATCTAAGATAAGGTTGCTTAACCTTAACTCTTCAGTACTTAATTTGGAGGGAAGTGCTTATTTATCTTCTCTACTTAATTTATTTGTGTAGTGTCAAGTGTGTATATCAAAATCATCTTCAGTCCTGCTCACACTGCCTGTGGATGACAAGATGCTGTTGATGTAGCTTCTCTAGGATTTGTGGTAAGTGGATGTGTGAATGTGTGAAAATAGTAGAATGGCTAAGAACCACCAGGGGGCATTAAAACATAATATATGGGTAAAAAATTGGTTGAAAGATTAGAAACATGGAAAACTTTATAGCAAATACAAATTAATAAGGAGGGAGGCAAAACATGGTGGTAAGCAAAAATGAACAGCATATGTAAGCTTTTTTAAGCAGAAGTTAGCTAGACAGTAAATGAGGTGCTGATAGTAAAGCTTTTGCTTCAATGTGACCTATGTCATAGAATTTGGGACAGGGGTACAAAGATTCCTGAGTTTCTTCTGAAAACAGCACAGAATGTGTAGTGATTATTAGAGCAAGAAAGCTACATTTATGCAATAGTTCGAGGTCTGCTGGTGGTGACAGAAGAAAGTAAGCTTGCTTTAAAACAAGGTGAATTCTAATCTAGAATTATTTCTATTGAAGGATAAATTAAAAGCTATTCACTCACTACTTCTCCTATTGTGGGACTCAGGGAGAAGAAAACATTTACTCTGGGCAGAGAGCCATTGTCACATCACTCTGCTTCTGTGTTCTAGATAAGAGAATGCTTTCCCATTTCTGCACTAAAAGAAAGCTGAGCTATTTTGCCACATCTCTTAAGACTGAAGTGCAGAAGCTGGAGGAAGACCTGTAGATGCATGTTTAGATAATAGTGAGCTTTGCAAGCGCGTTGCATAGAGACCACATACACTGTGGTGAAACATAACTTTGAGAATTTATTACCCCTCAGAATTAGGGTCAGCCTAAATAATGTTTAGATAGCCATTAGAAATCAGATTCAACCCACTTTTTCCTGAAGATCAGAGCATGTGTTTAATGTTAACCATAGCATTCTAGTCTGCAGCTGGGAACAGAACCTGATTTCATCAAAACAAACATGAGAACTATGGAAGCTTAGCTGAACAGAGCTGGTTTTCGTGCCAGGTGATTGCACGTATTCAGGCTAGAAAACACACAGTTTACAGGATTATAAAAATAGTCCTCAGGATTTATTATTATTTCACAGTAGGAGAACAAATAGCTGCAGATAATGCTTGTCTAGCTATATTGCTGGGAGGCAGGTAGTTATTCTGCTTCAGTCTGTTCGCTCAGTCTTAGAGAGAAGTACAGAGAAGTGTGTTATCCTGGGCAGTGAAGCCAAGCTTGTAGGTATAAGACTGAAATGGACTCTCCTCTGTCATGAGTTTGCTGTTCTAAGCTGTAAGTTCAAGTAACTGCATTGAGACTTCTGTTCACAAGCAAGAATGAACTCATAACAGTAAATGCTCTTTACAAATTCCCCTTGCTTCTTGGATACCAAAGCAATCTTGTAATCATTCTGAGTTGGCAAATTGAAGAGGCAAAAGTGACAAACTGTTAATGATAACCATAATCTCCATTGATACAGAAATTATATGGAAGATGTAACCATGTTTAGGACACTTCCCTGGAAAACAGGAGGTCCTATTTTTGCCTTCTGTTTCCAGAAATCAAAATGAATCAAAGTTTCTCTTGTGCTTTATTCTTCATCATAGAGGATGGTTCATCAGGTTTTCAAAGGCACTTGGATGTTATGTTGATGATTGGAATCCATGACCTGAATGCTTTCAGATTTTGGGAAAATCGAGACACTCAGTTCCATCGGTGTGTGAGTACAGAGAACTACATGTAGAAAGGTCTCACAGTGGGAGCAGACCAGAGAGGTGCTCAGAACCAGGGGACTGCGCTGGCTCTGCAAAGTTGTGACAATTGCTGACATCACAGACTTCCAATGAAGTTCCAGTCAGCACTGTGTCTCACTGCTGCCGAGATACAGAGGGAAGTCACATGACTGTGGATAACATGCTGTGGAACATATCACACAAGAGAGCTTAAATATCTTCCTGAAGTACTGCAGACTTAGGAATAAGATGTAGCATCTACTTCTGCTCCATTGAAGAGACGTTTTGGAGAGTATTTTTTCAATTTCTGTTTTTGGTACTCACATCTTCCACTACCTCCAAGGGCTGCCTGGTTTTGTGGTAGGATTGGCACCAAAAAGAAAAAAAACCCTAGCAAGGTCTTGGCAACAGAAGTCTCCTGATCATAACGCTAGGTCAGCTGCAGGCTCAAGAGAAGGAACTGTGAAATCTGATGTACATACTTCTGCTCACCACTGTACTTTACACAGAGTTCATTTTGAACAAGGTGAACATTCAAGAAACTCTGTGTCTGAATGTGGAGATTATCCTAGGGTCAGCCAGAGGATTCTGTCAAATGCTGTAAAGAATATGGGAGAAAAACTGGAGAATATAACAGACATTCTTACTCCAAGATCATTGAAAACTGGATGGTCTACTGGGATTAATGAAGGAGACTTCAATGTGGTGAGTGATGACCATGAAATACAAATTACAATGATGGTTAATTTCAGTTGACTAATTGACGACAATGAAGAAATGGCTAAAAATTAACAGGGACTAAAACCGTGGAGTGTTTTTTTGCTTGAAAGAGATGCAGATGAAAACTTAGACCAAGCAACATTAGAATCAACAACTGGTTTTGACTAAAAACCCAGCTTCATGCATATGTGGCACATCCTGAAGCCTGGGTGCCAGGAGTTCAGAAACATTAGAACTATCAATTAAAACACCCACAAAACCCACAAAGAATACCACCACACACTCAGCTTGGGCTTAAACCAGGGGTAGAACAAAGGTTAATTAGAGGAAGCTACTTCCATGTTCAGAACCATTGCATACTTAAGCATGCATGTTACTTATAGAAGAATCCTTTAATAACACTGTAATAGATGACTGACTGTCCTGCTCCTTTTCCTAACAATTTATTGTACTGCAGATGGCAGACCTGCAGCACCAGCTGGATGGAGGAAAGGATGATAACAGTAAGGCGACAGCCATGCTGGAGCACATGTTAGCTTCTCATAACAAGATGCAAGCAGCTCTGGCTGTGGTACAAACTGAGCTGGGACTCAAGGACACTGAAATCAGCAACCTCAGAAAAGACAAGTAAGTCAAACTGATACTGTTTCTGTGGTCTATCAATCAGCAGTGTGGTGAAGACAGATAACAGCTGAAGAGTGGCATCTTCCCCATGGTTCTGGCTAATAAGCTATAGGACAAGTTTATTTGAAAAGTTTCCTATATCCTTTCCTGCAACACTGAAACAAACATACTTTGTACTAGTGAACCAAGTACACCTAGTGCTTGTAGCGAACTCTGCAAGCTTGGCAGGCCTTGTACATCTTGTGGAAAGTAGGTTAAAAAAAAATTTAACTTCAGTGACAAGGAAAACTTAGTATGGTTAAGGTAGAGAACCAAACTGTGAGGTGGTCACCACTTCAGAAGTGCACAAATTGAATTAACGCATGATTTTTTTTTAATCCGATTTCCATTTTTAGGAGTCAGGCTCAACAGAAAATACAGAGGCTAGAAACCGAATTGGAACATTGCCGAGCCAAACTGGTTGCCATAGGAAGGCAGTACAGCAGCCAGGTACAGACCGTGTTTTTCTGTAGTAATGGCCACCACTGCATTTTTGGTGTTGAGCCAAGCACGTTTTCTTTTTCTGACTACAATATGGTGCAACAAATTGTTATCCAAGTGTTCAAGGAGGCAAGCATCTCCTCCCTGAAGAAAAATTCCTTGGCACAGGTGAAGGTTTTACAGTCTGCAGCTGGATACATAATATGAACAGAGATTTCAAAAGTTATACAGCCTTTATTTTTTTCTTATTAGAATGGAGGGGAAAAGAGTCCAAATAATTGCTTTCTCTCTCTTCATAATACTTAGCGGCAGAAGGATTACCTCACAACACAAACACACTCACTATTGGCAAAGAACATTATTTTTTTTCCAAGAAAGTCATGGCTATGTGAGAAATTGTTCTGATCCTTCCAACTAAGGTAGTCAGTGGATTGGCATTGTAAGGATTCCCATCTAAATGCCTGTGCTTAGGATGTTTGTAATCAGACAGTTGGTGAACTTGCCTCCTGTAAGTTGATACTGACTGGGAAGGAAAAAAAAATATTCCTTTCTAAGCTTTTTCATTTGGGTAAGTGTAAATCTGATTTGTTGTTACTGCACAGGTGCAACCATTTTGTAAGACACTAGAAAGTGCTAGAACAGACAACAAGAAACTCGTTCTTCATTTGGAAGAAGTTCTGCGGGTCAATGATACCCTGCAGAGGAAGCTGGTCCAAACTCAATATGAACTGAAAGGTAAAGAAACTGAGCACCAACAGCAGATAGTCTGCAGGTAAGACCCCATCCATGATACTACACACTTGAGGAGAAACATTACTTTGCACTAACATCAGTGCTTTATAATCATCCATCAGTATCAGCATAGACTGTATGCTGAGTCAGCAGCTTGATAAAGATAGATTCATACAGAGCTATAGAAATGGGCTCTTTCACTCATTCCCATAATGACTCTTTGACCTACTCTGCTGTACTGAGGAACTGCTTACCCAGGGTCATTATGGCACTTCTACAAACAGCTTTTCCAATAGGACAGCAGATGTCACTTACACTTGGAAGTGGCCTGCAGTAGCTATAGCAAGTAGGGCACAGGATAGCTGTTTGAATTCCCCACCCAAAACAGGACGCTAGTAAGTAAAACCTCAAACCTAAGCGTAGGTGCAGTCTGAATCTCCTCATTATCCATTGTCTAAACAGGCTTAGCCATTTAATTTTCTGAAGGAAGGTAAGTTGTCCTAAGGTGTTCTTTCCAAAAAGTATTTACCTTGTATAGCTATTTTGAACCGCCTTTTAAATAAATGGAATACGAAATACCAGAAAACACATTCCAGTCTTTAAGCAGCAGTAGTGCACAGAGTGTATCCAAGACAAAAGTACTTACAATGGAATTGTCTTTCCTATTCTTGTGTTTAAAAAATAAAGCATATTAAATATAAACATGAATAACTGAATTTATTTCTTCTCTTTAAAGGGAACAGTTAATGGAAAAAGCCAAGACTAAGGAAAAGATATATGCTGAACAATTAGAGTCTTTGAAGAAGCAGTTTCAAACTGAACAAGAGGCTTCCAGGAATGCTGCCCGTCAAGAATCTGCTAAAGTGAGAAGCTATAGAATGAAAAGATTTCAGTGAATGATTTCCAGAGAAAAAGGTTTGCTGTACAGTTTTCCAACAGAACAAGAGCAGCTCATGACAAATATTTGTCTCCTTTTCCATTCACCATGGAGTTGTCCATTACTTGAATCCATAGAGCAGAATTTTGTCGTGTTGTAGACAGACGTTTTGGTGGCCATGCACAGTTATATCTGTCGTCTCTGAACTTTTTCAAGTACCACTCTATATCTCCCAACACTGTATACCTCATTGTACATAAGATCTAGACAGTGGTATCAGTCATTCCAGTGACTTCAAAAGGATAATCTGGGGTTGTATAGCAATCTCCAGGGATAAAGTACAGGTTTGGAAGTCTGCTTTGTTTCTTGGGGGCTGGATCATAAAGCTCAGCATAACCTTAGTATTACTCAGATCCCAGCATTCACTTTTTTTTCCCCTTTGTTAGAAGGGTATTAAAGAAAAGTCAAAACACCAGGTGCTGTAGCACACTTCAGATAAATCAAATCAGTTGGGTATTAATGTGAGCTTACTTTTTCCTCTTTCCCCTAGGTAAAGAAATCCCTTGAAGAATCCTCCTCCAAATTGGCTGAAGTTTCCTGTGCTAACAGGGAGCTGCGGCAGAAATTAATAGAGCTGGAAAAGTCTTTGTTCAGTTACAACAAAATACTAAAAAGCCAAAGAGCTCGAATCACCCGATGCCTGTTGTATAAAACTAACCCAGAAAGGGTAAAGGTATGCGCACATTTTTCAATAAAGACAGATATCCTAGTTGAGAACTCCTTTTTTCTCCTACTGAGTAGGACTACTGTTGATCCTTTGCAGTGGAGTTAGACTTGAAAATAAAACTAACTCTGGACTGAAATTCTGAAGAGAAATGAATAGATTGATTGCAGCTACAGTAATTGTGTGGCTGCTTCTGTCATCCCTCCCCCCGATATTAAATATGATGCCATAGAGTCCCATGCCCCCATTAGATTTTGTTATAGTAGTGTTTGTCCTCTTTATCATTTTATGGATACAGTCTATGTAATTATTGATTGGGCGAAATGTTGCTTGTGTAGTGATTAGTCCCTTTCCATCCTTTATAGCTGTAGAACTTTTGGTTCAACAGGTAACTGATCCTAAATGAGAATCTAGACTCCTTTACAATTCTGCCACTGCTTGTTCCCCTTTCTCTGGTGGGGCATGGGTTCTCTTAACTTCAGTGTCATAGGGCAAGAAATAAGGACACAATGTGCAGACATCTGCAGAAACAGTTCCCATGTAACAGCCAGTGAGCCTGAAAAATTCGTGAAGGTTTGTTTCTCTCAACAATTTCCAGGAGACCGAATCTGAACTGAGGAAAATGGAAACAATAAAAGAGGAGTATCAGAAGAAGAATTATGAACAAGTGAGCTTTCTTGACCAGTTTCCTGAAGAGACTGATCTGCTAAAATGTTGTTGGAATTTCATTCTTGTTTTGTCTTCAGTTACAGGACATCCAGAAATTTGTGTCAGAGTTGAAAAGTGTGCAGAGCAAGATGCAAGTCTTGTTGAAAAAACAACATGAAATGCAAGTGCAGAACAGGGAGCTGGAAACCCAGGTGGAAGCAGAGAGAAGACGAAGGCAACAGCTGGAAAATGAATGGCTGGTAAAGTGATAGCAGCATGAAAAAGTGGTGACACCCATGGAAGCATTTTGTGCAAAATCTATGGGGTTGTAGAAGAGGCATTAGAAAGCCTTTATGATCTCAGTCAAAAGATACTTTGATACAAAGTATCAAATACTTTATATTAGTATCAGATACAAAGATACAAAAGACTTACTGTGTCTGCTCCAGAAAGCCCAAGTAACAACTTGACACACATTCATTATATATTTGATGTTAGAGAGAGACAGGATTTTTTTTAAAACAATTTAAAAACAATTTTAAAAAACAATTGAACTCTAAGCTATTTACAGCAAAGATTGCAGAGTCCTTCTGTTACATTGCAATTTTTTGTTTATGCCAAAATTGTATAGAAATTAATGGTACTTCTGTTTCTACCTAGAAACTGGAAAAAACAGTCAAACATCTGAAGAAATATAAAGTGGAGACAGAACAGAAACTGAAGGAAGCCAGCATAGAGTCAGAACAGGTGAGACTGGTTAGCATTAGAATAATAATAATTCATTGAAAGTAACAAGATAGTATTTCAGTATATGCACCAAGTAACCCTTTAAATCTCAGATACAGGTTTCTGGTGAAGAGTGAGATGCCTCCTTGGCCTTTTCAACTAAGTGGCCTTTATAATACTTTTAAAAAAATAAATAAATTGATGTTTCTATCTTTTCTGTGAATCACTTTGATTTAGTGGGGCTTCTAAGAAGAGCTTTTGTCCCCCGCAGCCTATTGTTTTTATCAGGCTTGCAGTATCTGTCAACCAACCAAACCAAAGTGTTGTGGCCAAGTACATTGCCCCCCCAAGCTGCTCTTATGTCGCTCTATATGTGACATCATGCAAACCCACATTTCCCCCCCACCCCACGAATTCATTTTTCCTTACATCACCTCGTGCTTGCACGACCGTACCACAATATACCAATTATTATAGCTTGCATGGATTACTGTAGTAGTTGGGGGTGAAAATCTAGGGGTTTAGAGATTTTGTAGAGTATTAATCAGCCTAAAGTAAAATTTAAAAAGTAATAGAGGTGCCCCAGCCTGAGGTCTTACATGCTGCTTATCAGTCCAAGTACTGTTCTGTGATTAGAAAGAGACCTTAATAGCAAGAGAGGATCTCTACAGCATTCTTCAGGCAAAGTTAGTCTTCCCTCATCTTTCTCAGGAGTTTGTGGTACTCGGCATCCATTTCCCCCCCCTTCTTCTCAATGCCTCTGCATTTTATGCTGCATTGGAGACACCTGTTGACTTCATTACCCCCCCCCCCAAAAGTGGGGCAACTTTGTAGTGAGGACCTCTCTGATACATCCTTTTCACAGCAATGGAAAAGGGCATCATGGAGAGCTCCTATCCCTACGTACAGGAGAAAGATTTGAGTTGTATGTTGTTCTGCTCCTTCTTGCGCAGAGGTCAAAAACTGGAACGGTGTGCATTAACTGTTCTCAGAACTGCAGTTCTAATTACACTGTCTTGCCTAGATCGCAGCTAGCCTAGAAGAAGCTCACTGCTGGTTCAAATCTAAGTTTGACAGCCTGCAGGCAGAAGTTGTAAAAAACCACCAGCCAAAAAACCCTGAAGAGAACGGCTCTAAAAAGGAGGCAAAGAAAGCAAGCACATTCATTTCAAAGAGGGAAGCAAAGAAAATAGGTGGGGGCAAGTATTTGGTAGCTCATTATCAGTCAGGATTTCAGTTTCCTAAACTTTCTTTTCTAGTTCCTTACACAGGGGTGGAAAACAGACCCCTCTTCTAGTTCAGTTTGTTTCCTCGTCTTTTTCTGAAGGACCTATTTAAGCAGCAAAGAATTATGACAGGTATAAGATATCTTCAAGGGACTGTTTCTATACTTAGAAAAGTTCTATTGCACATACTTCATGTTTTGTTGATGCTCATTAACTGAATACTTTTCTGAAAGCTAACAGCTAGTATATTTTCTCCTCTGCATTCACCTTTTGCAGTGGTTTTCCTTTCCCTCAGATACCCTTTCAAAAGCTGGGCTTACCTTGTTTGTGTAGATTTGTCAGCCTTCTCCATAATTGATAGTTCTTACATAGCTGTGCAATCAGCTTTTTAGAGATGTATGTATTACACTGCTAAAACTTTAATCTCTTCTTTAGCAACAACAAAGATTCCCCAGTCGGTCATCAGCTTCATAAAACATTGCATCTTTTCCCAGGAGAAGAAGCAAGAAATGCTTCCCACTCACACCTCCCTGGACAGCAGAGCAAGGACCCAAGGCCTCCAGCTCAACACCAGAAAGGCCCACGTGAGCTGGGCAGGAAATGAGCTCACTTGACTGGTGATTCCCAGCCCCGGGAGAGCTTCACCTGCTGCCAGGAAACTACCTGCTAGCACCCAGGTGCTGGAAGAATAGGGAACTTTACTTGATCTGATATAGTTAGATAGGTCTGTATCACTAAGAAGGCCTTGCAAATTAAAGGTGCTCATGGAGCACGCATATATAGGGGGACATAGGAGTGCTTGTTTAAATCATAAACTCTGATTTGAATTAACTCATACTTCTCACCTTGTCTTTTTGGCTCAGGTGCTTTGCATTGTGAGGCTGGTATTTACAAAACTACTATTTATAGCAAACAATTATTGTTTATTTATCATTACTGTAAACTATATGCTGTTGATACACTACATCTTTGCTTTTGTCACTTTTCTTTTACCAGCTTTAGGCTAAGGCCTGGCAGGTGCTATCAAAACAAATCTCAGACTGAGTTGCAGAGGGTTCAGGTGAATTACTGAAGAATGAGTCATGTGTCTGTGGCTGGATGCTGACGTGACTGGGACAGGGAGGAACTGGCAGGACTGGCTGCTTCTAATGGTCAATGATACCTGGGTCATGAGAGAATATAAGCCTTGGGCTATTTGAGGAGTATAAAAGGAATTCATGAGGTATGTGATGTTATAGCACACATCATCTTACCTTCATTAAGAATTAGTGGAATGTGTTCAACCTGTCCTGCTGTGGAACAACACACTGGGAAAGAGTAGTTGAAGCAGATGACTTATAATATGTTTAAGATGATTGTAACATGGACAGTTTCATGCTCGTTCAATGAAGGATCAGCTCATCTTTGTCATGGCTTATTCTTCTACATGGTTTAAATACAACCTAGCTTCAGTACAGGTGGTGTTGCACTCCTCTGATCTGCTTCAAGAGAGCTGTTTGCAAACTCCTTTGTGATCAATGGTATCTATACATGCTATCTGCAATACTAATTTAGTTTAGTGGGGAAGGAAGTCTTGCATACCTCTGGAGCCTAGGAGTAGCCTGAGCACACTGGCATTAGCTCATTCTGCTCCTCCAGAAATTTGGTCCTCAACTATAACTTAGTGACAGGACTCTGAACTAATTCATAGTGACCTGAGCCTCTCCTTGAAGCAAATGGCTATTCTAAGGAACAAGTGGTGGCTAAGCACACTATTAAAGCTAATGCACACCTGAGTTTAATTAAATTGAGCTGCTTAAAAGCAGGCCTATACAATATGGCCTTAGGTTTGTCCCAGTCAAGCTGGTTCCTTCAGAAATAAATTGGCATCTACGTCATACCTGCTCCATAAAGCTGCTTGGGTGGCTTAGCATAACTTGTGCCTCTCTGCCTCCACAGTGCCCTCAGGCAAACAGTAGTCAAAACTGTAATCTAATTTTGCTTGCTATGAACTCAAACTGTAGAGTAATCACAGCTGAAAAACAGTCTTCTCAAATAGCACTTACCCTTTAACACTTTTGTTTAGATTGAATGCTTAAGGAGGTTGCCTAACAAGGGACAAATGATTGTGACCTTTGCCTGTGCAAAAGGACAAAGCATATGGCAGCTGCATTTGTATGAACTGCATGTTGGCAGGGCAACAGCACCAATCACCTCTGTTTTCCCTCTGTGGGAGTTGTTGTACCAATGTATACTATGCCACAAGGGCTAGTTCACCCCTTCCTTGGTCCAGAATCCCCTGTTCTCTCTAGGGCCATGCATCTGCAGGTACTTCATATATTGAAACACAGAGTCTGATTATATGGCTGCAGCCATTAAACTTGGTACTTTTATTTGCATAGTGACAGTCTAGTCCAGGTTCAACAAATCCTTTTGCTTCTTCTAAACCTGTTTGGGGTTTAGGGTAGAAAGCAGTAAGATACATGGTGTAATTGTGAAGGGATTACTGTATGCCAGTACCTTTTAACTTCAGCACTACCTTAAGTTTTGGCTATACCTGCTTTAGTGAAGTGATGCAGCTCAGTGGGTCACATGCAGAATGAAAAGCTGGTCCAGATGTCCAGGATGTGTTTTGCACTGGTTTTTACTTCAGTTTTGCTCTAGTCTGATCCTGCTGAGTGAATGCTCACTAGCAACTGCAGCATTTTTGGAAGCCATCTTGTAACTTGCTTTCATTTGAAAGGAAACTAGTTTGTCTGTTCAGAGCCTGCTCTGCAATGTGAACCACAGCATGGTGAGTGGCAGCTCACCCATGTGAAACATAACAAGTACACAGTAGACAAGAACTTGTTATTTTCATTAAACATAGTCATTTCAGTAAAGTTGTATTAACCTAACACTTCTGCCACCTGCAGAATCAATAATTGAAGTCTAGATTGCTAGCCTTTCCCTGGGCTTGGTAGCTGCTAAGCTTCTTAGTTATAGTAATATTTGCAGCATTTAAAAATGAATTTTCTAAGCAGTGAAAAGGTTGTTTGGGGTTTCTTTTGCTGTTAATCTGGCCTTCAGCAAACGTGGATGGCAAACCCCTTTCTACACATGTCAATGCCGGTATCAGGTAAGCACAACTGTAAAGGTATGATTCAGTTTTCAAGACAAATCAGTAGATACTTCTATGAGCAGTCTTTTAAGTATGCCTTGAGTTAGTGTTTTATATAAAATAGCTCTTCAGCAATAAACAGCTATCAGATTTATCATGGTTAAACCAAATAGTTTGACAATATATGTAGCGTGTTTGAAACTGTTACCATTTCTGTTAATGAGGCTTGAGGTACAAGCAATGGGATTCTGAGCATTTCAGACTCAGTTGTGGAAAAGAATGCAAAGAGAATCTGTGTACTGGATCTCTGGCTTCTGTTTTCTAAGCATTAGTTCAGTGCAGAGGGCTGTATTTCCTGGCACATGATAAAACTTTTTTCATATGAAGGGACAGGAGTAATTTGCTGCAAGAAAGAAAAAATGGGGTTACAAGATGTGAAAAGGCCAATAAAGAGTAAGGAAAACTTCAACAGAAGAATTTTTACCCCAGGATAACACAACAATACTGTGCTTGTACATACATTGTGAGTCAGCTCCAGTTCACACAGCAAACAGTTGGCTCTCATGTCAAAACAGTGATAAGGTATGACAAAGAATGAGAAACAAAATGGAGGTAAGGGAGTCATTCTTACCCTTCTTCTGCAGCTTATGAATACCCCAGGCTAACACAACTAATATGGTTATTTAATTTATAGTTCTGCAAACTTAGCATGGGTCTTTTATTTAGGCAGTGCTGCCAAGTACTATTTCGAAGTAAAACATGCTGTCCTTCTGCAAGTTAGTGAGACTTCCTTGGTATTTGTTTTACCTTTGCATTCTCACTATGACCCAGCATATCTCTAGTGAAGTGGTTATACAATATATTTTAATTTAATGTTGGATTAGAAATAAAATTGCCTTACCTTTAAAATTAGTCTAGGCAATTCCACCAGACTTGTTTCTTAATCTGATTGCAATTGTATGAAATGATTACAGAACATAAATACATAAAAAAGTGGGCTGTAAGCACACAGCAGTAGTTAGCTGTGATACCATTAAGTAACAAGTGCTTGGGAGGCAACAGCACGGTTTGTTTTCTGTTCGACAAACTACCTTGCTAAAAAATATTCTTCAGCAGCACATAATATAGATCCATTTCTATATATACTTATAACTATATACTCTATTGATGATAAAGCACTGCATCTTGCTTCTCTTGCTGGGTTGGAAGCAGCATGCTTCCACCATCATATGCTACTGTTCAACTGTCAGAAATAATTAAAAAGCCAGACCATTTGCAATGTATGTTAAATAACAAGCTGTATGATACTATTTTATTAATTTTTGCTATAAGCTATTCAGTGGGATGTGTGTTTGCTGATAAGGAGTAAACATCATTAACCTCAGCATTTTTATTAACAAGTTCAGAAGAAGAACAAAGGTCACACTGATTTCAGTAAAACGGAAATCAGTCTCCTTCAAATAGAACAGCTGGTAGGAATATGAACTCCTAGAAAATTCTGAATACTGTAAAGATCTTGAAATACTGAGTTCTCCATCCTCTAGGGATTAGTATGAACCCATTTCTTCTATATTATTGAATTTTGATGCTGCACTTTAAAAAACCCTCATCACCAGTGAATATAGATTCTTGAACAACCTCACTGGTAACTAGTTTTAATATTGCACATTGTGAATTTTCCCTAAAAAACCCAAACAAACAACAAACCGCACTGGGCTTCAGTTTTCACTGTTTGATTCTATATACAGACAGTATCAAATTACAGAGCAGTGCATCAAAGGAGAAGAGCTAGTAACAGACACACTTGGGCATGTCAGTGTTGTACTCGGTTTCCATCCATACACGATATGGTTCAAACATCAGAAGTAGAAAAAGTCCATAAAGCTTATATATGGCACAAGCCATGTCTCTGACAATCTATAGAAAAAACTGTACATAAACCCAGTTTCCCCAGCACTGCATAATGCAAAGGTTAATACAAAGAGTATCAATTCCACTTGCCACAAATGTCATCAAACAACTGTGTAGGTATACAACATCTTTTGAGCCATTCTAGTATTTCCGCTGCTCTGATAAATAAGTGACAAGTTAAAGGCAGTATCTCTTCTCAAGTCTGTCTGATCCGTTTCTATTCCCTGTAAAAATAATTATTTTAAAAGTTAGCTATATGCAAAAATAGTATAAAACTCACAGACATAAGTAACAATTACAATGGAATCAAATCACATATTCATGCTTTATACAGGCTTTCAGATGTATAAAACCAAAAGTATTCCTTGCGCCCTCCCTCTTTCATGTTTCCAGATGATGTTAATCACCAAAGAGATATATAATTTCATCCTCAAAATATTAGCTGTAAATTAGATAGGCAGCTCATAAAACAGGAAAGTACTATCTTAATTTCTCTTTGTATGCAAAGTATTTGTTTCTACAATCGGAACGTGAATACTGCCTGTATCTGTTACATGATCGGTCCCAAGCTGCTGCTTTGAACTCCCAGCGCTGGCTAACATGCATGTTTATTACTTTACCAACCCTTCCCATTTTCTAAATACACTTGTAGTTTTTCTACCTACCCATGCCAAAGCTAGGTAAAAACTTTCTCTCAGACCAGACTTGTAAATGTATGATATATCAATTAGGATGATCTAATACAGATCAGTTAGAGCAAAACCATATCTCAGATGCATGCCAGCATTCTTAAGACTGGTTCATATTGTCCCACCATGCTGTTTTATAGCATGAGTAGGTATATAAAGCTATATTGCATGTAATATAAATAAAGTTCAGCTCTTATTCAGGTAAAGTTGTTTAGCAACCTACTTCAGCCTATTAGTAAATCCTTCAAAATCCATAAACCTTTGAAATTAACACACACTTATATACATTACCAGGTGACAATCAGATTTGGGCTTCCAATGACAAGGAGTTACAATATAAATTAAAGGAAACTCACCTACACAGATTTTATGTACCTATTTTAACTATGGCTGAGAAGTTACTAATATTGACCTGACTTTATTCTCTATACATAACTTAAAAAGATACAGTACCTCTAAGGTAAGAGGAGGAAGTTCAAGTACTTTTTGGTAATAGTGGATTGCCAGGTGGAGTAACCCCAGCTGGTGAAGGCCACGGCCAAGGTTGTAGAAAGACTCTTGACACGGTCCACGCAGGTCCAAGTACCGGTGAAGGAAGGAGAATCCCTGTACGCATATTAAGCACATGTGCAAATGTCCCCTTTAAGAAGATGGCAGTAAAATATGCTGGAGAACAGGTGTTTAAATATTCTATTTAAACTTTTGATCTATATTTCCCCACAAAACCACATGCAAAAAGTAAGTCACATTTGATTGTTGAGACCATAAAAACTATGCTCTGTCAGTCTCATTGACAATTGCTAACAATGTGCAGATCTTTTAAGTAAACTGAACACGGTTATTTAGTATAGTGACAGCACTAGCTTGCTAAATATGTAAGTATGCATGTACGTGTTTATGTAATATACACACAGATAAGACTGGTTCATATTTGGAAGAGCTGACCACCTTAGAAAACATGCAGCCAAAGGACAGGCTAGAGCAAGATCTTATTCTTCTTTAAAAAAATCTTTAAAAAGATAATCCTCCACCACTTTTTTTTTTTTTTTAAGGAGAAAAAAACCCCCAGCCCTTCATTCCCTTTCCTTCACTCCTTGCATTGGATAGTGGCAAGAAATGGCTTAATTCTACAGCTTTTCAGAATTCTACAAAATTCTTAACTCCCTGAAGTACATATCAAACAGTTATTTCTGGAATGCAAGCATCTTCTTTTCCTGATCTTGTGCTCCATATAAATGTTTACTCCAATACCAGTTATGAGGGAAATTATCAGTGTATCATTTTATAAAGTGGCCAAAAATAAACATCACTGAATAAGGGCATGAAAAATCCATACATCCTAAGCAATAGGTGAGAGTTCTTGACGCTAGCAGATGGTTTACCGCCAAGTCTCCACCAGGATCTGAAAGGAAATTCATACCCAGCAATTCCAGTGCTATGCTTTAACAAATTGAAAGTTGAAGCACCCTGTAAGTGTCACATTTTATTTTGCTTTTAGTTTAAGATTAAAATATATGCTCATATATTTAAACTGTATGGCTAGCAGAATCACAGGTGTACTCAATTTCATTGCCAACTCTAGTCTGAATACCCACTCCTCTTACGTGGCATGGTGTAGTTCAGACAGAGGACCAGGATGCAACAGGTACTACATGCCTATTTGGGTACTGATGTCCCAGAAGATGTAAAACAGGGCAATGCATAAAGTGACACTGAGCAGGCACCGGTGTAACAAACTAGTCCCATTTATACACTGGCATGCTGTAAAGTAAGAGAAGTAATTTGTTTCTCATCTGTAGGATGTCACTGCCTATTAACTTGGTGTATTACTGGCTCACCGTGACTCAAGGTTTGTATGATACTATGTAGATGAATGGCATTAGGCCACACCTACTTCCTATACAGAACAAAAAGAAAGACAAAGAGGCATACAGTATTATTTTACATTAAAATGCGGTGTTTCATTTGACACTGAAGGAGTCCTGGGGGAACTTTGGAGGGACAGATAGAAGAGGTGAATTCAGAAGGGAAAACTCAAGCATGCAATTTTTTCATCCTCTCCTGTGCATTTCATTTTGCTACCACTTTAGAATGTGATGATTCTGTTGTAAGTAGAGGACTTTCCTTCTAAGGACCACGTTAGTAATCAGAGAAGATAACTCCTTCAACCTGAGGAATTAGTTCAGACACAAGCAGCTAATGATCATAATTTAGACCACCAGTATGTCACTGTGGTTTAATTATTAATCAACTACAACAGGAGCAAGAGAAGATGTAAAAATACCAAGTATAGTAAGCAAGAAATGAGAAGAGAGAAAGCAGGGAACTATATCACTAGAGGATAACATAAATAGGACATTGTTCAAGTACATTATAAAAGGAGAACACAGCAGCCCATATAAGAAAGGCAGGCTGATTACAGAAAGAAGTGGATAAAAATATTAAAATTAGGCCAAAGTTTGCAAGTTCAAAATGTCTGAAGTTGGATACTGACGTAATTGGTCTTGGTTTAAAGCAGCTGAGGCCCTATAAGCTTTTGTCAAAATCAATGCAAGCCACAGTTTTTCAGCAATTTCAGAAGTCATGAGAGCTCAGGATCCTCACCATATTCTGCTGACTCTGAGCTCAGTGGCCACAGGAATTAAAAGACATTTCAAGTTAATGAAAATACCCGGTGGAGAGTAGAGGAAAATATTTTGAAGATTCTGTTTGGGAGTAATCAGCCTGCGGTTTGTAACTGGATCTGGCAGATGAAAGAAAAAAGTGAATAAGGAACTAAAAAAATTGAGGGTAGCCTAAACTGGAGTTCACAAGATCTTTCTGAAGAGAGCTATAAAAGGCACCTAAAAGGGGGAAGAGAAAAGGAGGACAGGATAAAAACCTACTTTCTAAGTCTGTAAAGTTTGCTTCAATTATGCAGTTTATGAGGCATTGTCTATGAAGGACACGTGGCATAGATTCTACTCTACAGCAGTTCTTCAGAGCAAGGCAGGGCAAGAATTTGGAAGAAAATCCAGTCTACAGCCATCAAGACTGAAATTAGTATTTTCACAAACAGATGGCAGCTCCTAACATCTATGCGAGTAATCATTGTATACACACAGCAGAACAATCTACCTTTAACTAAAAGAGATTCAGATGGATATAACTATAGTTCAAAAGCATACTCATCTGTGTTCATGTTTTGCCACTTCCCTCTTCTGAAATGCCATATTAATTATTAAAAGTTATTTAAATGGAGTATGTTGTAGCCATAACTGTCTGCAAGATACAAAGCCAGGAAACACTATAGGTAAAAATAATCACAGTAACTCACCTGTACTAGAAGAGCATGCCTTTTCAACACATATTTCTGAGAAGCCATGTGGATGAAAGTCAAGCCAATACAAAGACTGTACAGAGGTTCATCTGGGTTTGCACGAAAGGCTTGTACATACTGTCCTAAAAGCAAATAATGGAATAAAAATGTTTGCTGTGAAAAGCATTCCTTAAGAATTTAAGAGTAAAAAAGAAAAGCTTCAAAGTAGAAGTCTGAACTAAGAAATAGTTTAACACACCTACATCAAAATACACAGGAAAAAACATGAAAGAATTTTTTTTCTTTTCAGCACCCCTTGGATTCTGAAGGAAGAATGCAAACTGTGATGTAAAAATGTAAGCAGAAAACAAATCAGACACAGAAGGCAAACATGGTCCTTGCTGGGATTTATATCCTGGAGGCCACACATCATAAGTGTGACAATTGGAGGGCTTGAGTGAAAGCAGTAGGTTTACTTCAAAGGCCCACTTAAAACGTCCAACCAACTTTATTTGCTATTTAAATTGGTGCGTTTCTGTACTTCTTACTCATTATTATTATCATTAGCCTTAATTATCTTTGCAAGTTAATTGTATTTGCAATGTGTGCTAAACTTGAAACGTGCCAGCTTAATTTTTGTTAGCAAAAAACTCTTTAGCAATGCTTTGATTTGTGTACAAAATAATTAAAGCACCAGACTAACACTGTGCAGACACCTATAATTTTCTGACACATGAAAAAAAATACTTTAACAAATTTTTCTCAGAAAAAAATAATTCACTTCTTACATTTGTTAATATTAGAACATTAATGATATTACCAAGAGCGTGCTTGAAACTGCCAGATACAAACGCATTATGACCGTTCAGGACACACAGTGCGTGATTATCAGGATTTTTCAGCATCAAGCGGAGACAAAAGCGATGGTGACGGACATCCTGAGATTGCATAGTAACTTGATTGAAGATGTTCCACAGCTGTGGTTTATTGACATTTTCCATTACCATGATTCTATAGAATGAAAAGTATACACAAAATTAGTAAATGCCATATAGTAAATACTTTACCTGCAATAAAACCTCAACAGTTTAGGGAAGATAACAAAGAAGAGGCACTCAAAGAGCAGGTCAGTGACTGAGGCAAAGCTGAGAGTGAAAGACAGAACCAATGGTTCTGGCCAAATCAACCAACCTACTGCATTATGCATTCTTTGGAATTAGAGGCTATCAGAAAGCTCCTTCCATTTCAATAACGTTATCTGTTTTAGCAAAGCTGAAAAGCATCAGCCTGCCTCCTTTAGCAATACTTTCAGGAGTATGACTACAGCCTCAGTGGAAGCAATTACAGAAGAGATTGCTCTACCTTCTCAGTATCCCCCACCTGATATAGTTGTATGCTTTTCTGAAGTTCTTGTCCAGAATTGCAGCAGAGAGCCCAAAGTATTCCAGCTCCTTGCGCTTTTGTCTGTCATCATAAAATGAATAATATTCCAGTGAGGAATCCACTAGTAGCTCTGCCTCCTTGTACCGGGAGAGGTCACACAAGGAATATATAGCCTTCAGGAGGAGGTTCCACCAGTCATCTTTTGTCAGAACACTCGTGAGAACAGCAAAAATTGCTAAAATATTGAAGTCAGTAAGTTGAGAAAATTAAACCAAGAAAGCTAAAGTCTTTAAAAAAAAAAGGTGCATATGTCAAACTGATCTTTTCAAAAACATCTCAGCATTAACAGGTAAAATAAAGATAAAATATTTACTTTTCTCAGTTTAAGTGCAGTTTGTAAAACACTAGCAAGAAAACAGTCAAAACTTTGGAACAAATGGCAAGAAATACACACAGTTCAAGTTGTAAACATACTACATGAATGCATTTAAGTTACTCTTTCTCATCTACCAAACAGTGCTTAAGCATGTGTAGTTTGGCTCAACCCAGTCTGGGCCAGTTAAAAAAAAAAAAAAATCACACCACTTTCAAAACATGTATTTCTATTATGTTCCAGATTTGCGTGTCTTATATTTGCACTGAGGAGAACGTTGGACCATATGATCTCTAGAGGTCCTTCTCAATCTGAATTATCCTGTAATCTTACTATTGTTCTCTGATTAGGGACTGTTCCCGTAAGTTATATTATCTTCATTTTTGCTGCCTTCTTTGCCCTAGAAATAAAGGAATGTTAACATGAACTGCATGGATTTAGCATGCAAAATAGTAACGTTTATTTCATTTTTCAGAACTAAGGAGTTCATCTTGTTGCTTTTTTTAAATAAACATTTGTTACCTTTCGCATCGCAATTTGCTGTCTCTTGGTCGTCATTGTCAGAAATTTTATCCCTTGACACCTTAATAAGATAGAGGTGTCTCTCTCCAGATTTGGAACTAGATATCAAACACACCTGAGCTCTGCTCATTGCTACCTAGAAACAAATTTAAGGGCAGCATTTCAGATTACATTAATACATCCTATGACAAAGGCAGCTTTATGGCCAATCCACCTTGCTCATGTTGCATGCCAAAACAGTCTGCAACTTAGAGATGCCACAATAGAGCAAGATCATGAGAGAGAACATTCCTAAGAGGAGCATTATCTCTGCATTGTCTCATGCTCCAGTGCAAACTGAGCTATGCAGAAGAAAGATACAAACTCTTTAAATTACTTAAAAGACTTCTCCTGGGATTGTAACATCTGTGTATATATTGAAATCAAAACTATTTGCATAGAGGCATAACAAGAATAATGCCTTTCTGTATCAGTTTCAGAAATATGTGGATGGTCAGCTATTCAATCAGTGTAAGACAATAGTAATAGCTCTGACTAGATGGATAAAATTGAGGTCTAAATATTCCCCTCCCTCACTCCCTATTTAAAAAACAAACAAAAAACAATGAACACAAACCCACCACCACTATATTTACTGGCTAAACAAATTTTCTTTGATCATTATATCACAAGAAAGTATTTAAAAAAAAAAAAATCTAAGAAATTCGAAGAAAATTGTTGAACTAGAAGCCAGCACCAACACTTAAAGAAAGCACTGTGATGACTATGCTGAAAAGGTTAAGAAGCAGCTTTAGTATTCAGTGTGTACTGAGAAACAGAGTTGAAATCACTGTATTAAGAATCTGTTCTGAACACTACAGGCAGGAACACCATTATTATAGGCTCCCTACAAGATTATTATCTAAAAAAATTATGAAGCAATATGCATATAAAACCCACTAGCTTTCCTCCTGACTTTGTTTCTTGCTTGTCTTAACCCAACTCATAGCTGTCCAGTTTCTTAAAGCATAGCTGGAAAGATCGGCTTACCTTCAACAGCATTGCCAGCATTGTAAGTAAAGTGTCTATGTAACCATACATTTTGCCTTGGGAATACAACAGTGTCGAACGATGGAGGAGTAGCTTTAATTCCTAGACAATATTGAACACTATTATTCAATGTCTTGCACAGAGAGTGAGTTTATAAAATAAACAATTTTGTCTCAATACAGTACTTAATGGGATTGTAAAAGCTTCTAGAAAGCTGCAAGGATCTTAGCAGCAGTCAGTAAGATCTCCTTAAACTGAGTAGATACTGTTTCAAATTCTCAAATTTCAGAGAAACGTGGCATAACTCTGACCTATAGTGAAGGTGCTGCTGGAGAGGGGATACAGAACCTTTGCTACACCATCAGTTACAATCAATAGATGCCAAACCAATTTGTATGTAGCAACTGCTGATGAAGTTGATGAAAAGTGTTTGGTGTCGAGACTGGTTCTCAGTGGCCAAGAGCTTGTACATCACACAAAAGTAATCAGATGGGACAGAGGAAATACTGATAAAATGGTCAGGGAGAAAGAGCCATGAGGACTCATCCCTGATACTCTCTAATGAATCATCTGCTGTGCTCTGAAGGCTCACTACGCTGTAGGTAAGTAAGTCTCAATCCCTGGTCCTATACAGTTGACATCTCTGACCACTACCATAGTTTACCAGAGTAATATATCTGAACTGGAAGCACAGAACACTTTACCCACCTGCTGGGCAGCGTTAGCATCCTGAGCCAGTGTATCTGGATCATACATTGGTTCCAGAGCCTCCAGAGCTTTTTCAGGTCGGCCCAGCTGCTGCTGAAGCGTTGAAAGTGAGATTCTTGCATCCAGATGCAATGGAGCAAGATCAACAACTTTGGCATAGCTCTCTGCAGCACGCTCCATGTGTCCCAAGGCCTTCAAGCACTCTAGAAATACCATAAACAACACAATACACTTAAATGGCAGAAAAAGAAGATTCCAAAGCTTGCAAAATAGTTAACATACTTTTCAGATATTTTTTCAGTTAAAACTACCCAAAACCTGTATCATTAACGTGAAAATATTCAGAAATATGTACTGATGCATCCAGTTTCATTTAAAGCATCATCAGTTGACACAGGATGGAATGCAGAATAGATGCTGCTTCACTTATATGAATATAAAGTATTTTTAGCTGAGGTAAATTTCAATCTATATGAAGAACAAGAAAACACTCCATGACAGGGTTGTCATAATAATCTCCAATTACAGTTTTGCAAATACCAACTGTCATTCAACATGTGTATCTAAAATTCCTGTGATCTTAGATAAACACCCCTAGAAACTCTCAGCATTATATTATCATCTCTCAGTACCACGTGTTCAGCAGTCCTGCTTCTTCTCACCCGCATGCCGAAGCCAGACAACAGCCAAGTTGTATCGTTCTGAACAGACAAGGGAACTCAAGAGAGGCAGCGCTGAGTTGTATTCTCCAACATCCAGAAATGCCTCTGCAACATCCAAATACAAGTCACCCATTTCTTCTGGATTTTGTTCCACCAGTGTGGTCAAAAGAGGCTTTAAAAAAAGCACACAAAACACTAAAAGCACAAATAACCAACAAAAACATTTCTTTAAGGTATAGTTATTGGAAGCTTACATTTTTTATGCTACGATTTTTATTCTATTTGCATTCTGAACTACACTTCTTCTATTTAAATGTTAGTTTAAAAGTGAAAAATAAAGATCTGAATTTCAGAATTCCTGAAAAAGACATGTTTTTCTATTCTAGACATTTCACATCCATACATTTCACATCCAATGGGTTGAAGTGCCCATCAGCAAGTAGCGCTCTTTATGAAAGAATAGTCTTCAGATTTAGTAGGGCTTTAAAACAAAGTAAAGATATGCTCCTTAGTGTTCAACAACTTTGCAGTGTGGTCCTGGGCCTGTCACAGCACATAGGCTGTGATTTAATGTGCTTTAGTAAGACTTCCACTGGAGGCATAATTTATAGGGACAAAAATAGTACTTCTGCTATTACAGGTTTGCTAGGTTTCTCTCTTGGAGTGGGAGGGACACAAAAAGAATCTCCACAGCTCTCTCAACGACCTCAATCATATGAAGACAGGAAAAATTACTTACTTTGGTAATTTGTTAGAACATCCCCCAACTTCTGAGTTGGTTTCTACTTACATTGAGCGGCTCTAGGATGTTCAAGTGAACCAAGCACACCATCAGCTTGACTGTAATGTCTATGGGAACACCCTCAGGTATGCAGCAGCTGACCTTCTCCACAGCTGTGGGAAGATAAAGAATTTCTTTCTGAACCTATAGGTTTTAACAAGCACTTCACAAGCTCCAAGTCCCCTCCAGGCCATGTTCAGCTCCACTGAAGAAAACATATTCTCATCACCTCTAACAAATGTTGGTGTAGGCCTGGGGTCTCCCCTTCTTTTATATCTTTCCCGATAGTTGGCACAGCTTCTTCCTGCTGTCTCTGATTCTAATAATTTCATGTGAAGTATCAAGTGCATCTATTTCCTCAGCAGGATCCTGTAGGATGTGCTTACAGCCTTCACCCTGTTAAGATGTGCTTGCTTCATAATGCTTTCCTTTAGCAATTTATGCATCTGTACCCTCTTCTCCTTGCTTTTTGAAGGAAATACCCTGTCTTAGGGTAGTTTTTCTTACTAAGCTAAGTCCTGTGTACCAGGGATCTGGTTGCATATATTGTTAAACACAGAACACAATCTGATGAGAATGCAAACATGAGACAAAGCAGTTACCCATGACAATGCTAGCAAATTAAAGGTCATACAGTAAAACTCCATTACCGTATCTCCTTCACATGCAGTCATGACACCTCCTTAACTATCCTGTTTTAAGTTCTCCTTCACTTTAATTCTTACACCAGTCATTCAAAGGGTGATTGCTATAACCTGAGAAAACTGTTATTTCCAACATAAGGCTTCCCTATTACCTTCTACATCCACATCCAACTACTGCAAATCACATGCAGATTAATTCATCATTCTCTGAACATCTTAATTCCCGGCATGACAGTAACTACTTGCCCACTGATAAATTCTTGCAAAATGAAAAATTTTCTCTTCAAACTGAGTAAGCCCTGGGAGAATGCTTTTGGCTTTGGTGGCTGGCTGGGTTAGAATTAAGTTCTGAGTAAGGAAGACAGTACACAAGAAACCTTTACTGAATGAAGCCCTATTTCTCTGCTGTTAGAAATGTCTCCCAGTTTTTATATGACTGCAGCCTGGTTCCTGAGCATATAATCAGTTGATAACTTGTACGCAGTAAAAAAATTAAATTACTTACCTGCAGCACTGGATTCAGCAACTGGATGACTCTGGTTGTCAGTCACTGCCTCCTGGCTTTCCTGAGTTTCTACCACTGCCTCTGTATCTTTTTAAAAAGATTAGCAAATTACCCTAGTAGCACCAGCTAAGCCAAAAGTTACTTGCTTTTGAATCCATAATTGATTGGTAGCTTACACTGAAAAGTGGACTTTTTGGTTTTTTTGAAGGACAGCAGAGCAGGAAGCAGTCAAAAAAGTTATAAAGCAACAGAGGGTGGGGAACCAAGCTCTTGGGTTGTTTAAAAGCTTTGTCTTAAGAAATTGCATGCCCTAGGTAACTTGGTAACACTGTGTTATAATTCCTAGACTCATTATCATTTTGATTCTTATAAATTATCTGTTAAAAGTCTCTATCAGGTCAGTTGTTCATTGATCAACTGTATTTTTACCGGGTCCATTAGAGCAAAAAGCCAGCAGAAGCATCTTATACGTACATTGGGTTTGGACCAGATTACTGAAACAACCAGCCAGTTTAACCATAGAACAGAGTGTCTGCTTGTGGGGTTGGCATGCTGTGATCATTCTACAGCCCAAACAAACATCTTCAGACTTAAGCAATCACTTTCACCAGGCAGGTTACTCAAAGACAACCTACTTTATTCAATTACAAGCTAATATCCCTAGATTTCTATATACCAAAACATTTAAATGTTTAATAACACAAGTAGGGTTTATGAAGAACATTAATCTCAGGTCAAAGGTTGATATTCTTGAGTATAGGTGCCACTAAGCTTATCTAGTTTTTCTTCAGAACCTATTTAAGCTGGCAGAAATAACTGGTCTGATGTGAACACTCAGAGGAATGTTTAGAACTTTAAAAGGCCTCCAGTTGCCTGGAGAGCAGTCCTTGTCCTTAATGAGTCAGCAGGGCTAATTGGACATCAGAGTAACTCCTTATAAAAAGCTGAGGTCATGCCATGTAACTCATTAAAAACACTGAACAGTTTCAAAAGAGAAAAGCCTCAACATGCATCAAAACATACCCATGAGTTCAAAAGCTAACAGAAAGAAAGATGTCATATTAGATGAACAACAGGGTGATACTAACTGCTTGTTAGCTACTTACCTTTTTTCTCCTTGGTTGGACTTTTTTCTGATACTTTCTTTTCAAGTACAATTCCTGCAAAATCTGTAATAACCTAAAACAGACAAGTAAGTTGGATCATTTTAAAGATTCAAAGCATATATGGAGGAACTAGCCCACATGGCAGTAGTTTTAGACATCACAGAATTTATCAGAAGAAAAGCTTCATTCATTTCCTATGGGGTTAGTTGACTAGCATTGAGTTTCATCACCTTGTGTCTTTGTCCACTATTTTTGGAATACTTAGATGATCCAATCAGCATCTCTTTAGCAAACACAACAGTTACTTTCATCACAACTAGAAAAGTTTTTAACCTTTATAGCTTCTTTTAATGCCTTTTGGAAGACTGAAAAAGAAAGCAAAGCACCAGGTAAACAGCTAAGCTCTCCACAGATCTTTCCAAAGTGCTCCAAGGATTCCTCAGCCTAACACATTGCAAGGAAACCATATGGTTTGTCTCAGTTAAAAGAAATAATTAAATAAAATTCACAGCTACATACAGACGTTTTACAACAGCCCTGGTCATAAACATCATGACCTCAATAAAACTAGTATAATTCAGTAGAACAACTAATTAAAAAAAACCAGAAACCGAAGACAGACAATTCAAGACATTCACTTGCCAACGGGGAGCTGCAAGGGGGAAAAATTCACAAGTGTAAAGGACCATTGGTCTAAGACCCAATGCAGTTTGGTATTTTGTTCGTGAATTGAAAAGTAAGTATTTAAGTCATTACTGTTGCGAACACAAGAGTGATAAACACAGAGTACATGGCCATTAGAGGAACGTACCAGATGATTGTGTTAAGATAGTTTGGTTTTTTTAAGGCTTGATTTACGAGCTCAATACAGTTTCAGCTGCCGAGGAACAAGAAACACCATCACAGGAATAGACCCGAGGAGAAACATCAAGAAGAAACAGGGGACCAGTTCTATGACTGAGTACTGTATTACTAAATCTGGCAGCTAAATACTGTGTACATAAAATTGACTGTTTGATTTTTAAAATGGGAAAAAGTACAGAGAAGGGTCAGAGGAATTGTTTGCAGGTTCATGTTGCTTTGCACTGGCAGAGAGCAAGATAAATAAAATCTTAAGGAGAAAAAAAAAGGAGGTAATTTAATATGAGAAAGTAAGAATGTTCACAGGAAGAAAGTTTCAAGTAACAGTGTCTCTTCAATCTATCTTGGAAAGTGTAACAATGGCCAGATACTAAAGTCTTTCCTCTCATAGCCAGACCAAATCAACTCAGAAACATGCCTCAAATGTGAGGGTTAAAAACTGCTAGAACAAATTGGGAACAGATAAGCAATCTTCTCCAGCTCCTGATGACTTAAGAGTCAAGATGTATTGTCTCTCTGGAATGCATGCTTGATGCTTAATGCATGAATTCTTGGTTGTAACACAAGTATGCCAGATAAAGCACCACCGCCTGCATTTGAACCATTAGACTGTTCAGTGTCACCCTCTTAACCTTCAACTTAGAAAATGCCCTTTGCTGGTAGTACTGACAAAACCAGCTCATAGGTCTTCTCTGGCTACTAAGATTATGGCAACTGTAGAGGAGAGGAAGGATCCCAAAACTTTAAACCTGGAACAGCATGCAAGACTATCAGCCCCAAACTTATTAAATCAACCTGTTAATGTCAATGCTAATTTCCACAGAACTAATAGCAAGGAATATAAAACTGAGCAGCTCTGTCACTATAGAAACATGACTACATTTAAGCACTACAGGAATATAAACTGTGCGTCCTGACTGGCAAAGAGGTGCTTAACATGATACAGAAATGCATTTAATTCTCCATACCGCCAATGCTTTGTCATACTGTTTGGAAGAAATATATAATTCAGCTGCGATGTTAACATCTTCCATGGAGACAAGGCTCTGGTGTTTAGTAAAAGCTTCTTCTATTATCTCAATAGCAGAGGTCACATCATTGGCTTCATAATAACTCCTATAAAAACACAGATATGAGATACTAATTAATGGAGATAACTGACAATATGTACTTTGAAAACTAGCAAAAGGATTTTCACATTTCTTTTATTTTTGCCTATTAGCAAATATTTTAATTAGCAAGACTAAGTTACAAAAGACAGTGAGAAAGGGGGGTGTTTTTTCTTTCCTTACAACTGTTGACAATTTTTATTTATTTCAAATAATTACCCTTTTTTTCCCCCCAATATGTTTGGACATTACTGGAGTTTTCATCCCAATCCCCCCACCTCGAGCCACATATCAATAATATATCACACTAACCTGGTTCCAGAAAAACCTTCAATAACAAAATTGTTACAATAAATGTCCTTGCGATTTTTTTGGTGCATTTCACAACCATGAAGATAAAAAGACTTAAATTGTTTTGAAACAGGCTAGTAACAGCTTTCTACACATTATGCATGAGAAAGCTGAGATATATACTAGTTAAACAACTTACTAAAAACTATGATAAGAGAGCTATGCACTTTAACCTCAAGCCTACTCTGTCTCATGCAAGCTTCTATGACTTGATCTGCTCTCATTAACAGAAAAGGGGAGGAGGCAGATTTCTACTTGCTCCAGAAATTAATCACAAATGACATATAAAATTTATTCTTTTGCAGATGGTTTGTATTTCAGATTGGATACTTTGTTTCATTCAGATTTGCTGGCAA
Source organism: Elanus axillaris (assembly GCA_026212715.1). Taxonomy (NCBI): domain Eukaryota; kingdom Metazoa; phylum Chordata; class Aves; order Accipitriformes; family Accipitridae; genus Elanus; species Elanus axillaris. Next base: position 21,301,410 of record JANZLQ010000001.1, read on the forward strand.
TGTTTCCAGGTCTCTAGTGATATTATACAGATTAAAAATGTACTGCATTTGTATATAATTATACTATTGCCATTTTTCTAGTAATCAGTATTTTCATTTCATTCTCTTAAGAGAATGCAACACTTGTAAGATGATGCATTGATCCTACACAGGATTAATTCCCACACATCAGGCTTTGGAAACATCACAACAGTTGGGGGGTGAATGCTTGCGGGGGGGTCACCCCCAGCAAAAATACCTGCATTCCTTTATTTCAGCTACATACCCAGTTTGAATCAGCTGTAGAGCTTATAAATACCAGCTTTTGAGAAAGTCTGGAAAATCAAATCACAGTATTTTTAAATCCAACTTACTTTGCCATGTCTCTAGCCAACTGCATAAAACGCTCCCCATCAGAGGGAGACAGGAGATTCAAAATACGCCTGTAGCCATCCATAGCCATCTTGTGTTCCCCCAACTGTTCATACAGGCTTGATCTCTCCCATAGATAGCGCACATTGGTTGGGTCATATTTCAGAGCTATAAGAAAAAGCGTATTAGTAGCCTAGTTTAGGAAAAGGCAACAATGGATTTCACATTCATTTCCCTGACTAGATGAACGTTAACAGACATGCACAAAGTTTTTCTAAGAAAAAGACACCCTATATTAAAGATTCATTCATCTTTTACCAAAAAAAGTGGTAAAACCATTTACCATTTACCATCTTCTACCTCTGGACAGAGGTAACAATCTTTAGCAAACTGCAGCAAACTAAATGAGAAAGCAGAGGAAAACAAAATGATTGCCATTAGCACCTAACATCTATTTTAAACTATTACCGTGGTTGCTACGCTACCTTTTGTGTAGCAAAAAACAGCCTGTTTAATATTGTCCTGTTCCAGTGACATTTCTGCTAGTCTAACCCATTCCTCAGTATCACTAGGATTTAAGTGAGCTGCAATCAGTTCAAATTGTAATGACTTCTCCATATCACCCTGGTCTTCATAGATCATGGCAAGAGTAGAAAATGGCTCATGAGCAAGAGGAGCTGTGAAAAGACAAAAAGAATGAATAAGAACTACTGTTTTAAAACCAACTTAAAAACAATTAACTTGCTTTTCTGCAAACAACAGATATCAGAATTATACAAAACATCAATGTTGCTCTGTTTAAATTCAGAAAAAACCTTGCAGACAAGCTCCAGTTCCTTTTTATAAATTATTAAACAGCCTGACCAAATCTAACAACAACCATTTACAACATTATCCTACATTGTAAGTCATGCTGATGTTTATACCTTGGTTCTACAAAGACAATAAAAGTAAACTGTGTAAAGCTAAGCAAAAGCCCAGGCCTCTGCAGAATTACAGTGCTAGTTTCTTTTTATAAGCAAAACAACAAAGGAAATGCACTACATATTCTTAATTCCACACTACTTATACAGTGACTTTCCTTGTACTGAGTATTTTCATCATCAGTGGAGCCACACTAACTTTTTCTGATGCACATGGCAATTTCACCCCATCTTTAAAACCAAAAAGTTTTACCATTCTAACATACCTTGTCGAATGATTTCCATGCACATTAGAATAGCCTCCTCACGTTCTCCTCGAGCAAACCTGATATTGGCCTCTCCCATCAGACCCCTCAAGGCACGAGGAAGTTTGCTGCGAGGTCTTTTCTCCTAAATGGAAAAGGGATATTATTTCTACTGAGGATTCAGTTATGCCCAAATTCTGGAGACATCAGTCACACCTGTGCTTAACACAACCTAGTAACTTATTTAAGTACTAGTGATATTAAAATGACTTACCAAAATATTTGCTGATTTTCAAAACTCACAGAGTAACTATGATACCCAATAGAAACACAATCCAGACACTGGAAAAACGCACTTCATTATTTTTGAAAGTTTTCAAACAGTAATATACAGTAATTTTTTAAAAAAACAAAGACCTATGACACCAACATAAGCAGACATATCCTACAGGGAATTATTTTCAGGCAAGTTTCTCAGGAAGTAGCTAAAATCACACAAACTGACATTTATGCACTATGCTTCAGCAGATACAGGGAAGTTACATGAAAGTTTAAATACTTGCTTTCATCATTTTCTTGGTCTCACGATTAAGTACCATCTCCAACACAAAAACATCTCCAGCTGTTGGTTGCTCAGTAGTTTCTTCTTCCTCTTCTTCTTCTTCCTCTTCCTCTTCATCCTCCTCCTCCTCCTCTTCATTTTCTCCAAGCATGGATGCAAAGACCCGATGAACAGATTTACTGACGCCATCTGAAGTTTCTCCTGGTTGAGGAAGAAGCAAAACCAGTCTATGATATGATGAAGAGTACACGCTGCTTATTAGGACAAGTGCAGAGAAAACGGAGTTCTTCATAATTAGTAGCCCACTTGAAACAGCTATTCTATAAGAAAAAGGCCTGCAGAAATGCAGAAGAACTATTAACCACCTCATTGGTTTTAAAAACTCTGCATTGTTCATCACCAATGCTTAGTATGCCCCAGCCTCTAGCATTTTTTGGATATTTGAAATGAAAGTATGGAGTAACACACAAAACGAAGCAACAGTTTATCCAACATTTTTCTCAATCCATACCAGAGAAGCATATTAAGCAATTTTCAAGCACTAAACTGGTTGGATGGAATAAAGCTTTTCAGCTGAAGAGGCTAAGTGGGCAGACAATTATAGTAAACTATAATGCAGGAATTTTTAGAGGTAATTTAAAACGAGGTCTTGTAACCATTTCAACCATGACAGTAAGTATCTTTCAACATGTGTAAATGCAAAATCCAGATTATTCACATTTCTCCAGAAAAAGAAATAACAAAATTCTTTAAAATAAATAAGAATATGATGCTATATATCCAAAATAAATATGCTTAATGCATATGATTTTAAAATTTTTCACATTTTTTAATTGCAACTTTTCATTATGAAGTTAACCCAGGGTTATAACTGCCCGCAAGTCTATATCTATGCAAAGTATCAAAATATGGAGTGTTCAAAGGTTTCAGCTGGAGGACTGGGCATCTAAAGACTTGATAAACGAATAACCACAGTATCAAGTTGGGACTGAAAAATAAATCTATCATGTACTGCCTATACACAAGAGGGAACTGAGTACTACACCTGAGTTTATAGCTATTTTTCTGTTTGTTTTTTTTTTTTTTTCTGACTTGGATATTAAGCATCTAAAAATCAAGACTTTTCTTTCCCCCCCTCCCTCCATCTGAAAAACCCCTAATTATTAATTTAATTTCCCTTTTATTTCAGTCTCCTAGGCTGCAGGAATCATCTGAAGATTGTAGTAGATTAGCTCTAAAGATTCGTGTATCAGAAGTGATTTTAACAATGACCTTTTCTAATATTTTCTTGTGAATATCCTAAGTCTGATTCTAATAGCAACTCTTTAAATAGTGATAAATATTATCAATGCTTCCAAGATTCTGACTGCTCTTGAGACTTCTGTGTTCTCTACAGAAGAGCAGAAGTAATACTATCACACAAATCTATCAGGACATGTGTTTTCTTAGATAAAGATGATGTGCACGAAAAAACATGTAACAGACTGGGAGGAATACAGAACAGAAAAAAGCAGCTTAGAGGTATTTCAGAGATATCAGCAAAAAGAAGGGGTCAATAAAGAACCACAGATATCTGGCTCCAACCACACTTCCAGTGTTCATTTTCTGTCCTTCTAGGATGTGGCCTGGCCATACTTTCAAAATCAAGGCCCCACTGACGCACATTTTAGGTAAGACAATTTAAGGCCTGTTTTTGAAATTTAAGAAAATTTAAAAAACCCAACAAACAGAATGGTGAGAATTTGCAGTGAAAGTAGCAAGAGGAGTCTAAGAACCAACACAAAGAGATCAAAAATTGCACTTTGCTATCTCACAGCATTGGCAATCCCACAAGACTATGTCCTGACTGATGCATGGACTACAGCTTCTGAAGAGAAGGTGTGTCTGAAACAGATGGCAGCACTCTCAATCCCACACCCAAATCCAGAACCTGAGGCATAGGATCAACAAGCATGGATACAAACTAAACAAAGAAGTGCTGCTCCTACCAATTCCTGCAAGTCCTTTCACTATGCAGGAACCCCAAGGAAGTTAAGCTTATTTTGCTAAGGCACCTAAGGAGATACTACCATCCCAGTAACCACACAAAGGAAGCCAGCCAGGGAATCTGTAGCTAGGAACGTCCAGCAGAAAATAAGGAGAGAAATAAACACAGGCACTTTAAGCAGGCCAAAGGATAACTGAGCAGGAGAAAAAAAACACAAAGAGATAAAAAGAATCTCCTCTTTTTAACTATTTTATTTCACTTCGGATGACAATGGAAGAATGCAACACTCACAGTAGAATCAAATATTCCAAAATATTCAAGTCTCAGCAAAAGACTAGTGAAGAGATGAACAGGAAAAAAGCCAAAACAAAACAGACAGAAGACTTTTTGAGATAAGTTAAAAACTTCAAATTGTTTGCAACTTTAGAGAGAGTAAATAATTTAGACCATGTGGTTAAGAAGCCAGGAGGTGAAAAATTGAGGGTTTCCCAGAAAAAGATGACCAATTTGCCAGATCCAGTCCCTTAAAAACACTGAACAAAGTTAAAACCCTGGCTATGACTGGGAGCATCCTACAAAGATATACATTCTAACACTGTGCTTAGATACTCACAGGTTCGAAAGCAGCAGCCAGGTATTTATAAATTAGTCAGCTATTAAATAGCAAATGCTTTCAATGACCTCTTAAATACATTTTTCACTGAAATTATTATGTTAACATTTACCATCGGTTTCATCCTGACTTTGGGATTTCCCAGATGCTTTTCTGGATGAAGATGGAGCCTCTACATCTTCACCATTTTCCTCAGCAGACGCATTTTCGCCATCCTGCGCACACCAACAATAATCAGCTTTATAATATGACCCATTCCTATTTCCCCTAATATTTACAATTAGCATTTAGACCACAGGTGAAATGGCATTTAGACCTGCTAGTGAAACATGTGGAATAAGTGCTATATTTTTAAATGAACAAAACCCAACATTACTTGCTTTCAAGATGTTTACATTCTTATCAATGTGAGGTGACTCAGATGGTGACTGTTCACATTACTTTTGACTGAAAAGACTAGTAGTCCATTGCTTATTTGGCATTACAGCGAGGTAAGACTGTATTAAAAAAAAAAATCTACAAATGCTCAACAAATCCTTTTAGAAGCCTGCCTTTTTTAAACACAAAATGAAATATCAAAATAGCACTTGTTAATCCAGTAGGAAGGTTGCCATAGGATATCACTTGTCCTTCCACAACAGCTGAGTTCTGCTGAATTTGCTCTCTGAAGACCAGGAAATACAGAAATTCAGTTGTATTTTGACATAAAGATAGTAAAGTTAACTTTAACTACAAAACTCCAAATAAGCATACAGAATTTCTCAGAATACCTCCATCTGCTTGCTTTTGGATACAAAGCTGTGTCTGCCTGCATTTATTGCTTCCAAGAAGCCACAACAATTACCAAAAGGAGTCAGACGGGATCGCCTCCTTAGATCTCACACAGAAGATGGTGGGAGAGCGGTAGCACCGTACGCTGTATGATTTTATATCAAAACCTGCTTCTCCTCATTGCTCCGGCCGAAAGCAGAAATTAATTACGGTGCCTGAAAGTAACTGCCACCAGCTTTTGCCAAGTCCAGGGATGCCAGCCACACTGGCATGAACCAAAACGCTGCGTTCTGCACTTCGGAAAAGCGTATGCTCCCCTGAACGACTTGCTCTCCCAGTACCTAACGACCCTTGCAAATTAAAGTCAGTTTCTCGTAATTTCTGCACGGAAATGAACAACTCTGCAGACCTAGTCAACAGCTGGGCACAGCAGCAGTTAACAAGAGCCCTGGCACACGCAGAGGCGAGAGGAAGGAAGTCACGCTGCTCCTGAAGCGGGCCGTGCCCTGCCAGGGGCTGCCATAGGGAGGTGGGGGCGGAAGGGAGCAGGCCGGCCCGGGGGGGCTGTCAGGCGAGGCAGACTCACCTTCTCGCGGCTTTTGCGCTCCTCTCGCCGCCGCTCGAACTCCTCGAAGGAGATCTTCCCCTCCAGGTAATCGATCAGCTCCGGGCTGAAGCCCGACATCGCGCCGACACCACCCGGGAGTGGGAGCGGAAGCGGCCGCGGCCGGCGCAGGGGAACCTTGTTAGGGGCAGGACGCGGGTCCCTCCCATTATGGCGCCCGCCTCGCCCCGCGTCCTCACACACGAGTTCCGCGACGCCACCGCCCGGCTCGTCCCGGCCCGGCGCCGCTGCCTTGGAGCGGGAGAAGCGTCGCCCCTCGGGAGCCGGCAGCCGACAAGCTTTGGGCTGGAGGGTGTCGCGGGACCGGGGAGGCCGCGGGGAGCCGCGTCGGTAGGCGCTGCTGCGGTGTTCGCTGCCCCGGAGAGTCCAGCGGCCTCAGGGCAGGAGGCGTGAGGAAAACTCCCCTCTCGCCGACCTGGCTGCAGGTGTCAGGTTATCTTTTACTGCCCCGGGAACGGGTGCTATTTTCACGTGAGAAGGGCTCCTTAACTTCATATCCAGTTACCGCGCAGATGGCTGACTGGCAGGGCCGCGGCCAGCGGTGTGGGAGAGGGTCTGGGGCTGAGGGACAAGCAGCCGTGAGGCCCCCGGGCAGTAAGTGTCCCTGCCGGCGCCGGCCTTTCCCCCTGTCCCTCAGCCTCCGAGAGCCGAGAAGGCCTCCCATAAAGAGGTGTCTGGAAAACTGCTGCAAAGCACCCTATGACGGCTAGCTCTAAGAAACTGAAAGGTAACATTTATTTACCAGTTTCGAACAACGACGCTTAGCGGTAGTTAACAGCACGCTGTTGCGCTCCTCATTTATTCACATTTAAACAAACACAATTCTGCTAGGCAAACTGTAGTAGCCAAACATAACGTATTTGTTAATAGACAGCAAATACGCTAAATACAGCATGATAACAGATTCCATAGGTGAATACTGTGACAGTGAGGAAAATCTTAAATTGTTGGGTAACTTAAAAAAAGTCAAAGCACTAATAGTTTGCTGTAAAGGTTACCACTTCGCATGAAGTTCAAAAGTTAATACCTGAAAAAGAGAAAAAAAAGGATGTGAGACAAATACGTAAATACTTATACGCAACCAGGGTATGATCCACACCAAGTCCTGGTAACACTGGCTGAAATACCCCAACTGAGCCCAGCAGACCTCTACTTCCAGAAAGCAGTTCTGAACACTGAAGAGAAATACTGTGAGTTACTTAGGACGAATTACTTCCACCAGTGATTTTCTCACTGCTGCTGTTAACTTGCAGTAAAGCTACAGCATCCCTTCTAAAGTCCCTTTTCATTTACTTATCAAGCACAGTGCTCATTGTGTGTTGTATTTTTTTCCCTCTGACACTAACACTTGGCAAAAAGAAGTTAGTATTAAAATTTGAGTGCAGTCTTTGTTATGATTCATGATAATAAGAATAGTGGAGCTGTGCTTTTGATTACAAGAAGAGATGTACTTAAGCAGGTAGAGAGCAGGACAGAGCTAAAAATCCAAAGTTGAATACTGATTACAAATTAATGTCTTTGAGATACTAGGTAAATCACCAAAATGCTTAGATTCAAAATGCACTGAAATCTCACCCATTTGTAAAATGGGAGAAAACAATTATTGACCTTTCCTCAGAACTGCCAGTATTCACTGACTGTCAAAATGAGGTGTAAAAGGATTTATTTATTAGAGTATGGTTATGCATGGATTAGAATAGCTGAGCAGTACCTGCTATAAACTGAGAATGAATTTATTAATAATGCAAGCTTGACCTACTTTAATTTTATTTCATATTTATGGAGAGATGTGAATAAGTTGGCAATCCTTTTATTCAACCTTCAGTTTTAGTGGCAGAAATAAAGAAAGCAGCATGAATGGACTAAAAGATGATGTATGTTTTGTTAGTGCAGTAACTTATGTCTAAATTAAACTTTAATATACATGTATAACTGAAAACCACTAGATTCAATTTATTTAAGTAACTGATATCAGTAAAATTATAAAACATTCATTCTCTATTTTCTGTACTTTTTCAGAATTCTTGTCCACATTAAAAAAAGGGAGAAAAAGGGAGGGGGGGGGGAAAGGAAGGAAGGCATGGTCTATATAGCTCTGCACAAGCACCATGTGTTATTTTACCAAAGCAGTAAATGCATCATTAACCTACTTCAGGCAAGAGTTAAGGTGCTACATTTTTAATTTCCTCTGAAAAAGAGGTTGGTTTTATACTTCAGACAGAAATGAGAATCCCTTGAATCCAAATCTTGCACTTGGTTACATGTAACAATGTTAGAGGAAAAGGCATCTTCTCTTACCTTGGTCAGCAGCATCTCTCAGCCTTTAAAATAATTTGGAAAAGAATTTTTCCTTTCTTCATAATCTGCAAATGCAGAAGCAATAGGATCTGAGTAGAACATGACAGGCCTTGGTCCTTCATTGTTCAGAGTGAAAGTAGCTGGGAACTTTCTGAGATCAAGACCCCTGCCCGAAAAATAAGCCTGGAGCGTTCTGAAAAACTGAACATATTCCATGTGTGAAAACAGAGCACGCCTGATGGAGATTAATTATTTCTACTGACATAAAGTAGATGTAATATTTGTTCCTATGTAGGATGAAATCCTCTTATTTTGATCATGAACTGGTACAATACAGGCAATATAATTCAGACATGTCCACTCTGTCCATGGCTTGTACACCTTACGTGGTGTCCATCATCTATGCTCCCCACTGAACCACAGAGGATTCAAACTGTATCCCTTATAAACAGGCACAGCAAAGCCCTTGCTGAGGGCAAACAGTACAGTTCTGTTACACGTTTCTTTAAGAGGAATGTTCTCCAAGAGTTAGCAACAGTGGGCAATTGATTTGAACAGGCCCCTGAGATCACTTAGAAGTAGAAATAAATGCTTCTGCAGTGAGGAAAAATTGTGGGGAACCTATTCTTTTTCACTCACAAACTCCTTATAAGATCTTGCAAATATTCCATTAGTGATATTTTCTTAGCTGTAATTAACTTTCAGATCTTTAGCCACTGTTCACGACAATGTGTCAGATGCAAACTTGTTAGTACTTCCAGAAGATCAAACAACAGGCAGCAACAGAGTACACATTTGAGAGAAAGGTAATAATAATTCCTCTTCTGTTTCATAAAACAAGTGGTTGTATAATCAAAATACATTTTTAAAAACTAAAACTGCTGGATGGAGATCTAAGGAAGCTTTATGCACTACTGCACACCAAGAAGGTCTTTTCAGTTAAGGGGTACATCTCGACTGAAGAATGCTCAACCAGTTGTGGTTATTGACTATACAAAGTGCACAGTTGCTAACACTACATTTAATGGGCCTCTCTTACCTTTAAATTTAGAAGATAAAAATTCTTATGACGGAAAACAAAAAACCCACAAAACTTATGCTATCTTTCTTGCAGCATTTCCTTACCAGGTCTCTGTTTCTAGGGTTATCTAGAGGTTTCCATTTTTCTTCTGGTTGGAAAGGTGCACCCTTTGCCAGTCCTCTCACAGCCAATACTGTATATAGACCCAGGAGTACCACCTTCCACATGTTGAAGAGATGAACAGACTATCTGTAAGGACAATGAACCAGACTCCATAAGTTCTACAGAGCTGTCACTAGTAACAAATAGAACAAGCATGACAATCCAGTGGAGTGCTGAAAATAATTTTTCCATGGCAGAAGATCAGCCTACTGTGCTATTAACTTTTTGTTTGTTTGTTTTCCTAGTACTACTGTACTAGGAAGAATAAATTATTCTAAAGAAGCATTTCCCTTACCAAAGCTATTTCTAGACATGGTACTCTTTTTGAGAGGGACTAGTATGACATTTAACACAAAATATTTACATTTGTAAATTTACATTTGTTAATCCATACAGCCATTTTTATTGGCTGATTAGCTACAGCATCAGATCTTTGTGTGCTCCAAGGAGAATGCAAAAACATGGTTTGAGATCCAGATACCTCAATTTTTAAAATTACATGCAATTGAAGTCTACTCCATACATTAATAAGTGCAATAATAA
>JANZLQ010000001.1:21311568-21326296 GCA_026212715.1 Elanus axillaris
GGGGGGGGGCGGGAAGAAATAAATCTCCCTTTCACATTCTTTAAAATAAAGCTTACCCGTGAATTTGGCTCTGGCTTGCCCCTTCTTGGTTAGTCTCCTTGTAATCTGTGAACAAACTGATCTCTGCACTTATATTTCTAGTGGACTGTAGGTGGGTGTCAATGACGTTAGCAGGAGTTCAAAAATACAGTAATGATTCCATTTCCATCCATGACATAAAGACTCTTGAGAATTTCATCCTTAATACTCTGAAGACCTGTTGCTATTGAATGGTGCAGTGCAAATTCCTCCTCCCTAAGCCATATTGCAGAAAATCGTTGGTAAGCATATAGTAAGTTTAAAACAATTCCCAACAGAGATAGCAGAGCTGTATCAAAATATTACTTTTAATTAAAAGTAATTAGCCATATCTCTAGAATGGTGACTAACAGATAATTACAGCTGGCTGAATAGTTTTCAAGCAAGATGAGATATAGATCATTTTCTTGATGCTGGAGAGAGAAGAAAAGTAAGTTCTGTTTCAAGATCCAAAATCTCAACATTTTAATGGAAGTGTTGCTTTCCTACCCTGATTTTATCAGCAGTTAATATCCTCCTGACAGACTAGAAACTAAGACAAAGACTGCAAGAAGGACTATACTAATTTACCTTGGCCTTATTTCATAGCATTCTTCATCTCAAAGCTGCTGAATTTTTTTTGCTTATAATTTCATTATACTCTTCTCTCCATTATTTAGATGATACTTTAGTTATTATCATATAAAATATATCTCTATATAGACATGCTAAAACTAAAAATTTTTGGCCGTTATCTTACTCCAGATTACTGTTGTTTATTTCTGACTAGAAGCTTTACATCTTTCTTTGGTTTAAATTTTGAAAACAAAAACCTAACCCCACCCTTCCAGGCAGACGACATTGTAAACATCCAAACATAATTAGCAACACAGTAAACAAAATCCTAGCAGTATTATTTTCATGACTGCAGCAACATATAAAAATACAAGTGTCCTGGTTGCAGCTGGGATAGAGTTAATTTTCTTTCTAGCAGCTGGTATAGTGTTAGGTTTTGGATTCAGTATGAGAAGAATGTCAATAACACACCAATGTTTTCAGTTGTTGGTAAGCAGTGTTTGGACTAAGTCAAGGGTTTTTCAGCCTCTCGTGCCCAGCCAGCAAGAAGGCTGGAGGGGCACAAGAGGCTGGGAAGGGGGACAGCCGGGGCAGCTGACCCAAACTGGCCAAAGGAATATTCCATACCATGTGACATCATGCCCAGTATATAAACTGGGGGGAGTTGGCCTGGGGGGCATTGCTGCTCAGGAACTAATTGGGCATCGATTGGCAACTGGTGAGCAATTGAATTGTTCATCACTTGTTTTGTACATTCCAATTCTTTTATTATTATTATTATTGTTATTTTGTTATTGTCATTATTATCATAATTATTTTCTTCCTTTCTGTCTATTAAACTATTTTTATCTCAACCCACAAGTTTTACTTTTTTTTTCCCCCCAATTCTCTGCCCCACCCTACTGGGTCAGGGGGAAGTGAGTGAGCAGCTATGTGGTGCTTAGTTGCTGGCTGGGGTTAAACCATGACAAGTCAACTTATCCAGCTTGCATATTATCCTACAGACTTAGAGTATAAAAAAATTCACACACACACAGAAGAAAATTCATCAAAACTCATCCATTACTTTCATAACTGACAATTTCCAGATCATAGACTCATCAAGAACCAGAGCAGTAGCAACAGAAGAACCTTTAAAAAGTCAGGCCCCAAAGTAAAGAAACTTTCTTTGTTGATTGGCTAGGTAGATACTTATTTCTTGTATAATTTTGTGCAAAATTTACCTTCTAAATCAAACAGAAGTAGAAATAAGTTCCTGTAGAGGAAATGACAGGAAGGGGAAAAGTCTTGATTTACAGTTTGGGATTAGATTTAGGTCCTCATTTATCTTTAAAAAAAAGAAAAAAAAAAAGAAAAAAAGAGAACAAAAAGAGGGGGCAAAAAGCCAGAACAGCAGGGAGTTTTCTTCCCCTCAATTTTTTTATTAATTTATTTAAAAAGAAAAAACTGGTGGATATACAGTATATTCGGCTAGTAAAACATACCAAAGTGTCAGCTGTAGATTTGAAACAAGTTTTATTACTGTAGGAATTTAGGCAGTTTGGTTGACTGATGAAGTATGCAGATATGCAAGATTCAGTTAGCATATATTTTCTGTAAGCTGTCTTAAAAAAAACAAACAACCACCTCACAAACTTGTATTGTTGCTTCCTGAGCTAAGTGTTTCAGAAACTGTTTGAGGTAAAAGTCTGTTCAGACCTAGTGCTCATTGTAGTGTGGATTGGTTTGGGGTTTTTTTAAAGATAATTTCATTATAGCCCTTTCCTTCAGTGAAAGTCAAATATAAGCAGAACACACTCATATTAAAATACTATTATTATAGTTACACTGATTGGACAAAATTGCATCCTTTGAGAACAGTAGCTAGTTTAACAAATGCTTTCCAAACCAGATGTCAGTGTGCTGCCTTTTAAGCATTATATTTTCTCAATAAATTATGTATATAGACACATATCTTCAGTAAATCAAGTCTTTTTTAAGTGGTTATACTAACTATATAGCCCTTATGGCACAGTAAGTAATATTTATATGTTTGAATTAAATTGCACTGAAATTGAAAATGCTCATAGCACTGCTTGTTCAGTTTCATGTAAGTTACTTCAAAAAGATAAAAATCTTGTTCTAGAACAAAGGACAAATTTAAAACCAATTAGTTTAGCTGAGAACAAGTTTTATACATATGATGCTCTATATAAACTATATTATTCACCAAATATTTTCCATTTTATTGCATTTCCCATTCATGATAGCAAGGCAGGTATAACGGCCTAAGGTACACGAGTTAAGATATTGAGACAAGCTTCATCAGGTATGATCCTTATTGTATTCTACTTGAGATGTGAAAACGTGTCTGATACTTAAAGTACTACTCTAACCAGAATACTTTTATTCACCGTTTTTATTTTCTGCTTAGAATCCCAAGTATTACAAGTGAGAATGAAAAGCACCAAACTGCTCCACATGAGTACCTGAGCAAAGACTAAAGGCAAACATTCATCACAACACTCATTAGCATGGTTGTACAACAGAAGTACAGGTAACATTCACAACACTCTACAGACTATGACTAGTAAGTGGCACTTTTTGTGAATTACAACCATTTGTACTGATGCGACCATACAAAAATATACAGAAGTGGTTATTTAGCAGAGCATATACTATACAGTGTACTCTTAACTCATGCACCCTTAGGTTAAAAAAAAAAAAAGACAAATAAAAAAAGTGAAATATACACTGCAGACAGGGAAACCACCAAACAAAACACAAACATACTAAAGTACATCCCACTCAAGTTGCCCTCAACTTCAACAAAAAAGTACCAGTATCTAAAAGCACAGTTTTTAAAAGATTGAGATTTCAGCTTTCAGCAATTTCAACATTAGCTGAAGATACCTAGTCTCCAAGGTTTTCTGAGCATCTCACAAGACAAGGACTTTGCCAGAGCTTATCACACACTGCATGATCTGTATCTGAGAATTCAGTTATAAACATTTTAATAAGCACAATAATTTATTATAGCATTATTCAAACATTTATAGATAAGACCCTGACCATATGTCTAGAAACCTGTTAAAGGTTAAATTTTACCTGAAGTAAAATTAAGAGTTAGCTCCACCTACAACACTGGATTTACACTAGCTATATAGGAACTGAAAACAGAGGAAGAGGTAAAAACATGTAAGACTGGTTGCTTGTGAAGTGATAGATTTTTCCAAAAAATTACATATATGATCTCTTCAAAGTTTTAAGTCCTCTTAAAACCAAACAAACAACAGCCCCCTCCCTCCCCCCCAGTTACCCAAAACAGGTATTTTGGCCAACATTACTCTGTCTCTGTGTTTGGAAAAACAATTTAAAAGTTAAGAAGGGAATCAAGTTACTAAGCCTAGGTTACACAGTTTTTCTATATCAATCATTAAATATAAAGGCCTTAAAGGTAGTTCTGCCCTCTCTTTTAATACTTTTAATTCCTGTAGCTACAAAACCAACAATGGATAAGATTACTGAAACAACATCATCACAAAAGAAAGAAGAGAAGGTTAGGTGATCAGGACAAGAGTTTTAAAAGTCCTAAAGATAACAGAAGGAAGTAGCAGGGAAGACACAAAAATTGCATGTTATCTGTTGTGCCACAGCATCAGTAGCATTGTGGCAGCCGGGTTCAAGTTAGTTCTCAATAAAACAGGGTTAATAACTTTGATTTGTATTGTTTCAAACATTTACTGTGATCAGCTGACATGCAGTCATTTTGTGTGTGTATCTAAATATACACAGTTCAACGATAAGCTTTGAGATAGCATCTTTATTCAAGATTCAGTGTTACACACTACTAATACTAAGCAGGGGCAAAACTCAGAATTTGGGGGGTTTTGTTCAAAACATGCAAAGAATCCTGTAGAGACGTATAAGAAAAGCCAGTGGTGGCTTTTCCTGAGCTCTTCATATTAAAAAACATACATAAGAAATCCTTCTACAGTATCAAAACAAGATTTAATATCTTGACTTTTTCTGGTTTTCTTTAATAAATTGAGAAGAACAGAAAGTATAACCTTTTTTATTCCCCCTCCCCAAACCTTTCAGGGTTTTATATATGAACTTCTTTTCCTAAAAAGTGAAATTTGTTATTCAAAACTTCTGGAGCTTTAACACAACCAACCAACCCCACCCCCATCTAGTTTTTTTCTCACACTGGTGTAGCTATTGATACTCAATGGCTTAAAACAATATTTTGCTTAAACTACAATTAGAGGATTTTTTTATTTTGAAGAAACTAAAGAACAAAATTTTACAAAACAATTTGACACACAGACTTGGAAGTTGAGACAGATATCTGAGACTAGTTTTCCTTCCTTATTTTTCTTTTTGTCACAATAGAAAGACTTGAGAAATTAAGGTCAGCTAAAGCTTTCTGACTTTGGTTGGTGTGATTCCAAACCACAAATATACTGTATTTGTCATAAAATCTTCATTTCTGTAAGTGCAGTAAAAGGGGGTCAAAATGACTTTTTAAAAGTATTTGCCCCATATCAAGTTTCAATATGATCCACACAAATATTTTTGGTCAACTTCAAAAATCAAATATAAGGCTACAGAAGTCCACAGGCTACAGTTGGAGTGTATTCATTTACTGGTTTAAGGCACAGTATTTTTTTTTTGCTCTAGAAAGCTACAAGTTAAAAGTCACAGTGAGGAATTTCACATTTCAGTTTTGGTCTGGCACTCTAATTATTATGTCACATCTACTACTTGTAGACTTCTGTAAAATATTTCAGTTGTCAGGTGCTGCAGTCTCAAATACTGTTTTCACGCCCCAAGTGATGTAAGTGGAAAATACTGAAGCCTGACTTGATCCCGAAATAGTGCACTTAGCATTTTATAAAACTGAACATCAACATACTTGCATGTTTGACACTTTATCTATACCCTGAAATTATTTAAGTTGGAGGGAAAAAAAGTCTTTGCTTGTATTTCAACAAACATGCAAAACTGCAATAGAATAACAGTCTACAGGAACAGCTGCTGTGTATCTTCACTAGGTCAGTCATGGTAACTACAATTACTGTGAACATTATGTTTTGTACTACAGTGGAAAGATACTGCAAACCAAGGATAACCACGTATGAAAGGAGGAACTGGAATGATGTGCTGCAAAATAACAAGTTTGTGTGCTATTCCTGACTTTTATAGACCTAAAATTAGCTCTAATACCACACAGATTCCTAGAGAATCTAGAATGCAACCTGCCAATAACTGTAGACAGGCCATGCTTACAAGATTTGTTTATGACAGCATGAGCAGCAAAATCTGTCTGCATTTAAGAATGCAGAATGAGACCTTAAATCTTAAGCAAAATTAAAGTCAAAACATCACAGTTTTGACTTAGGTTTTCATGCTACAAGACAATAAGCACATATTTGAGGCAGTTACCTGCTTAGATACCTGAAAAATTGAGGTGCTGGGCAGATATCTAGCTCTAAAAAAAAAAAAAAGTGGAAAACCTATTTTAACATAAAAAAGAATCTGTTTTCAATTGTCATTCATTGGCACACATTTCCAGAGGTATACAAGAGCGGCACATAGCTGTGGTGACAAAAGTATGTCTCCCCTAAAGGAACGGTGATGAAAGTTTTAAAACCTTTTACAGTACAGTGCTAAGTGCTTATGAAAGCTAGCTTGATTACCTCCCAGAAAAAAGAGATGTAAAGAGCCAAAGCTGTAAATTAAGTGACTAACTTTCATTACAAAATGGAAAATAAGCATTAAGAATTTAGTCTGGTTTTCAGCTAACAATTTTCTAGTAGCTTAGTGACTTAAAACAGCAGCACAATTACTGTACAGACACTATAACTGCTTCCAAAAACATTTTCAGTAACTCAAGAGTATTGAAGGTCTGTAAATGGCTGGTTTTTTTCTCAGAATGACTAACACAAAAGTCTAAACACACTCATGACTGTACTGAAATAAACTTGATCAAATGAAAGCTTCTCAAATGTTTACATTTATTCACAGGCACATAATTGACTTTATTCTGTCCTGACAAAGATTAGAAACAGATGTATAAGACTTCAGAAAAAAGTCAATTAACAAGTTCATAATCTTGTTACTGGTAAGCACATGGAAAATTAGACTTCGTATCAAATACTGACATATGCAACAGTGCTTTTTGGTTTTTTTAAGTATCAATACATTTTATTTTATTTTATTTTAAACACTGAATTTAAAAGGTAGCCCAATTAGGTTATAGTTGAAAAGTTCACAGACATACAGGCAGTCTCTATGTCTTCTACAGTATATTACTATTACACTGCTTAGGATTTTGTTGTGTTATTCGTTTGTTTGTTTTAAAACTTAGCAAATTAATATTTTGGAATGAACTGCTATATGTATCAGCTCACTCAAAACCAAAATCACAGCAGAACTCTAAATATTAGAAATAAAATTAACTTAAATTCCATTTACTGCAATTTTTTTTTTTGAATGAAACAAACCAAACAAAAAACACCCCCAACTAAAACAAAAAAAACCCCCAATCTCCCTTTTAACAGGATGCTGAAACGTGACATACCCATAACCAACTTTTAAATCAAAACTGAAAATACTACCTTTGGACAACATGCATTCATTCGGTTTCAAGGTACATTTGGTAATTCCAGTTCAGAGGTAACACTTTTTCCTTACCAGACAAATATAGACCTATTATGAACTGTTGGCTACAGGTAGCTACACATGATTACAGCATAAGACTATGAGGAACACGTTTGATCATATCAACCAGAAAAGATTATAGACTTCAACAGCATTTCAGGGTACAGAGATGTCACTAAAAGCTTTGCCCCTACCAAACAAAGATTCAGCTGTACACCTATGCTGTACCTAAAATTGGTAACATTTGGTACTCCAGGTTCTTAGCCTGGTTTTTTTTGTTCTGTTTCTGACAGCTTATAAAAAATATTACTGAAGAACCACACAAATAGTTCTAATTATGAATGCATCCTGAGGTACAAGCCAAAAAATGGTGGCTTAATCTCAACCTAAATGCTTCATCATGTGGCATAACCTCCATCTAAATGTGGTGAACATCCACATGGATGAAGAACAGTGGTTTTTCAAAATTAATACCTCAACTTCTGAAAAAGGAGAGAACAACAGAATTTGGGTCTGCATATTAATGGAAAACTTCTCTTACAGAGCAAAGGCCTAACTTATTACAAGCTAATTTGTGTCTTGGTCTTCTCCTGTGCAGTCTAGATAATCTAAAATTTGAAGAATAAACTGGAACTTTATTTTACAGGTACTAAGAGACATTACAATATATTTGCCAACAGCTATTTTATAAATGCAGCTTACTCATAACACAGGATATTTCAGTAATATTTACACTTCCTCATCCACACAATTAGAATTCTTTGTAGTGGGTTAGACTACATTTCTACTGAGATTGTAATTGTGAACAGCAGCAGAACTAGAAATTCACATGACAGAAGCCTTTTGTCTGAAAGTAACAACAAACAATCGTTGTATTTTACCTGAAAAACAATTTTAGACTGTTACAAAATCTTGTCCTTTTCCGAATGGCAAGTAGGTTAATTCATTGTCTCTTAGAACGGGATGAATTGTTCTCTGGACTTGTTCTAATTTCACCCCCCTCCACTGATTATATATAAAAATCTAGCTGGGATTAGACACCTAATCACTCAAACTGCTTAAATTACACAGTCCACAATCACTGCAAAATCCAGATGCACATCTCTGAGAAGTTTTCATCTAGCAAATAACACAATGCATATAAATCCAAAGTAGCAAAAAGACTTCCCCTCCTTCCCCAGTGAAAGTAAATCATCTCTGAAAAAAAGCAGCATTGTGGGAGACATGATAAATTCTGTCATCTGGCATCTCAGACTCAGGATTATATCTACTCCTACCTCCAACTTAAAAATCAGGTAGGAATCTATGCAAAATTCTGTAACCCATTTCATGAAGAGTGATAATAACTATCAATGCAATTCTTAGCTTTAAAGATATAATTAAATGAAAAAAATTGTGTTATTCTATGCTGTAGTAATTCAGCAGTTCCACATTGTGGCAGATTTTGGAAGCTATCAAAGCTACTATACATGCAGAGACTGTTTGCTCTCCTTATTCTGATTATTATTTTATTCCACCAACAGCTCCAACAAATGGATTCGTGCTTAAAGAGCCCATTAAGACGGGAAAACAATCATAAGTAAAATACAGTAGCAAGTCAAAAGGACCATGAAGGCCAAGGAAAATTATCTTCCACAGACGTCAGATCCTGTACGTTTCACAGACAGCCTTTTACCTGCCCCAGTGCAGTTTTGCCACCATCTTTCATTCACAGCCATTTGAAAGCAGAAAAACTACTATATTCTATGTCTGAACAGCAATTTTTAGGTTAAACCAACTGGTGGATTTAGCTACAAGTATATTTAGACACACAAATTTTCTTTTATATATATATATATACTGTAGCATACATTTGGTTAGAAAGTATCAAGTTACAACCTATTCACAGAACTTCTCTGATTTACAAACACTACATAATAATCCAACCTTTTTTTAAAAAGGTTAAGACTAGAGTACCAGCACATAGATTACTGATAACAGTGACAGTGGTTTGGTTAACTACAATAATCTTACTCAGTTAAAGCAGTTTTAATGACTTAGTGATAGCTTGAACTGCTAATTTGTATATAAGCAGACAAAACAGGTGCCTACTTGACATTTGCCCTTCACTTTGGAAAGTCACTGTGTGATTTAAGACTTTCCAGCCAGCGCAAATGAATTGACCCTAACAAAATGCTAGAACTGACTGAGGCACTTCAGGCAAGATTAATGAGATATGATAGAATTAATGGGTCAGGCTGGCTGTACTACTATATCAAGAATATATTTGATTGACTGTGGGTAGCAGATTTCCTCTTATTAGTCATGTAAGACAACTGAGCCGGTCTAGTATTTCCACATGAAGATAACGGGTATCTCAGACAGAGCGGAGACAGCTAACACAGAAGCAAGTAGTAGGCTCATCTCTACACAGAGTCAATACATCATTTTAACCTAATGGCTACTGAGATTTCTTCTGTTGGCAAAACACACACCCAGGGGACAGAATATCTTACACATCACTAATTTAGGCTTTATTATAAGTGGCAGTCACTGTAGCATCTAGGCACTAAGATAATACTGTATACAGAGCTAATAATTATGGTCAGTATGTCCCACTATTACTAAGAGTTTGTCCACACGAGGAAGTCAGCACTGTATGGCAGGGCATGAATTTACAGTGTTGTAACTATTCCACATTAATTTCATATATGGACATTTATTATGAGACAGTTGATTCTCCATTTACAATGGGAAAAAAACCCTGCCTTGGCTACCTGGAAACAGTGCAGTACAGCAACTGCACTGTGAACTCACACCATACCTCAGTGTTTGCTAGCTTCTACATACAGACAAGGTCCAAGGAGTAATTTCAGAACTGACAAAATTCCAGAGAAAACTGGCAATGTTTTAAAACAACATTACAGCAAATTGTTTATGAATCTGCTGGTATCCTTCCTGAATAGAAAGCTACACAGAATATTGTTGTTTTCTCACTCTCAGAAAAAGTAAAATGTGTAAGACTTTCAATAATCTCACAAATGTTCAACTCGCACTGATTGAACAAATGATTTGATAGAAATAACAGTTCTATATAAGCAGTACATTCTAGTTTGTCTAGACACAACTGTGGCAGCTTTTAAATGTAGCATAAAATGATTGAAAGTATACTTGGATACTTGGCTGTGTAGTTTTGTGATAGTCACAGTGTGCTTGAAATGTATTGAGTTTTAACCAGCGTATTTTAGATCTGCAAGAGATGCAAGTTCAGAACATACACACTGTATGTCATAGTGAGTAAAAAAAAAGTCTGTTTCAACAAAGTAGTATAGTGAAATATCAAAGTGGCTCCAAGGCAAACAGAGTATTGAGATGTTACACTAATATGATTTATGTGCTTACACACACACATAGTTAGTTCACTTAATTTTCAGAGTCAGGAAATAAACACCATAAAAAGCTTTCTAAGCAACGTGAACAGAACCACAAACTTTTCATGAAGTATTCACAGTTCTGTCCTCTTTCGGACATAATGTAAACTACTGATGATTTTAATTGAGGCATTTGTTTGTTGAAATTTGCCCCATTTCCAGTGTTAAGTTTCTAGGCTGCACTGTTCTTCCTATGTATAATGAACATTACACAATACAACACAGCACATGTAGAAGAAGAGAAAAGGTTACAAAGTGTGGTACTTGGTATAAATGCATTCGTCCAAAGGCCAACATTGCAACAGACAAAGGGAGTGGAACTTTGGCTGCGATCTTCAAGAGTTTACTGTAAGAATATAAAAAAAAAATTGCCATTATTGTAGCCATACTTGCAGAAAGTACACAAACAAATACCATATTTCACTTTCTTTTGAAAAATAATTTATAGATTTCAAGGATTTGTTCATTTTTAAAACAGAACAAATAGGCGTAATGGGCACTAACAACTGATGCATAAGCAAGAGCAATTATTCAAAAAGGCTAAAAGAAATGTCATTTTAGAATATTCTTATATTAATTTAGAAATAAGTTCTCCATAACAAAGAAAGATTTCATGTTTTAGATCATTTGAGTTAACAGGTACCAGTCAAGAGGATAAACTACATTGGTTATTACTTATTGTCTTCCATGAGGCACTAATTTTATATCTGAACAAGAAATGCTCTGCCTGTCAGCAAAACTAAGTGTTCAAAACTTCTTAATCTGGTAGAAAGCATGTTACATTTCCACAAGTGTGCCCATGAGGGGAAATTACAATGACGTAACAATAATGGTTTAGAATTCACTTTTCCTTTTAACTTTCTGACAATAATTGCTAAATGTATTAGGATTCTGCAACATTTGGAAGGATACAATGAACTGTGAATGAAAAAGTCATTGTTAAAGAAGTCCTTATGCAACTGATTGTTTAGATAACAAATACTTCATTTAAGTCCATGTGGTAAATACCAGTGATTTTCTCCACTTGGCTGAACTATAGGTAATTTGCATGCATTTTACCCAGCATTTAAGTTTTAGCCATACAAGTTTATGAATCTCTATGTAGGCTGAACACTTACATGTCTGTGCAGCATAAATTAAGATTTACCGCAGAAAGAGAAGTAGTAACAAAGAAGCAGGAAAACAAAAACTGGGGATTAGGCTACAGTACCTTGATTTCACTTCAGAAGTACTTGAATTCATGAGAATTTCTAAAATGCATACAAGGATAATAGCTGTAGATCTACATGGATCAGGATCAAGTCTAACACTGTACCTGGAAAAAATGGTTTAAAAAGCATGTTACTGCTAAACTAGGCTACCAAATAAAATCCAAGTTGGGAACAAACGTGCTGATAACAACACACATACATGAAATGTATGTGGCATCACAGCCTGGCTTTAAATCTTTTCTGAATCATTACTTCCTTCATCATATCACTGATTCACATAACACCTACTTATACCATAATGTAAACCAGATTGCATAGGAAAAAACAATGATAATTAACAGAAGTCTTTGATACTGTAAGGTAGCTAATAATGTTAAAAAGTCAAACATATGCAATTTTTACTATCTTATTCTTTTTGTCCACCTTACTGGCAATTTAAGAAGTTACCTGAGATTTTTTAACCAATAAATTAGAGATGGCAAGTTGAGCAGCACAATCCATGTGAATAAATTGAGAATTGTAACATGCATCTTAAGACTGTTAATGGCTTCAGCAATTGTTGCACTGTTGGAAAGAGACTGTGTTGCTCTTGAGGTACTATCCACTGAACTCTGGTTTTTGACCATGTATATACTAAAGTTCCGTGAAGTTTCTTTCGAGCAGTCTGAATCCTGAAAATAAAAGGCAGAAGTCATGCACAGGCTTTTATGAACCCATGCTGAGTGAGGAGGAGGGAAAAACTGTCACATCAGTATCATACCAGCTCTGATTTAAGAAGAAAATTTGCAATTTATCTCTCAAAAAGCTATCAAAAGCAAAGTTCAATAGTTCAATATTAAAGCATCTAGATTTAACCAGAAATTTCTCTTACACTAATAGTTCATATGTCTTTGGAAGAAAAAAAATGGAGAGTGGAGATGCCCTGACACCAGTGCAGTGATAAGAAATGGAGTTCCTGGAAGGAGGAAGAACAGAATAAAAGGAGTAACAAAGCATGAGGGTGAAAATCACAGATGATCATTCATAGAAAAAGATACAGGAGGTAATGCAACCGAGAGTAAAATATTAGCTGTAGGAATAAATAGCAAAGATAAACTATGAACTGGCAGATGCTAACTTCCAATGACAGGAAAAAAAAAGCACCCCACAAATGAAACAAAACCAAAAAATATTATATGGAGATGAAAGAAAAGAAGGAGAGGATTTAAAACTAAATGAACAAAACACACTCAACCCCAAAGAAAACTGTCAACAACTTTTTCTGGCAGACTGCTTTTTTAACTATGTTTGCAAAATGGAACGAGTAGTTATTATATGCTTGTATCCACACATGCTTACATCTTGGATCCTATACCCTAAAGTAAATGGAAAAAAAAAGTTCACAATGCATGAAACCAAACACTTCTTCACTCCTTTTTAAACAGCTCCCGATTTACTGCCATCTCAGTCCATGTCCATCTAATAAATTGAGTATGTCATCTCCCAGTTAAAAAAACCCTAAGCCCACAAAGTACCTATCTGGAAAAAAAATATTTGCCTGTAGTATATAGGCTATTATTAGCTACAAGTTAAATTTATTTCTTTAGATAAAGGCATGCATAATCAAATACCAAAATTTAGAGAAAAACTATTGTTCTGTATGTATTCAGAGACTACTTTTTCTTCTTAAATGAACTTCAGACAAGCCCACACTGCAGCGGTCTTGAACAGTGAATGCAGGTTTCATATGTGACGGAACAGGCTACTTGTGTCCTGGCTTTTCTTTCATATCATGCACACAGTAAGTGAACTACAGCCACCCAGTCATCGCAGCACAACCTAATACTACCAAGGCAAGACAGTAACAATTCATAATACATAGGTTTACCAAACAATTTTTGGTCACAATTTTGAACAGAAGCAGCAAACAGACTTACCCCATTAAGAATGTTTTGTTCTGCTCTTACATTCACATGTAGTTTTATAACCTGTAACAGTTTGGGTTTTTTTAGTAATATTTTTTCACACAAAAGCTGTAGCATACAAGAAAAAAAAATGTGGGCTAGTTATTTTTTGACCCTTTTTATAGCTAGATGATTCTACGGCCCCAATGGAGCTGCAATGCAAGAACTCCCTCTGCCTTTTTTTATCAGCAGTATCTAAAGCACACTCTGAAGGAAGGATTTCCAAGCACAGAGAGAAAACTTATGCTGCTCTGCTTTCTCCCCTTCTACTGTGCTTGACAGAGAATACAGAATAGAAAATTTGCATATTCCTCACCTCCTCCTAATTCAGCTCTACTTCACTTTCTGCAGAAACCCATAAACAGGCCACATAGGAAAAGTCTCATGTCAGAGATTTACTGCAGAAGGGGGAGTAATATCAGCATGGGAATGCCCTTCAAAGGGTAACCTTGTCACAGGGAACTCAATTAGAAATAGACCTGTTCCTCAGGCTGTGGTATCAGCTGCCACCTACCTAGTTCAGACCACCCGTAAGCTGCTCTGCTTTGTGCCCCTACTCCCAGATGTATGCTCCAACGCTTGCCTAGAAGCCAAGTGTAGCAGCTGATTTAGCAGCTATATAACCACAGGGTGAATCAGGTAAGTTAGATGCTCTGATGCAAGGAAGACCGTGGAAACTGAATGGCAGGAACTAAATATGGATCTTTGCGGCACTAGCCAAGGGATCTGATTAGACATACAGTAAGGCTATCCTAATTCTACAATATACCCACCCTCCTTCCTTTTACACAATAAAGATTTGTGAAGAGTCTTTAAAGATTAAAAAGTATTCGACAGAGCATTCCAAGACCTCTCTTTGCTAAAGTTTCTCTTCAAGGGAGTTAGT
>JANZLQ010000001.1:21335311-21355679 GCA_026212715.1 Elanus axillaris
TATCTTGACCCACAAGCCCTTTGTTATATTTTTTTCTCCTCTCCCCTGTCTAGCAAAGAGGGGGGGGAGTGATAGAATGACTTGGTGGGCACCTGGCGTCCAGCCATGGTCAACCCATCACAGTGTGGTATCAGAGCTTGCAGAGGTATCTGTAACATGCTCCCCAGAATGCATATGTGCTGTCTTCAGTTATCTACAGCGTTCTCCACTACCCTGGATAAGAGAACTGACTGTTCAAAAAGATAAATATTCAGGAATACAATCAGAATATTAAGAAAAACAAGGAAGAAGAACACTAGAATCTCCAACAAGAACTCTAAGAACTGGTTTGAGAGCTGTTGCTTTGTACGTTTCAAGTACTATTTGTGCCTTGTGTTTGTTATTTCATCAAATAAAAATGTTTCTGAACTTACAGAAGATAAAGTTACCTTCAAACCACACTGGAGTGTAGGTCTATGGTTTCTCAAAGTAACTTATCACCTATTTAATACAGTTCCTTTTCCTTCTGTCACAGCATCTGAAAGCTGTGAACACACTAAGCAAGCAATTTCTGCTTTTTATTTTATTTTTTACCTTATTGCCAACTGTGGGTGGTACCTGAATGACAACGTGGGACAAAGAAGGATAGTCCTGAAGTTTCAGTATTACAACCTTAAAAAAAGGAAAGAAAAAGAAAGAAAGAAAAATAAAAGCCATTATCAAACACACAGCTTTGTTTGCCCCTTGCTAGTTCCCAGATGTCTACCTCTTGTACCCCTTTCTCAGGACTACAACTGCATGTTCCAATGCTGTAAACAGAACAGATCCTTCTCCCATGACATGCAACTACCCCACAAAGCACCTCTCCTTCCTACAAGTTATGTACAATACTTACCTTGGTGGTTGGAAGTAACTCAGCTCTCCAGGATAAATCAGTAGCTTCCAGGCTGTAAAAATTCATGCACATTAAAGGATGAGCATATTCATTATGCAGACAGTATGTTATGACAGTGGATTAACATACCAGCTTTTCTCTCTCTCTAAATGGATTCACATAATTTTAAATTGAGAACAAATGTGGGTCTACTGCAGTTATCTACCATAGTAATTTATCAAACCATAATCATTTAAGATATTGCAAATCTTGTTTTTACAAAAAAAAGTTAAGCAAAGCGCTAACTCTGTCATAAACAAAACATTCAGCAGTTATTAGCCATACAACTTCAGACACATAATGAAAACTCTTACTGAGCTAAAACAGCACTGGCATAGAATTAACAATTTCATTAGCATTTTTTAAACGTCCAAAGTACCAATTTTCCCTATGGGAATATCTAAAACATACCATATAAAACAAAAAATTTGTTAGCTGCTGCAAAGTTTGCAGCAGTTCTAAAATGGTGTGTACCTATATTAAGTTAACACGCTGAACTACAACACATTCATTCAGTCATTTTAAGTTATGATTTTTTGAATACCAGGATACTTCTGTTTCTCCAAATAGTGTTACATGACCTCAGGACACAGTCCACAGCAAGACCACTATGATTGGATGAGGTTTTAGGTAGCTGATCAGAAGTTATACAAAGGAGTAACAGCCAACTTCTCCTGGATCAGGAAGGATAATTATGACATCTGGCTACCAGTTGGAGGCAAGACTCTGTGACTATACAGTTCAGCTCAGATCCCAGAAGAGATGAATACTATGTAAGCTCAATTCCACCTGGAAGCTTCCCCTAATCTGAAGGGTAGATTGAATTTACTTTGAGTTTACTTTGCAAATGTAAGCTAAACCAGTGTTTTAAATCCATTTTGTAATGATTGCAATGACTCAATTCAAATATTCACTAAATCACCCACATTTCTAAATATTTTTCATATGACAATAGTGATTTTGGAGTAAGAAAAAATAGATGCTTTAATCCACTCTTCTGAAGGCTCTGAGTGACACTTGGTATCTTCTGTCATAGGATTCTAAGGAGATGCTACAAAACACACAATTCAGGAATCCAGCACAGCATGTACTGTCCACAAGAGAACAACAAGAGCAACTTTTCACTGCTATGAAGGTCAAAAATACAGCTTGAAGAAAAAGTTCACCTATTTTAATCTGCATTCATGCAGTAATTTTGAGAAAACCTATTCTTTCCTGTTTTCTTGGTAATATAGGAAGCGTGAATTATTTACAGTAAGAATTCTACTTTTCTTCCCAATCCCTTCCTAAAGAGGAAGGTATTTTATATGATTTAATTTCAAATATAGTCTCACAAGATCCATCTGAATAAAGAACAGGAACTGTTTATACTCACCACACTGATGAATTACTGTTCATACAGCCATAAATCCAGCTACTTGTGTCCTGTAAAGTCAACACCATAAAATAGCAATTACCTACATGTGATTGTACTTATTAATATATTAAAAATAGCAAGTCTTTACTCCAAACAATGCAAGAGTTAATGCTGATAACGTTCTCCAAAATTTCTACATGCTAATAGTTTCAGCACACCAGATGTCAGCAACTGTTCTAAAAATCCTCTGATAGCAGAACCTTGGTGCAATTAATTCAAAATGAGGACAACTTCCATCTTCATCTCACTCCTTTTCTATTAAGTGTGTCTGCAGCAGCTATCACTATAGTGAGCAAACTCTCATAAGGATGTCAAATGCCAAAGTGTAAAAGCAATGATGTTAAAAACAGTCTCTCTCAGATTTCCTCAATTATTTACAATGAAAGATATCCACCAACATTTTTTTTTCTTTATTTCACAGCGAAGTCAGACTTCTGTGTTAACAGCAAGTGATATCCGCCATTAAAAGTCTAGTATCATAACCTTGGAATTACAAGGATGGAAAGATGAAGCATAAAAGGTGGGGGTTTCTAGGAACCATTTTAAATAACTTCTTTGTGCCACCTTTTCTAGTTATGAATCAATACATTTTCTAAAAACAAATACAGGGTTAAGCAAACAAACTTTCATAATTTCTTTTACAAAAAATAACTGCCTGACATATGATGTAAAAATCAATCTTATTAGAGTTTTATCTTTTCTAACTAAAGAAACATCTCCAAGTATTATCCTAATTAGTTGAGGAATACTTTATATTTTTAATGTTCTACTGCTCCCTGCCTTGAGAACTTAAGTGTTCTGAAGTGATAGCACCATGATGCAAGTATCTCGTACATTGTTCTGTACCTCCTGCTCCTCAAGCAGTAATAGTCCTATCTTTAAGATACTGTAACAAAGGCAAAAGTTACCCTATTAAAGCACAACCAAGATCACAAGGAATGGGTAAATATTGAAGGTGCTACTAGGAAGGACAATTAGACAAGCCCAGAGAATATACAATCTTTTTACACAAGGGTGGCATGAACCTCTTCTTTGGTAAGGGGAGGAGTGGCAACAAGGACAGGCATGATGGAATGGGAAAGCATCTCAATTTTCTTGCCACTAATCTAAAATACTCATGTAATTCTGAAGAGCATATTTATCCATCTCCAGTTTGCCAAGAGACTACATTCATTCCTTTAAAAAAATATTTTTTAAAACTTTCAAAAACATTTTGGCTCAATTTATGTGTCTTGAGCTAAAAATACAAGAAATGCACATTCTTGCCTCTCCTTTCAATTGAGACAACTGAGAAGGTGCTGTTTTCTCATCTGGCTTCCATTTGCTTCCACTGCTTAGTGGAAGATCTTTGTAGCCTTTCAGGATCCCTTAAAATATTATTATGGGAAAGCAAACCTATAAACAGCTTTCCCAAATTACAAGTATGGCTGACTCCTGGCAGCACTAAAAATAACTCTTTCATTCAAAACCATCGATACAGAACTGCACTAAATTAAAGGTGAAAGTAATCTGGGGCTAACTATCAGAGAGTCAAAAATAAAGCATTTGAGGTTCAGGTGGCATTGAAGGTTTCAGATTTTGAACGCTAACTGTGACAAGCTAAAACAGCAAGTACATCTAACAAATGTATTAGGCTGTGAATATAAATGAATGTCAGTAATTTCAACAACTCTTCATTAAACTGTCTTAAAACTGCAGCAAGTCTAAATTTTAAAAATGCAGCTTTATAAACAAACTCCAGACATTAAAGAAGTCTCACCAACATACTGTTTTCACAGTAAACATGACTGTATGATTTTCTGTGGCTTGCAAGAGGAAATGTGAAATACTTTCCATCAGAATCCTTAAAAGAAAAAAAAAATTGCTCATTAGTAAAAAAAATAGACGTAAAAACACAATGAGGAAAAAAATGTTACTTACATTGTTAACTGAGTAAGTCCATTTTGAGGCTTTGACTGGAATCCACATGAAAGCTCCTAAAAATAAATGGTTTTATATGCCACACTGCGGGAACAATTATCCTTATCCCCAAAATCTTATCTTTTACTTATTGCCAAGGTCTTATCTTACCTGTAAATGGCCATAAACTTTATAAGCTTTAATCGACACTCAGGATTGCTACTGCTTAGAAGTACATGCAACAGTTACCATCAGCTACACAAGAAATGGCAAAACCCTAGGATCCAATTACTACATATTAATTGTAAAAAGAAAACCCTATGAATCTTGAAACAAAGCTCTCAAGGCAACAAAATAAATAAGAAACTGAATGATACTAATATAATTACAGAGTGACTGATTAAAGCTGAGACAACATTAGAAACAGCCCCAATCTTTGTTCCTGTCAACCTTTTAAGAAAACTAATACAGAAACTTGTGTAGAAGCAAGTCAACAAAGAAGTGAATAACATGTACAAGAAAATAGCAGCAGTTTAAAGATCTGTCTGGACAAAAAGTAAGACAATAATAAAGAGATCAGAGGTGCAAACAATGCAAATTGTCATGCAAGATGATCAATATCTTTCTCCTGTGTAACTAGAGTAACAAGTTCATCACAGAAATTTAGCTAAGTGTCAAGAGGTCACCACAAACAGGACGATGCAAACGAAGTCCAATTTAAACATATTCCTCCTTATTGCTAAAAACTGACCCCCCAAAAGGCAAACAATCAGTTCCACAACCTCTTTGGGCACCTGTTCCAGTGTTTGACCACTCTCCTGGTGAAGTACTTTTTCCTAATATCTAATTGGAATGTCTTTTGTTGTAACCGGACTCTACTGCCTATTGTGTTATCACTGTGCACCCCTGAGAAAAATCTAGCTTCACCTTCTCTACAGTCTTTCATTAGGTAGTTGAAGAGAGCAGCAGGATCCCCCTCAGCATTCTCATTAGGGTGAAGCAAAACCAGCTCACTCAACCTCCTTCCCCCATGTCCTATGCCCCAGGAGCTAGCCATTTTAGAGCCATGAGCTCCAAACTCAATTCACTATATGTCAATGCCTAAATGCCTTCTTATACCACAGTGGCCAAAACTGGACACCAAAGTTCAAGCTACCTTAATACTTCTGCCATAGCTTACATTAAGAAAACTTGTGAAATAAAATGGTTTTCATAAAATGGTTCAGCTGACTTCAGCAAAATAGAAATGTAGCTGTGCCCTGCAAAAGTTCTGTTTAGTTCCCAAGGCTCCATGCGGTCAAAATTTCTCAACTTTAACTACACATTCTTAGCAGCTACAAGGAAACCATTAGTGCGCAGTCAATTTTACCCTGCCATGTCATGAAAAAAAAAAAAAAAGAAGTCACTGATGAAGCAGATCTGAATATTCAGGATTTCCAGGAGTAGCACAAAACTAACACAATGGCTCTACAACACTGATACTATCCTTCCTGTAAGCATGGGATGTAAGCTTAGATTAGCATTTAGACTGCATTTTGATATCCAGCTATTCCTAATTTCTGAGACTGTCTACTGGACACCCTGGTGTAAATATGACACCTGCTCATCCCCCAGAATCTAAGCCATACAGAAGTGACAGATTTTTGCTCCTACCCCTTTTAGCCTGTCTAGTGCTGAAACCACACAAAAGCTGATAATTTAGGTCTATAACCCATACATCATTTTAGAAATGTCTGAAGAAGGGCAAAATGTATTCTAGAAGTTTGTTAGTGAAAAGATTAACTGTTAACAAAGGAGTATCACTGAATCCTATTCAAAAGAAAACTGCTGCACACCTGTGAGTTCCATAAAAGCTTCAGGGTTTTCCTCAAATATCTTTGCAGGGTGTCTCACAAAGTGGTGATGCAGTACAGACATTCTCTTCTTTGGATCTTCAGTTATCTAAAAAAGGAGCAGACTGTCAAATTTTATTTTACCTATTTGTGTGATTTACAATCATCACATAATCACAGCTAGAAATACAGTTATGGGATGAGAGGCAGGAGAGATTGTTAGAAGACACGGTACACTTTCTATTCTAAATTCAATAACCTGAACAAATGAAGTGCCATCAATGGTCAATCACTGCAGTACAGAAAGTGTATACGTTAAAGCATAGCTAAAACTTTTAGTTTTGTATCTTTGCCTACTCTTAACACAATGAAAACATTCTATTAAACCTTCTTTATAGACACACATGCATTCTTCCTGAAATAACACTTATGCTAAGAGTTTAGGACAACTCTCCCATTTTTATTTACTAGTCTGAGTTAACATATCCAGCCTGCTACATCTCATCTTTGTATTTCAAACATCCACACAGCTATAAAGCTACACTGGGATTCAGGTTTTGTTGGGGTTTTGGTTGTTTTCCAAAACCACATTTCCAGGACTAATTTTTCTCTATTCAGCTTTTCAAAATTGTGGCCATTACAACTGATTTCTGAAAAGTTTTACCTGCCAGCACACTCTGTCAACTCCAGAACAATTGTACCCCTTTTTGTCTCTCTACATCCCATGTTAAAGTCGGTGCACCTAAGAAACTAGAGAAGTCTGCCCCAAACAGCCACAAAAAAAACACCTGGAAGCTTTCCACTTCTAAGTCTGGGACTCTGCTCTTACATATTTACAACCTATTGGTCCTTAATTCCAATTCATGTTTATTGCTGCATAACATTTCAGAAAGGGAACAGAGTACAATGGCAGATTTCTCCAAGTTCTCAGAAAGTAAGATGTGGGACATTTATTTAGAAAAGCAATAAATAATGTTAGCTGGAGGTAAACAATTATGCTAGAAAAATAGAATGCAAGTAAAATACTAAGTGCTTTTTGCAAAAGAACACGACAAATACATGCTGGCCACTGTGACAACACATGGGGAAGTTCGAGAAGTCGTATGTCTGAGTTAAACTATCACAGTTTTTCACCCTTTGTATACTAGTCAGAGAAGGTGTCTCAAACATGCATTAAGAGGCCACATTCAAAGCTACACAGCTAGCAAAATTTGTGTATTCTGGTGCAAGGTCAACTAAACCTGCTGCATTATAGAAGAAAAGTTCAGTCCACACTCCAGCTATAAAGCATCAAGCAGTCAATAATAAAAACTGAGTTACAACTAATTATTTCTGACATGTTGGCCAAACAACACAAAGCCACGGGATTTTTCAGTGGCTGGTACAAAATGACAACAGTTTTCTCAGCGTGACTTAAAATAATCAAAAAGGAGTTTTCTGTGTAGTAGGTAATAGAATGATATTTGTCCTGATTAAG
Organism: Elanus axillaris; assembly: GCA_026212715.1. Classification (NCBI taxonomy): domain Eukaryota; kingdom Metazoa; phylum Chordata; class Aves; order Accipitriformes; family Accipitridae; genus Elanus; species Elanus axillaris. Next base: position 21,342,850 of record JANZLQ010000001.1, read on the forward strand.
TATTCAGGGATGGAAGAAGAAAATGTGATGGGGAAATATGCAGGAGATCATGTATACAAACCTGCCTTGTATTTTCATCTACGAGATCAAAAAAAGCTCTAATAGTAGCCAGGATCAATTCTTTGCACCTAGAAGACAGAATAAGTAAAATTAAATCTAGAAAGGAATTAGGCAATATATATCCAGGGCAATGAAAGTGGTCAGAAGAGACATTATAATAATATTATGCTGAAGTTAAATTATTGTGTCATGTGATAATAGTAGAGAACAGAGGGATGTACAGTCAGTCAATTAACCTTTGTTCCATTAACTTACCACACTATGGAGAGATGGTCTGTTGAGGCCCAAGCTCTAGGCACAGCTGAGCTCTGTTTGGGGAAGAAAAAGTTAAGATTTTGTTAGCACTCAATATTGTAAAATTCTAAGCAAGCCTTTCCCCTCCTTATTTATAAATATTTGCACAATTATTTAAAAGAATAGCATTTATCTTAAGAGTTTCAGGGCCTAGGGTCCAACAGAATGACTTCTTCAGTCAAAAATCTTACAAGTGCTGAAGCACTTGTAAATCAAAATGACCAAGTTATCTATGTTAGATAGCAGAGACTAATGGTGAAAAGTCAAATAATGGTGTGGAGGAAACTTACCAAAAATTTCTTCAAAGACTGCTTCTAGGACTAATCTTACTATTTTAATAAGTGATCCTGGCACACAAGAATAGATTCATGCCAACGAAAGGGGCTGCTGAAAAATCAAGGTCAATCTCAACAGAATGAAGCATCAGAACACCATGCAGAAAGAACTGGGCAGCTTGAAGCTATTCATTTGTATAAGTGTATTGCATGTATTTTATTTTAGGGACTAATAATATCAAAAACACCTGCCATAATTGCAGCTCATCACCTAGTTGTACAACTTGATTCAAGTAAAATATGAACTGTTAATGCATTACAGTTGGGAAAACCAAACCAAACTACAAAAAAACAACCCACAAAGCAAAACAAACACCCTAAGACCTACAAACCATAAACCAAAAAAACCTGAGAAAGACTTAGTACCACTACACATGAGATCTCATGCAAAATTCTGGTCACCAACACTCAAGAGAAATTAAAGTAGAGCAGATGGAGAGAACGGTTACTAGGACAAAGGGAATGCAGAGTTAATCTTCTTAGCCTAGCAGAATCAGAGCTGAGACTATTTATAGACAGCTTTTTGTACAACGGACAGGGAGGTAAACACCAAGGGAATGACAACTATTTCAGATAACATTTCAAGTTGATGTCAGAACAAACACATTTAAAAACTGTCTTGTGCAATAAATGGTAGTTGGAAATTACAAATTTTCTCTCTACTGGTGAGTGTTTTCCAGCTTCTTCCATGTAGGGAACAGGTTGATGATGGGGGAATGGAATGACAAACCTAACTACTTTATGATGTCTCTTGATTAATTTTGGAAGGAGATAGATGCTTGCAAAAGCAGAATACTGGACTTGAAGATCCAGTACATCCTTTCTATTCCTAAACTCTCTGAAAAACTATGAATACAAAAAGAAGGCTCCTAGCTAGAGCTCTCTTTTTTTTTTTTTATAATCAAACAAGCAGTCTACTTCAATACTGCAGAACTATCAGCCTCCATATACACATCACTTGCAAAAATGTAGGAAAATAAAACCTGAGCTCTGGAACTGAAAAGGCACAGGAAGGTGGTGAGAAGAAACAGTACCAAGTGGTAGATGATTCAAATCAACCCCAACACATACTCTTCCAGTGGACACTCATTTATACTACATCAACTGTTTATGATTTAATAACCATACACTATCTACTTCATGTTTTCACAGGTAGTATTTTCATATTTAGTTATAATATGCTGCACATATAGACTATAATTAGACATTGATACACACACTACATAATAAGCTATCTAACATAGCTCCATGCAAAACCAAAAAAGTAGTTTGCTTTTTTACCACAACAGATAAGGCACTGTCATGTTGACTCAATCTCGGTAGAAAAGCCAGTCCTGAGCGAACTTGGTAATCTCTGAATCCTCCCGCCACAGAAAGGGTAGTTAAATTTCTTAAATCTTGGGCTTTTAGAATCCAATGATTGTTTACAGCTGTATAAAAATCTATAAAATATATTAAAATCAATCAAAATTTCCCCATAAGTCTATTTGATATACAAAAAAAAGCTAGAGAAACATTTAACTAAACGTTTCTGTAAGCCCCCCCTAGAGGCATTCAAGCTCTGATTATCACTTTTGATTCATATAAGGAAGGAAAATTATTGTTTTAACCCCAAGGAGGTAGCAGTTGGGAAAGACAGATACAGATACAGATACACTTCCTGTATCAGCTGAGCACATATATTATTAAAGTAGCAATCCATAGATTTATTTGAAGGACAGCCACAGTCCAGAAACAATCAGCAAGGAAGCAGCATAGCATTGCAATCAATTGTAGGAGGGAGAATTAATACAAGCACAGTAAATCAAATTGAGCAGCTAAAGGTAATCCATTCCTCTCAGGAGCCACAGAGAATAGTGAAAATAAATGTCTGTTTCCTTTCCTTCACCAATTCCCTCAATATCTACATATAGCAGCAAAATTATCACTGAGCACATATTTCATCATTATAGCATAGTCAAATCTAGCACGTCAAGAAGTGTGTAGTATGTGCATAATGATTATTTTTTTACACCACAGTTATTCAGGTGAGCAGAACAAACGACCTATCTTTTGTGTAAATATATAAGATATATAATTATATCTATATTTAATATTCTCACCCCCTCAACCTTTGGGCATGACAAACATTAAATTTAGCAACTTCTACAGAAATAACACTATTTAGGCAATTCATTTGATAAAGAAAGCCATTACAGAGGTCAAGTTTTACAAAAAGAAAAGAAAAAATGTCATTCATTGAAGAGGTTACAAATTTAGTAACATGCTCTGCAAATTACTAAAATTACAAATTATTGAGAGCTCCAGGCCCTGCACAGAAGCTCAAGTCCACACAAGCCATTTTATATGACACTTTACTTGCTCTCAACCAACCACCTGAGTAACATAGGAATAGATTAAAGTAAACAAAACAGCACATTTTGGTGTTGATTTGCAAGAATCTCACCTATTAACGCTTGAGAGGATCAATAAAGAAATACAATGTAATTAGATAACCTGCAATACTTACCAGTAAGATATTTGTCTAAAGGCATTACAGGTGCAACATGAGGCGTGGCTTGCGTAATGAGGAGGTTTATAAGTTCAGGCTTAAAATTCTTCAGAGTAAGCAATGCTCTTGCAACAAGACCACCCATGGAATGACCTACTATTGCAACACTGGTTGGTGCAAATTCTCGACCCTTGAGCAAAGAGTAATTAGACACATGAAAAATATCTTTGACATTGAACTATCGGTATCAGTTGTACAATTTTTCCCAAAATTAACTTATGTCCTCCCAAGAATAATATTAAACTTGTATCAACTTGACAAGTTTACAAAAAGAATATAAATTTAGTTGCTATCTCAAAAAATGTGCTTAACATGAAGTTTCCAGCTCAAAAGGAAATACTATGTAGCCTGTGTGAGCATAAGAAACTTAAGCTTATTTTAATTTCTGAGACCCTTAGGGACATAGGACATCAAAGAACTTTCCCAGAGAAAAGTGGATGTAAGGTGATGCTATATTAATACTTTAATAAGCTAGGGAAAGTGTATGTGTCTACTACAAAAAAGCATACAGTGTGCATGGAAGTTTTTATTTAGAAACACAATATAGGACGTAACCAAAGCTCTGGGACTGTCACAAGCATTAAAAATCTATTAAAGAGCAGCAATTCCCTATTTTACTACTATCACATTCAATTACCTACACACATTATAAGTCTCTCTCCCTTGTTCATAATTTTTCAGTTTTCCAGCAGAAAACACAGCCCAGAATTCCATTCCCAAATGCAAGTACATTATTGAGCATATGTTGCTACTTACCCTGTACAACTTAAGAATTACTTTTATGCATTCATGCACAAACTTGGTCTGTCGTTGCAGACTACCACCATACAATGCAACCAACTCCTCATTAAAGTTGACACTGAAGAAATTAAAATGATACTTGAAGTCAACATCTTCTGCTTTTCTAAGTGCAATGGAGCCAAGAGAACGTACTAGGAAAAGAAACCACATCAATTAAAACAGTCTAATAGTCGCTGCTTAGCACCATCTTTAGTAGACATAAATATATAAATACATAACCTATTAAGAAACAAATGTTATCTTAAATCCATTGTTCATCTCAAGTCATTTATAAAAGTAAAAAAAGCTGAAAAAGACATCCAAAAGCAAATCATCTCTCTTCTAATATTCAATCACACTTGCTTTACAAAAACAGATTTGAAGATATAAATAGAGTGAAAGTATCAACAAGTCACTGTCAGAACTGAAATGTAAAATGAGAAAAGAAAGAATTAGTTCCTATTTTTATAAGAATCCCTCTGAAAAAAAGAATTAGCAAACATATTTACAGAAGAATGTGGAAAAGAACAAACCTGATTAGAAGAAAAGAAAGTTTGGAATGAGTTACCAAGATCCAGATGCTATGCTTATGGCATTTAACCATGCAACCTAGATTACTGCTAATGAGATATTTTATATCAAAACCAAATTTATACAAGATCAAGGATTATGTTCCTCCACCTGAGGACTGCTTTTCTCATCTCATTTGCATCTCCTAACTGCCACCAGGACAAGAAGGCAAAACGAGCATTCTTGACTTCAACTCTAGAGGCATTGCTGCTGCTAGGCTTTCCTAAAATTCCTTTGAAGAGCATCAACTCTAAGACAATATTCCCAAATACCACCAAGATATGTATGAGGGACTGGAAAACCAAACCCTAAAGGACATTTTTCCACCTAAAAGCCTCAAGGGAGATAAATGTTCTCTTTACAAGGTCTTGCTGCTGATCTGTCATCTCGGTCTAACCCCAGCTGCTATTTATTACAGCCTTCTGAGTGCAGAATTGTCCCTGAGTTTCCATGGAGACATGGCAGGATGGGAACAGTAAGGGCTGCAAATAAAAAAGCATGGTAGGGAAAGAAGAAAATAAAAGAGAAAGTCCCAGAAGTGAGTATATAACATAACTAATGATCACCAGAAAGGTCTGCCCAAATCCAGCACACAGAAGCAAGATTCTTCTAAAGTGCAACAGTTTCAGGGATCTGCAGCCTGCAATATCCTCCTTCTTGGGAAAGTTTGCTAAAGAAATTAATGTATCAAATTTCAGCAAAGCTTCTGCAATTGAAAAATAATATTTATGAAATACTTTATATGTTCAAACACCCAAACAGGTATTATCAGCACGATGAAAATTATAAGTCTAATTTGTAGTCAATCATTTCACCAATTCTATCCAAAGCCAATAAGCAATAAGAACACCTTCAAAATGGTTTGAAAAGACCTAAAAAGTATTTAAAAGATCAAGTGTCTTATCACAACTTTATATCTTGGAAGTCATGATAAAAGGAACAATATTGCCAAAGATTACAAGGCAAGTGTGTGACAGATTCCTAAATAGAACTCAGGATCTCAGTTCTCCCAATCTCTGGTTCATTCTCAACAATTAAACCAGACCACCATCTTTTACTCAAAGTCTGAATTTTGTATATTTTCAAAGGTCCATTTTAGTGCCCATGGAAGATGATGAATTAACATGTTGCAAAAGTCCCTGTAACACATCAAAACTTCCTGAAAGGAGGTTGTAGCAAGGTGGGTATCAGTCTCTTCTTCCAAGTAAGAAGTGATAGGACAAGAGGAAACAGCTTCAAGTTGCACCATGGGAGGTTTAGATTAGATATTAGGAAAAATTTATTCACTGAGAGGGTTGTCAGGCATTGGAACAAGCTGCCCAGGGAAGTGGTAGAGTCACCAGCCCTGGACGTATTAAAAAGACATGTAGATGGGGTGCTTAGGAACATGGTTTAGCAATGGACTTGGTAGTGCTCAGTTAACAGTTGGACTCAATGATCTTAAAGGGCCTTCCCAACCTAAATGATTCTATGATTCTGTGAAAATAACAAACCCAGCAAAGGCAGCAGCAGCACTTCTGTCTTCATCGCTCAGCAAATATGAACATATTTTAAACAAGTATGAAAATAACAATATCAACATCTCTGCTTATCTATGTACCAGAATGAAAGTGTTATCCACAATAAATTCTGAATGAAATATGAATTTTCATAAATTCCATAATAAAACAAAAATTATTCTGAGCCACTGATTAAGGCAGAACAATTTATTTTAACAAAGATTTTTCAACAATGCACATATGACTTACTGGCAGTCTTCCCAAATCAATTTCTCAAAGAATAAATATTTAAATAGTTACTGATCTTAAGTAGCACATTATATCCACAGAATGTAGTACTTCTACTCACCTAGTTTAAGTTCTTCTTCAGATACTTCCTTTTGATTACTAACATGCCCTGCAGGTACCATTATTTCCTGCATAGGGATATACTGCCATGTTTTTAGAGACAGCAGTAATTTATAGATTTGCAATACTTTATGCACAATTACAAAAGTCCATATGGCATCCTCATAATCATTATGTTCGTAATCTTCTTTGGATGCTATTCTGCCTACAAGTCTGTATGGGTTTTCTGAAAGTACGAGTTGGTGAAATATTTTACTTTGTTATAAGCTAAGTAAGTACGTTCTTAAAGAAAATAACTTTGCAAGGGTATTCTGAAATCAGATAATTTAATCATTAAGTTTAGTGCAAACATAAGGAAAAATTATCACAGTAAGATATCAGGGTTTAGATTGTAGTGGTTTTCCCCATACACATATCAATTTTGCTAACATTGTAAGAGTGTTACTAGCCGTTTCAAAGCACATTTTAGAGAACAAAAGTAACGGTCCTGACAAACCTAGCCTGGAAGGAATACCGGATACTGGAATAAACACTTAAGCACAATACTTAGTGTTTATCAAAATACTAACTTTGCTATTTACAATGAAAAATAAAAATACTTTAAAACTATTACTTTTTTTCATTTGGAGCCTAGAAGTGTAAGATGGAATAACCTGGAAAACAAAAGCAGGCTACGTGTAAAGTGGGAAGACAATGCTAAGGAAGAAACACCACTACATAAAGAAGTGTGAAATAATGAAGCTACAGGGCAAGCCACAAGATGATGTTTATTTATATAGCACATAATTACTTCACATCACTGATGATAGCTTGTTCACTGTCTTCTAAGCAAATTCAGGTCTTGTTTTATTTGGCATAACTGCATTAGATATTATTGAAATCAAAACCAACTAGAAGTTTACAATCAAACATACAGCCAGGGTGCAGTGCTGCCATAGTATGGCATAAACTGTACCGTTCCTGGCTTTCAAAAGTTAAAAATCTCACTCCAGGAAACTATTATAGCTCAACTATTCAACCGATTTAAAACAAAAATAATGTATTTTGACTGCTTGAAATTAATCATGGATTAACAAGGATATCTGCATCATACTACAACCAATTGTTATGACTCTTCTTGATATTATTTCAAACAAAAAACTTTTTACCACTAACTAATTCATAAATATGACAGCTCTTTGTAACACACTTATAACTTAACTAAATGCTTACCTTGTTTGTAGCTGCCAGCATTCCCAGGAAGAAAGAGAACTGGAATTCCTGTCAATAGGAGATTTTTGTTTTCTTCAGCATAGCTCCCTTCTCCATAGAGATAGAGCTCATATGCTGGGTATCGTCTGGCTGTTTTCTTAGGTAATTTTATTTTCTGTTGCAAAAGTTAAAAAGAAACCAAATACCTTGTTTATATTATTGCAAACAAGAAAAAATAGTGGCTATCCAGTAATTTCAATGATCTGGCTTATGTTTTATGTATTGTTTTAAATTACAATCTGAAGAACACAGAATGAAAAACTGGGTTTTGCTTTAAAAAATAATTTAAAATGAAGTATCAAGTATTTTGTTTAAGTAGGTATTACAGTGCATAATAAGTGGCTGTAATTACTTACTTGAAACAATTATTAACTTTAACTGGCTTTGAAACAAACTGCAAATGAATGCAATTATGTATCTTTTAAAGTTGTGTATTTGTAAAGTAAATCTAGCTGTCTACTACAGGGGAGAAAAGGGGGTAAAAAAAAAAAAGCATCCTTTCCAATACTATGTAACTCAGAACAAGGATGTTGTACTGCACCTGATACCAAAGCTACATCTCAAGAACAGGGTTATGTAGGTGACTGTCAGATGACAACTATTATGTCAGGGTAAATTACAGGTGTAGTGTGAATTCTCTTAGGTGATTTTTACGGATATGTAACCTGCAATGGGAATTTAAACAATAGTAGTAACCACCTGAACATGGCTCATCAGAAAAAATAAACCCATAATACTTTGGGGGCCTTGTTCTATTGTTTTCAGAGCTGGTTTTGTGGCCTAGTGACAAACAACCTGGTTTTGTAACAGCTCAGGATCCAATTTATACAGTCAATTGTCATCTTAAAGAAGGCCATATTTCTTGTATTAACACAAAGAAACAACTAACCACCTAACCTATCACATAATTTATTCACAGGATTACGCATTCCTAAAGAGAAAAGAACAAAATCTCTTGGAACTTGAGGGCCAGATGATGATTAAGTCTTAGATCAGTAAGTTACGACTCTTCAAGCCATATGACACTGCTTTAAACCCAATAAGTAGTAAGGAAGAAAACATTTAATTAACTGCTGCATGAAGGTTGGTTGGTTTATAATTTTGAGCTTCTAAGATACAGATTTTTTTAAATTTCTATGAATGCAAATACACTTGTTCTAGCATTTGATTACTTATGACAATTCAGAAACAAATAAGATAATTTCTTACGGTGTAATTTATATTTTAAGGAAACACTTTATTTTACAGAATAAGGTCAAAACTAAACTCAGTTTTGCATCAAAAATCCTTTCTAAAGTCTCCTTTAATTGCTTTCTTGAAACAAGCATCTCTATTTCAGACATTTCAGTTATTTCTCTCAAATGCATCTACAGTAAAGGCAATTTAGCTTTAATTCCCTGCCCACACACACTCTTTTCCTTCCCCTGTTCTTCCCTGTCTCTCCTCAGCTGAAGAGTATTTCCTTTGCCCCTCAGCCTCAAATTGTTGGCCATATTGGTTATTTGCAACCTCTTATTATGATGCTTGATAGATACAATTAAAATTTATATTTGATAAAAATACATACTTATATATATGTTAGTATTGTATATTATTTAAAAAATACATAGAGTGAGAGAGTGCATTTAATTCCTTCACTGTGAACAAAAAAGTTTAAGCTTTGTTCAAGGCTTATGTCTTCAGATCACCCTTTCGATGTTCTTTCCCTTTTCTCCATCATCTCACCTAACTTCACTGACCATACTGTCCCTTTCTTATTCCTTTCTACTGCTCCTTTTTCAAAGGCTTTCAAAATTATGTGAGAAAAACTTAATCAGTTTCTATTACTAAACTAAGAGTGCCATCAAAATATTTTTATATGACTTCCTGACAGATCAAATCAACTGTTCTTCCACAGTATGTTCCCGATTCATTGTCTTTTCATAAAATTAACAAGCTTCCCTTCTTTGGGTCAACGTCAAAAGGAAAACACTACACAACCCATGAGAATTGTAATACCAAAACATTGGGGAGTTTCAGTAAATCACTGTGCTCAAATGTTATAACAAAATGGCAATGTGTAACTCTAAAGGAAAACAGACATTGAAGTTCCATGACAGTGGTTTTAAATTCTGAATTCCCAAGATATTGGTTATATAATTGGTTGTAATAAACTACAGAAACTTTTTACAAAGTCAGTGTAGGCTTCATTTTTCACCCTGGTTCCCAAAGAAGTTAGGCTTATGTGAAAAAGTCCTTATTACTAACTTCTGAATGTCTCACCACACGTAGCTGAACAGGACACAGGTAGGATAAATTCAAATACTGCAATTCTGCAACTCATGCAAAAAAATATGGCTAAGTACAAAAAAGAAAAAAGAAAAAAAAATCCAAACCAATTCCATTACTTGTTATTAGCTTGACTGTGAGCTAACCTGCACTGTCAGGCACAAAAGAAATGAAACTTCTTATGTTTAATTGCTCAAATATTTATTTGTTTTGTAATGTGACACCCAATCCAGAAGGGAGGACAGGTACCATTCACCCAAAATTTCTACCTTGTGGTTTCCTACCAATGCCAGCATTAGAAATTAAACAAACAACCCCTCCAACAATAAGGAGGTACTCGTATAATGCCTTTGCAGATCCAGACAAATTAATAATTTCTCCCCCCACTTCCCAGAAGTACTTTTCCACACAGTAAAAGTGATTATTCAGGGAAAGTTCTGAGAAGCAATACAGCCAGATGCAAAGACCATCTCCCGCATGGAATTACTGCTTACCCTTAGGCCTTGCATCTCTTAACAGCACAACACTTACCTAAAGATGCTTAAGCCCTGACATAATGAGTAAACATCGTGTGGTGGCAGTTGAGAATTTCAGGCAACTGCCAATAGTATCACACAGGTTCTCTTTTGTAGGCTAACATGACTATGTCAAGGTTAGCAAAATGAAGGTTAATAGATCTAAAAATTACCTTTCTGCTTCATTACCCATTTAGTTACTAAGGTTTTGCTTTAAGATCTTCTTTTCTATACAAGACAGCTTGCAACCAACCTACTTCAGAAAAGAATATTATTTAGAATACTTAATTTTTTCCCAACATATAGATTATATCCTAGATAACGCTAAATGAATGTTTAGGAGCCAACAAATTATGCTTTGGGATGCTTTTAATAGGACAGAAAGTCCTGTAGTAAGAACTACTATTAAAAAGAGAGACTGTTTTCTAACAACTGCATGCAGCATTAGCAGTGAACCTACACATACTCACGTATTTACATCCTCCCACTATTAAGCCATAAAGCCGCGTCTGGAAAACAGTTCCACCAGCAGTCCTCTCTCTCAAACTGATCCAAGGTTTTCAAAGAGGTTTCTAAAAGGTTTCGTTAGCAAATCAGGAGGGACTTCAGACAGATTTACACGTTCTTCCGTACACTGTGGGACATGCCACCTACGAAGTGCCCTACTGTTCGCTAGCTTGAGAAATATGCTCATGTTTAAATTTGTTATTCACTTTTTTGGCACGTTACTTGCTTCACACGTGATAAAGTCACAAAAAGGACCAAGAAGTAAAAGACTTAACCTCCAGGGCACTAACACTGCTGTGAGTGGAGGACCTGGCCCAGCCCCTCTTCTTTTGCAAAAGCATGGATAAGCTTTTGACCGATTTTACCAGGACTACAAGTAACTGGAGTCGTTTATTTTCAGGTTAGAAAACTAGAGGCGTTTCTATTCATTTTCTCTTGCACAGGGAGCAGTACGAAACAGCTCGCTATTTTACAGGTAGGCAACTTTTCCTTTCCGTAGCCACCCAAGGTGCACCATTACACGGTGCAGCAGAGGCAGCGCATTCAGCGCCGACCTCTCAAAGAAGCCAAAGCCGGTTTTGCCCCAGGTACAGCCGGCCGCTCCACAGAGGCCGCCTCAGGAAGCGGCAAGTTAACTCACCCAAAAGTTACGGGGGCAGCCAGCACTCGCCTGCGCGGGGGTTCTCCCGCGGCTGAGGGTGTTCGGGGCTGTTCTCCCTTCCCTCTCGCAGGGAAGCGGAGGGAAGCCACCGGGAGGGCTGCGCCTCAGACGAGCGGCCGCCAGCCGCGGCAATGCGGGCGGCGACGCCCCAACGGCCGCCGGGCGGTGTGAGGCCGGCGCGGGGCCGCCGCACCCCGCCCAGCGGCGGCGCCCCGGGACCGGCGAGTTCCCACCTGTTACACCGCCGCCCGCTCCCTCGGCGCCTCCCGCCGCCGCACTCACCAGATACTCGGGGTACTCGTACATATAGGTCATGCTGCACCGGTTCTCCTCGTAGAGGAAGAGCACGTCCTGCACCCCTAGCAGCACCAGCGCCGCCAGCGCCCCGTAGAAGACCGCCGCTAGCGCGGGCAGCCGGCGGCCCGCCCGCCCCATCGCGCCCCGCCGCGCCGAGGTGCGGAGCGGAGCGCTCGTGTCGTCCCCCCCTCCCGCGGGCTCTCCGCGCACACAGGCACGGCGGGGCGGGGCGGGGCGCGCCACCGCCCGGGAGGCGGGGCGGCCGGGCGCCACAACCTGGCCGCCGCCATATTGGGGAGGTCCGGCGCTTGGCTCGGCAGCCGCTCCGCCAGGCGGAGGAGGGTCTGGTCCGCCATGTCGCGGGCGTGGGAGCCGTTACGGGGAGGTCCGGAACCTACCTACGGGCTTCCCCCAGCCGGCGGCTGGCGGGGGAAAGGCGTGCCCGCCATGATGGGGAGGTCAAGTCGTTGCGCCGCTGCCGCCGTGCGCCTGCTTCGCCGCGTCCCGCCCGCGCTGCTGCCGACGGGGCGCCGGCCCGGGCCGAGGCCCGCGAAGAGACTCCTTCCCCCAGCCGCTCCCCTCAGCGGCCGGCCGCGCTGGCGGCTCGGCCTTTGCGGACTCCAACATGTCCCCCGGATGTCGGGGGGCGCAGGTTTACGCGGCGCTGGCAGTGGCCGGGGGTGCTGACGGGAGCCGGGCCGGAGCCTCGCCCGGCCGCAGCGAGGGCGTACGGCCTGCCGAAAGGGAACTCGCAAACGCTACCGTTCGGGCGCTTGTACGGTTCCTGGCCTGTGAGCAGTTCAGTCAAAACACCTGTAAAGCTTCAAGCCCTCAACACGTAAAAAATGTTATTGATAGTGGTTGGAATTGTTTGGGTTGGGGTTTTTTTTGGGG
>JANZLQ010000001.1:21355779-21369969 GCA_026212715.1 Elanus axillaris
TCTGGGGGGATGAGGAGTGGGGTTTCTTGTGGCGTTTGTTTGCTTTAATTAAGCACTTTTAACAACAGTTATCTTTCACTATCTTTAGGCACTCTTCACTGGATTTTAGTCTCTGGGACAGCCACCTTGATGCATGAAACACCCACGCTTGCTGGTGTTGCTCATCAGTGAAAACTTAACAGTAAAATACTTAGTATATGACAAAAAATGTGACCGGTTTTGTTTGGGGGGGAGTCCCCCCAATCTACAGAGGAAGCAATACATCACCTTACTAAAACAAGGGGTAGTTACATATGAGGGAAGTATAAAGCAGAAATACATACACAGTTGCGTTTTCGTCTTCACTGCTAAATACTTAAGCCTTTCCCCCTCCTTTAAAATAAACAAAATTTACTCAGTTTTCCAACAGTATTTGTACCATTTTTATTTGTAAAAATAACCATCTGAATGCATTGCGATAGTAGTTTACAGTCAGGGTTCTTCATTACATTAATACAGCATTCAGTAGTTGAAAAAGTTACTAAACTGTGCTTGAGAATATTCAGGTTGAAGTCCAAGTCATTCACTGAAGTAAGTCTTTTTCCTCATTTTGTATGTGACATTTACCCAAGTCCTTAAACTTCAATTTACAAAAGGAAACAATACCGACAAAACCCCACTGAAACCATCAAACAATATTTTATATTGTTTATTACAAATGTTATGCAAAATATAACACTGGCACCAGATTCGTATCACCATGGTTTGTAAAGATATATTGCACATGCTAAAGCATAAAATATAAGACAAAACCTACAAAACATATTGGCTTTAATATGTAGATCACTGCATAAGAAATGCATAAAATTACATTTTATACACACACTCAGATTGTCACTAGTTTAAAACGCCCTTTCCTATAACACTGACCTAAGGTTTACTTTTTGTGTAATAAGAAAGCATTTTCAGCACTGCAAAAATTATACATTATTCCTATAGAAATTTAGCATATTAATTTTCGTTTCAATGCGGGTAGAACATATGAAAAGAAGAAACACTGTATACATTCAAAGAAGGTCTGAAATGAAAATTTACTGGTAATATATTGCTTTTATAACACTCAAATGAAAAAAAAAAGACAAGTTTCACAAAACATTTCCATAATACACAAATATTAAAAGGCACTCTAATATTTCTTACATGACTAAGAATAAAAATCACAATTTTTTTTTAAATCATCCTCAAGATACATAACCAAATTTCTCAACAGTACAATGGATAAACAATTCATTTCATGTGTTTGCTCTAATTCAATAATCTGGCAGTTGTTTACTGCATAAAAGTACCAAACACATTATGGTGCCCTTTTAGTAGCGATGAACAGAAATCCCCTGAGCTATTTCACAGCAATTTCAGGCAGTCTGGAGGTTGTGACTCAGTATTTATGAGAGAGACTTAGGACCCCATCCTGCTATGGATTCCATCTGCAGCTGTGGTTAAAATACAGGGTGAAACAATCCTGCTAATACACCTGGGCAGACAGCTGCCCCTCCCCAAATACCCTCTGGTTGGTGCAGACACAGAAGTAATCCACGTACTGTAAATTGCAGGATCCAGGGTTAAGTGCAACAATTATGTACAATTAACTCTACTCTTGTAAAAAGTCCACAGAAAGGCAAGGTCAGTATTTACAAGAGTGAAATTATTCCCATGCTTGTATACCTGCCCTAAGTTACAAATTTATTTCTACATGTGATATTTTACAGATATTAATCTGTAAAAACTAGCACACAATAAAAGGGATTCTGGTAACTCACATGAGAGGTGGGATAGGCCAATACTGAGTATTTCCATGTGTCTTGCTCATGACAGTTTTACTCCTAAATACAGCATACTCAAAACATACCTTTTGCAATGCCCTTAAGATGCTAAGAAATCATATGTTTCTATGATTTTTGGAATATTGCATACTTACATCATTGTTAGTTTGCAGAAAAGTTTAATCAGTAACGTTTGGATTTGGTTCCTAGAAGGATCAAAGTAATTCGGTAATGACCTATGCTTCTATAATGTTGTATACATCACTAAGAGGCAGCAGTTGTTGCACTACACGATTATCAGAGTTACAAGGTATTGCAAATACACAGAAATATTTTTCAGTAACTCTGTATGGTAGCAAGTAAAAATACTGGAATTTTTAAAATGGCTGCTTAAAATAATACAACATCCTCTTTGTAAAGAGGACTGGTTTTCTCCTAATGAAGCGACTTCATGTAGGATAGTGTAACTTTCTCTATTTCTGGGTTAGACTTATAACTAATCCTGCCAAGGACCCTACTACATCTCTGGTTAACATAAGATTAAAAGGCTGATCATGCTGTTAGACAGGTAGCAGCCATTTCCCATTTATTTGTTTTCAATGCCATCATTCCACATTAAAAAAACAAAATTTGGGATTCTGTTCATTTCTGAACAGACACCACTGAAAACTTTAACAACTGATCTCTCTTATTTTCAGTGCTTAAAGTAAGGTGGTTATTGCTATTTTGCAACTTTAAAAGCAAAAACATTGAGAAAAAAAATCAATCAGAAAAATGTTACTCTGTGCTATTTCTGAGGAGAAAACCAGGGTTTCAGGTGCTCTGTCTTTCTGCTGGAGAAAATACAGAGTTGAGGGAAAAGAAATGTCCACCTTTAGAGACACCATCCCTTGTGATTTTTTGTTGTAAACTTTGGAAGTTTGTTAACATTCAAGGAAACAGTATTTAATTTTACCTAAAATTCAAAGAAACAAGATTTAATTTTAGCAAGGCAAAATAAACTCAATATATAAACATTTTCCTAATTAAAGAACTGGAATCTGCCAATAGATTTTTAACAATTCAGTGGAACACGGCTAAAAACTGCAACTAAAATAAAAATCTTTACTTTTCATTTACCCTGCCGAAAGTGTGCACTGAGGAAGCTCATCTCATCCTCCCAGCACAGATGGAGGCCTGCAGACAGCCTAAGCGTGAATCACAGGAACTTTTAACACCTTGACTCCACGCTACACCACCTTTCCCCTCTTTACTGTAGCTGTACAGTGTTCTCTCACTTGTCTAGCAAGGGGCTGGATCCCTTTCTTGTGCTCTTAAACGAGGGAAGGTATTTTGCTTTCTGCTTTTTACCAATATAGCCTGTGGACTTAATCTTTGCATTCCGTATGAGAAGATGGGCACCCTCCCGAAGTGCATCAGCCCTTCCTTTTTCTACTCAGGCCATCAGTTTTGCCTAGATTCACATTTCATTTCGCATCATGCCAAATAGTATGCACAGATGCTAACTAGGAGAACAAGCCGTAGTTATTTTTCCTGGGCATTTTTTTCATTTCAAATAAATATAAACACATTTACATTAAAAGTATATGAACATATTCTTTAGTCTGGAAAAACACAACTGTGGTCAACGCATCATCAGTTACAAATGTCAACCTGAAAACTGCATCATAAAGTGTAAAATTCACTCAAGACTACTCATTACCTCAAAAGTTTCTGGTTTTATGGTTTAGAAAAACTACTTCATTATGTCACTCACATTTGAAGAAAAAATAAAAGTAGCAAAGTCTTCCATTTAATTACTGAAGCATTTTGGTCCTCTTGGTACAGCTGGTTAGTTCATGATAGCTTTTTGCTTTGTTTTGTTTTTGTTTGTTTACAAAGTCTCATTCTTCCTTTTGTACATCAGTTGCAGTCGAGGGTCGTGGTCCATTTGACCTAGAAACTTTGGCAGAAGGAGTAAACATATTCACAAAGTTGACATTGCTTTAAAAGCTGGTGACAATAGGCTTTTTTAGCATGTATCTCCGATCCCCTGCACGGTACACTGCTATGTTTTCTGGTGTTTGGTACTTCAACTTTTGGTGTTATGCTTTCCTTGCTTTACCTTTGCTCTGTTACTCCAAAGGCTAGCAAAAGTATTTTAAAATTCGATACTGTTTACATTAAAAATAAGTTATTTAAGCATAGAAAAGGAAAAAAATCCATTTAAGTTGGCAAGTCATTATAAACTTTTACATATACCTTTGTCTACACCTGATTTATTTTTTTCCCTTTTTTTTTTTTTTTTTTTCCTGGTACTAGATTTGTGGTTAATGGCTCAGGTGACAGAAACATCTAACAACCCTAATTCTGTAGTGCAAATAAACTGTACATGTTTGTGCTGAATTGAAAAAAAATAAGGGACAAGTGATTTTCATTTTACACAAGTGGTTCCACTAATGTCCATGGGAAAATACAGTGAGACAAGTAGAATGTGGCCTTAAGAGTTAATAAAAGAGTTAATAACTATATTTTTCTAATTGTGTGCTGCAACTAAGAACTGTAAAAAGTGCCTTCTGTATGTTTAAGTGCTTAATAGATGCAGAATGTAAAAGGTTTCATTTCCTGTAGAAAAGTAATACAGGCAGTTTTGTTTTAAGACTTACAACTTTACCTTTGGTTTGTGTAAAAAAAAAAAAATTATCTAATTAACAGAGCCCCTGGAAGCAGGAAACAGACACACATAGGAGAGGGGTGATGCTCAAATCTATGAAGGCTACACTGGAAGTATGTTTGTATACTAAAGGTATAGCTAAAACACATAAGAACTTTTTACAAACAGTTCCCTGTTTATTTGTGCTGTCAAAAAGAAAAAAGGCATTTTCTCTTTTTCTACTTAAAATAAGAGGTAGAGAATTTCCACAGGGGCACTTAGGGCCTAAAGAAAACATCAGGAAGCTGAAAAGCTGCAGAACATTAATGGGAGTATGTTCCAGTAAATCCCTCTAACTTTGTTATTTAAAGGCTTGGTTCTCATCAACACTACAAATCTTTCAATACCTACTTGTCAAGAACAATAGTTAAGAAAATAGCCATAGGATTTAAGCTGTTTAAAAAGACAAAAATAAAGCTGAAATGAAACAATAATGACAAAAAGGTTTTGAATACCAAAAAGTCAAAATGTTTCAGAATCCGAATCATTTTCATTGTACCCATCCTCTGTTCCCATGTTATTACTCAAGGGCTTATTGTGAGAGTTAATGCTACCCATACTGGAGCCATCGCAGAGATGCGTCCTGCCCAAACTGTCTTTTTTAAAACAAACGAAGTTGAAAGCCGTCACTGAACTGGAAGGAGAAAAAGGCATCATGGTAGCCAAAATGAGTGCCAGGCAGTCAGCCACGTCTTTGTTAGGAGCGCAAGCCAGGGCTGGCGTATGACCTGGGCACAAATGCAGACAAGGCAATGGTTAGTACTAAGGGTACTGAGAATGGCACTGAGCATTCCTCATATACATCTCTAGATGATGTAAGCAGGAGATGTATGTTCAGTTACAATCATGCCAGGCAACAGGGGTATGTTACTTATTTTAAATCAGACATGCTGGGAAAATACACACTTTATGGAGCATTTAAACCACTGTGACCACAACAAGCACTATTTTTTCTGAAAATCAGGCAGCAAACAGACTTCACGATATGAATTAAAGCACTTGCTAAACACAGTTCTACAGCACAGACAGTATGATGAATACAGAACACGGGGAGTACAGCAACAGGGACAGAAACTGGCTTCAGTTTCTGTGCGTATGAACAAGTCTCATTCTGAGAACAACGACTTTCATTAAAACATAAAAGATATTAGTTTAAAAATATTTTGAAGTAACAAGCAAACGATTTTAAAGACTGATCAGTTGAGTATCTACTCAACTCAGAAAGCAGTTTATTTAGGAATTAAATTATAAGAGAAAGGAATTAGACCAGTGCACAAGGTACATGTATAGCAGGTATGACTATGTGGATGTTTAGTTACTCAAATTTACATTATGTTAAAAGAATAATGACTGTATTCAGAAGGCATGGCATACACTTTAAATACCAAGTTAATATTACACAGTTGTCAGTAAAACAAAGAACTGGGGAGCTATTAAAAGTTTGTCTTCACTGCAGTTTAACTTGGGTCCTGTCCAAGCACTGCCCCTATAGCAGCTCTTCATGTATGCAAATCTTGGAAAGCAGTATACTGATTACACTTGCTATCTATACATTTTGCAGGCTGCTGTGTAGTACTCCAGCACTTTCCAACAAATCCTCCTTCATGCTAAGAGCAAATTCTTTTGCAGATGGCTAAATCTTAAGTGCTGCAGTAACAGTAATCTGAGGCAATGACCACTACTGAGATCCTACTGCCTCAATTAAGCCAAGAACGCCGGCAGTGTGGTTTGGTGGCAGAGTTTGGTGGACAAATGTGAGGACAGCTCTGCAGCAAACTACCCACATTTAAGCACTGACTGCCAGCAGTGAATGCATACCCTAAATGGAATTTCCTCTTCCACTGAGTTCTAAGTGTCAATATTCATTAGAGTTGTACTTATACCAAGATTGTACTTAATTTTCTCTCTGTGCATGCAGTTGTTCCTAGAAAAATTAAGTGTGTATAAAATGTAAACTTAATTTTCATTTTTTACATACATGCAAATTAGCTGGCTCATTATGTACAATTGTGATGATGAGAACTGTGGTTAGAAGCTAGCCTGGTTCATTTTTCTGTCCCCAATCTCTAAAATGAGGTTAGGGCCAGATGACTTCAGTGGAACTCATTCATGTAAATATATCTAGGTAGCATTTGGTTAATAGCAAATACTCACCACTCAGTTCTTTTCATCCACAGACCGCAAATGCCTTGCAATGATGGGTGAGTATTATTATTGTTACTTTACAGATATGGGAAGATGGAGGTACCAAATTGTTATATTAATGCCATGAAGTCAGTATTGTAAGAAAGACCAGCTTATTTCAGAAAGGCATTTTTGAAAACATTAATTACAGAAGCACAGCCCCCTGTGGGCTTTATAATGTTTAGGGAAGGACTTCATTGAGATCTGAAACAGAATTATCAGATGTACTAACTAATCATATATTTTAGGAGGCAACAGTAATTTACTTGCATCTTGGATTAGGTCAGACAATTGGTAAGCACAAGCTTTGATCTCAGAATGAACTAGGACACAATCAAACGTATGGTGATGGTTTTCTTCCTACCCATTAAAACATGCGCTGATTGAATGCATAATCCTTAATTCTTCTGCAAGGCGTCAGAATTATCCGGTGCCACTTGCATGTTTAGGAAATTCATGTTACCACTGCACTCAAGCATTAAAAAAGACTAGCTGTTGACAGTACATGCAAAATGAACAGTAAAAGGGACCACTGTGATGTTTAGAATACATTTTTATATTGAAGAAAAAACGTTCTTGGAAGGATAAAAGCATCAATGATGTCTATCATCAGCTTTTAAGTCTATTGCTTCAGCCTGTCGTAAAATTACCTGTTGGGTCCTACTGAAGATTGTCAAAGTGTTTACTTACCATTTTCATCTACTGCTAGGACACATGCCCCTTTGGCTAGCAACTCTTCAACCACCATCTTTAAGCCATTTCGTGCAGCAATGTGGAGAGGTCTACAAAATCATAACAACTGAATTCAAATTCAGTTTAAAATAGACTTTCTAAAAAAAGTTAGGTAATGCTTAAAGCACACCCAGCAGCTGAAAGAGAATGTTTTCATTCTTTGGATCATTATAATTATGCTGTAGACATTATATTACAGCCTTTAAAATAATCATGCTCCACATCTATAACACATATGTGCAAGACAAAAAAAGTAACCTTTACAAACACAAAGACTGCTTACTACTTTCCAGTCTAAAGGCTTTCTTTAAAAAGCTCCCATTTTTCCACTGTTTGCACTACACAATTGACATTTAAAAGGAAAATGAATCTTACACTGAAGAAATGCCTTTGTTCCATCCCTAATTCTGGCTACTACAGACTGTTCAAAATCGCTGTATTGCCTTTTTATCCTTGAATACTCCATTGCTAATCTCTGTTACTGCAGAGCAGCTGGAAATTAAAAACAACCACTGGTTTGCTCCTCTCCTGGACCAATGCCCAGGGCTCCTGTTTGGGGGCAGCTAGTGGGACAGGAAAAACTATTTCATATTGCAAGGGAGAAAAAAGGGGCTAAGATGGAATGAATTCTTTCGCAAGCACTAGATGATCTGCCACCTGAACTCATGATTGAACATTCTACTGTGGTGTACCAGTCAAACAGTTGCAGCTGGAGTAAGAATATCCATGGTTCTAACTCTGCTGATAATGTATGATATGGACGGGAGTTGCACAAAAAATGTCACCTAAAAAACCGCTCTGAAAATTAAACATACCACCTTAAAGCTAAATAATTTAGATTTAAGGTGAAGCTCAAAAAGCTAGGAAATGCCAGATGTATACTTATACACTGACATCATTAATAGACATTTTGATATAGCCTTCAAATAAACGATCTCATATAATTTTTCCACCAGACCATCTATAAAATTGGTATCAAAGGAATCAAAATTAAAAGTGAAAATGCAATACAAATCTGGTCTTTTCAAGGGCAAGCACTAAAAAAAAAATTAATCAGAAATTAACATTTCTGTTCTATGAAAAAAATGCGAGACATGAATATGAAATGCTGAATAGGAATCTTTTGGTGAGTCAACTGAACTTGAAAGGATCAGGCTATACTTACGTCTGCAATGCATTATTTTTTGCATTGATAAGGCTCTGTTCTTGTATCTTGTCAAGTATTAACAAGGCACATTTTTCATGACCCTGTAAGTTGGGAAAAAAAACCATATAGTGTTAATTTGCTAAGGAGTTTGAAATTGAGGCAAAAGAAATGTTACATATAAAAGTGAAATTTAATACCTCAATTTGAAATACAAAACATGCTACTTAGTTTATAAGGATGTGTAGTAGGTGAACTGTAGGAGCCTTAAAATACCATTTACGAACTGCCACTGCTAGAATGCTTTAGCACATTTAGAAATTTAGACATTCACCTGTCTTTCAACCCTCCATCATTATATATGAATTCACCTTCTCAGCCTTCAGAGAAGACTACCATTTCTCTTGAGAGAGCATTCAATTGATTATTTCTTAGAACTACACAGTAACTAGGAAGAATGGTTTCATCTCAGAAATGAATACTATACTTTCCAGGTCTTCAAATGCCTTTCTGTATTATTAATAAGCTACTACAAAATCCTTTCAGTGTGAGAGCTCTAACAATGACACTTCGGAAATAATGTAGATCTGGGCCTTATTTCTGATACTGTTTCAGCACAGTGAGTTGCAGGTGCCACGCCTACAGCCCTGGCAGATGAACAGCTGTCTGAAGGACCTTGAAAATTCAGCGAGGCTCATGTGTCTGCAGAAACTGGAGTAATACTATCACACTGGAATCCAATCTGTGGATAGGAACAAAAGAAAAGGCCCAGAAGAGGGAATCCCATGGGCATTTTTTCTTGCAGAAACATCAATAGCAACTGGAATTACGAAGAAGAAAGTGTGGGGAAAAGACATCACCACCAATCTAATGAATGCCTCTGGTTTTACTGCTACAGAGCATTAAGGGAAAGTTTTGTGTTCCTTCCACAGAAATTGAAGAAAAAAAAAAACCTTTTTTTTCTGAACCTATGTTAAGCTATTTTACAGTGAGATTATTTGGTAAAATCTCAAAGGATTTTCCACTATTTCTTTTAGTTTCCCTTCCTTGTGTTTCAGCTGTCATAAGAGGTATCCGTATTTCTCAATTTACTAAACCTTGAAACAGATTTCAGAAAAGCTTGGAACAATGCTCGCTTCCTCACCATCACATTTCCATTGCAGAAAAATTTTTAGGAGTGTAAACACACACACACATACATACAGACTGTGAAAAGAATAGAAGCATACAGAGGTCTTCAACTTACTTTACTGCTAGCCAAGTGCAAAGATGTATTCAACTCCTTATCTTTTAATGTCAGGTCAGCCTTGGCAATGTTCACCAAGAAGTCTGAGGTATAGAATAGAAATCAATGAACAAACCCAATGGGCAGACTAACATGTAAAAACAGAGGGAAAAATTTACTATTTCAGTATACGTATGTGTACATGCTAATCAGTTAAGCCTTTATGTGATGTAACCTTTATGAACACCAAGTAAAAATAATGAATGAGAACAGACAACCTTGTGCAGTTAATCAGCAAGCAAAGGGAGAGCTAATAGCTCATCTGCTGTGCCCCAAACTGTCAAACATAGATTCACCTTAATTTAGTTATAAACTTCTTTATTTGCAGATAAGCAAGTTCTGCCTGAATCACTTTCTCCTGAGAACAACTGTGGATCCTGCTTTGAGAGGACTACATGGATATAAAAAATTTAGGGTGCAGTCAGTGCTGTTGAAGCTAGAGAAAAGAGAATTCTGTTAAACCAGTATGACCCTAATATGTGTGCCTATAGTATATATATAGTCCAGCCTGGAAAAGCAGCTGCTGATAGCTGCTATTTTAAGAATAGGTCTTCCTATAATAGAGTGGAGAAAAAGGTTATAGTCTTTTTCACATGTGCAGTTTTACTGCTTCATAAAATCAAGGAAGTGAACAGGAGAATAGAATTACTACACCCCTCATGCTCTTTACAGTGTGCTCTTAGGAGGAAATAAGACTCAAGTTTATTATTGCAAATGTTCACCAAGACTGCTGAGAAACAATGACTGAGAAGAAAAAAGCATTTTTTTACAGATGTAAAGGTAGGTTCTTACAGGCATCCACACAATTTATTTTTCTTCCTTAGTTTTCACAGGAAAAAAAACACCTATTTGGGATAGTAACCACAGTAGCATTCACCAGTCAAGGTGAACCAAGGCAAGGATGCACTTACCTACCGCACCTACGTGACCGTTTTGAGCTGCCATCATGAGAGGTGTTTTCCCTGCGTGATCCGCAGCATTCACTTGTGCGCTGTGACTCAGGAGGAGCTGGAGGCACTCCACATGGTCTGCGAAGGCTGCTGCATGAAGGGGCGTTCTGTGGGGAAAGTAACACCACCACAGCTGTTGCTAAAGAATGGCAATGCTCCTGTTTCCTTACCTTCCCCAGAACCTGAAAGCGCGAGACATTTTTAATTTTTTTTTTCCTACAAAACTTTGAGTTATCGCCAGGGGAACATTATAGTAGCAGCATCTGACATAACTTAAATAATATTTCCAGTCTCTGTCCTGGTGCAATATAAACTTTTAAAAAAGGGAAGCATAAGGTAGATATGATACTGTGGAGAATCTCATATTAGCAGCATATTTATTTTAACAGAGCATGCTGTGTAATATGAAAAGCAGTACAATCCCTCATTCTTATTCATCTGATTTTATTTTTTTAACAAGCCTAAGATGGGAAGAACTATCAGAAAAGAACAGATCCATTATTTAAAAAAAACTGAAGTATTTTAAGTTACAGTCAAAGATACTGCAACAAGCCATAATAACAGCATTACTACAAAAGGCAGAAGGAATTCTATCGATTTTGAAGGTTATCAGTTTCCACAAGACTGAGACACTAGAATTGGTTCACTCTCTCCCTGTGGCATTTTGGGTCTGAAGTGTGACTAATAGAGATGAAAGATAGTTGGTGTCATAGTGTTACTTCAGGTTTTGCTTATCAGTAAGGGTGAGGTGGTCTTACCCTTACAGGAATAAGTAATCACTGCTACTGAAGGTCTTGAATTTGTTTTAATTAATAGAAACAATGAGTATTCATTGTTTAGAATTCCAGCAATTTTAATGAAATACACACACACACACATAATGGGGAGATTATTGATGTGACAAATTAAGGATCTGGCTGAATGCATATCTCTTGCTTTATCAGTATTATTTTGCTGCATAGATGTTTTGAATTGTGCACCCTGAGAATGCTAACATAACAGTAAAGCTTTTAATGAAATACTTTTCTAAGTGTACACAGGATCACTCCATTTAGCAAAGATAAACATGTTTAAATATTTAACAAATAAAAATGGTTCAGGGAAACAGCCTATAGTCATAGCTGTTCTAAACAAGCAAAATACTGTTTCTTTTGTGTTCCTTTCCACATGCACTATGAAACTGAATACTTCATAGTACCCTTGCTTCAAGTGAGCCACCATTTAACTAGTGCAGTGTAAACTGCTGTCTGAGTCAGCATGATAAGGCTTAGCACAACCGGATCTGATAATGGTTAGTTCCAGAGGTTCAGAAAGAATTATGAAAAATACTAGATGGATTCATGAAGATGAAATGCAATTTGTTTAAGAAACTATTACCTTCCTTTGTCATCTTTGCAATTGACAATGCTGGCATCGATGGCTCCGATGAGCAGTGATGCACAGTTTTCGTGATCATTGATTCTGCCAAAGAAAAGATATTTTCAAAAAGGTAAAAAGTCTACATCTTTTCCCCCTTTCCAATATTAATTTACTTCACCTCCCATTAATATTTCTTGTTGGTTATTTATAAGTTATCCTAACATACCTTTGCCATAATGCTTTCAGTCACATTTCTGATTATTCATCATCTCTCCATTTAACCAAACTGCATCTGATACTATGAATTTCAGTCTCTAAAACAAATCTGATCCTGCAATTTGCTATGCACAAAGGTAATTGAAAGTGCAGCACAAATCTAGGATTAAAACCTTAATACTTTAAAATCCTTTAGCCTAAATGTCAAACATGCCTGGATCTGGAAAGCACTCAGTCATAGATAGCTACATATAGAAAGTTTTATTCTAATGCTTTAGGTAGTGAAGCCCACGTCTTGTCCAACTCACACATTTAATACTTTTCCTTGAGGGATGTACTCAATTAATACTCTTTCTGGTTATTGTTAATTTGTCTCATTTCATTATGAAAATGAACAGTGTTTAATAACAGTATTGGATATATAGTATAACTAACACACATGCTGGATTAGCAGCTGTTTCCATTTTAAATTTGCATGCATTTTTAAATTCCACTCATTTTTAATGGGATTGAGAATTACACACTAGTTTAAAAGAATATAAATATTGGAAAAAAAATCTTCAAAGCCATCACTAGAAATTCAGATTTCAAATACTATGTTTTGACCACAAACTATTTTAATTTAAGCAGAGTAAGAGCAGTGCTTTATATATGCTTTTATTTCTCTAATATATTGGGGGTTTTATAATTTCAAAGTTTGATACATGACAAATTAATTTTCTACTTTCCAGTGATGTGAACTGTAGAAGGGAAGCCTACACAATAGTAACCCCTATCATTATTTCTGGAAGACATTCATTCTTCTAATAGAACATAGAATAGAATACAGTCATTGTAATTGTTGGCAGAAATTAGGAAGGTTGGCATTTGATTTTTCAGTGCTTAATTCCTTACTCTTCTGATGGCTTACATGTTTTAATAAGCGTGTTAGGTCCTAGAAACGAAAGTAATTTTTTTTTTAAAAATGCATTTGCAATTATGTTATGAAAAGTTATGATTTTCCTCTACTAGAATGCTTCCCATATGAAAACATACTGCTTTATTTGAATAAGGAATATGTATAAAACACATGCATGGAAGAAGATTAATAACTCATAATAGCAACCACCTTTTTGTTGTTCATAAGTAATATGAGAACTGTGGATACAGAGTCTGCCTCTACAACCCACCAATCCCTTTGGCTAGGACCTGGGTAAGAAGTACCAAACCTTCAAGATAGAAGTTATCTCAGAAGGAAAAAAGACCATGAAGAAAATCTGTCTGGAAAACACTCAGCTAGCTGAGGATGTCTTGGAAAAAATACGGCCTGCACAGAACACCATTCTAGCATGACATAGATTGTTGTTTCAAATCCTTCCTTCATTAACACTTAGTTCCTATTGCTAAAAAAATCATCTTGATTCTGACAAATTTCTTAACTTTCAGCCACTGGGTTTCAAAGGAACCTCAAAAGCTCATACTTACACGGACCAAGGCCCTATAGCCCAGGTCATGGCCTAAGAATAGAAGAGCTATGAAGTTCCAGCCTGTGTGAAGAAAAGGTATAGGTCTGTAGTTGTAAGCAAGGGAAAAGAAACTAGAAAGGGAGCAGAAATGCAGCTATTTAATTACAAGTCAGAATTTCATCAAATAGCCTAAATGTATGAAATTTATGCAAAAATACTCTTTATTCTGCCACTTTTTCAGCAGAAGTATAAGCACAACTTTATGATCAGCTTTAAAATTATTTGCTCATGCAAATAATCTTAAAAAGAAAGAAGGAAAGAAGGAAAGAAGGAAAGAAGGAAAGAAGGAAAGAAGGAAAGAAGGAAAGAAGGAAAGAAGGAAAG
>JANZLQ010000001.1:21370069-21431169 GCA_026212715.1 Elanus axillaris
AAGAAGGAAAGAAGGAAAGAAGGAAAGAAGGAAAGAAGGAAAGAAGGAAAGAAGGAAAGAAGGAAAGAAGGAAAGAAAGAAGGAAAGAGCTTTCTTTTCATACTGCTACTTTTCCAAGACCTATCCTAAACCATTTGTTACTGGAGATTTCTACTTACACGGCACAGTGCAATGGAGAGAAGCTATTACCATAGAATGTGCGGAAAAATTTTTGTTCCAATAGTACCTCTATGCAGTTTTCATGACCTATAAGAGAGCAGACATTTCACAGTGTTGCACAAAGCAAGTAATTCACTTAATTCATATTAGGCTTATACAGATTAGAATTTAACGCTAAATTCAAATTTGAACACAATGTGTATATAAGCACTTATGTGATGAAATGATAAACAGATCTATTTTTTTATTATATCAGCAGCAAGATAGATCCAGCCTAATATTAGCACTTACTGAAAAAAAGGAAAGGGGAAAAAAAGGCTCTTTTTTATGTGATGTTATGTATGTTGCTTTACACATCTCCAAAGATGGTCTTAAATGATGGTATTAGGAATCTTTATCCTTACATTAAGCCACAAGTTCAGATTATCTAGTTTAGAATAATCAGTTCAGTTCA
The DNA here is from genome assembly GCA_026212715.1 of Elanus axillaris. Classification (NCBI taxonomy): domain Eukaryota; kingdom Metazoa; phylum Chordata; class Aves; order Accipitriformes; family Accipitridae; genus Elanus; species Elanus axillaris. The sequence continues at coordinate 21,370,683 of JANZLQ010000001.1, forward strand.
GAACATCCATCTATTCACATGGTCTCTTGCATCAATAAGTAAGAAGGTGACACCTCCTAGGAGTATTCCTGGCCCCACAGAAGTTGATGAGAATTTCATCACTGATGTCAGTAAAACCAGAATTTCACCCTGGCCTCCTGTCACTGTGAGCAAATGAACCACAAAGCTACTGGGAGGTATTGCTGGAATTTCCCTGGCTTCTGAACTGAAGGGTGAACATAGCAAATGCTAACTACAGAGAGTGAGTAGAAGGGAGATAATTTGCCTCTTTATTTCAAGCTTCTCAAAGTGTTAGGCTGCTTTATTATCATGTTTCCCTAAAACTGAGGCCACATTTGAACTTGGCAAAAGTCCGCAGGGAGAAACTTACCGTTGTAACAAGCCCAGTGCAGTGGTGTATAACCTTGATTATCTTTCAAACTGCAGTCTTCCTCTGAAAGTGCTATCTGCAGTAATTCACTCAGCCAAGTGGCGTGACCCCGAGCTGCTGCAAAGTGCAGAGGTGTTCTGCCTCTGACATCTTTACATAAAATAGATACTTCCTTCTCTAACAGCATCTGAACACACTCTTCATGCCCAGTCATAATCTGATAACAAAGAAATGAGTAAAGAGGTTGACATAATAGAGATTCTTGCCCAGGAAATATGGAATATGATTGATGCCTGTGAACATGAAACGTCCTGGATGGAATTCAGAAGGCAGAGATGAAAGCTCCTTTGCTCCCATGAGTACCTATGAAAACTGATACACTGAAATGTATTTGGTGCTGTCTTTCAAAGGCATTGATTGTTAGTCTGTGGAAGAGACTCCACTAAGCGAGGCACAAAGCAAGGAGGTGTTTAAGACTAAGGAAACAGATGAACAAGGCGTGGGGTTCAGAAAACCTGAGTCTGGCTTCTTAATACCATGTATGAATGTGAGAGAAGAAATGAGGAAAAAAAGGATCAAGAATATAATCTGAAATATGAAAAGCTGCTTTAACAGCTGGCCAGCTACTGTCAGTGACCTCTGTAGCATACATAGGTTACCTTTGGTATCTTGGGCATGTTCACGTGTTGCTATCAATACAGAGCAGAATTTCTATGCCATAGCTTTTATTACGGACTCGTACTGGACTCCTAAGCTGAACTGCTCACTGCAGTTATCATAAGGTTCTGTATAAATATCAGCTCTTGCATCAATTTCACATTGCTGACTCCTAGAAAAGATTCTATCTCCTTCAAGTTTCACTGCCTCTAGAAAAAACTTAAGGCTTACTTATTTACACCATCCTCCCCAAGAAAAATGGAAATAACAGCTGGGCAGTTCTTTTAAAGAAATTATTTTCAGAATTTATAAGGCGCTCAGTTATAAGAATAATGATTGCTATTGTAAAGTGTCTACAGCCATGAAAAAAATGGTCTAATCAGTATTTTAGCTAATTAATTAAAGCAAATGTGAAATAAACGCAAAAGCAGAGCTTTACTGAGAGCAGATCTGTCCTGATTTTTACCTTGTTGACTGTGCTTGCTTGTGTTTCCAATCATTTACAGTATTCCCTATATTCAATATCCCTGTATTTAAAGTGAGATGTAGTCACAGTAAAACAAATAATTAAGAACCGTAAAAATTAAGTCACCCCTCGATGTAAAGCTGTGCATCCCAGGAGATCAGCTGCATCTACAGATGCTTCTTTTTCAAGTAATAAAGAAACAGCATCAATGTGCCCATATGCCACTGCAAGCATTAGTGGAGTTCTGGAAAAAAAAACAAAACCAAACCAGTCACAGCTATAAAATGACATACTACTCCCCACTGCTAACTTAGAGGAACAGGGAAATCAGGAAGCCCTGCATTTCTCTCCATTCCTACTCACAAACCTGTTACGTTCACCATACTCATTTATATAACACCCAAGTGAAGACCTTTTGTATGAAATTATTAAGATGTTTAATAACCAACTACAATGACTAAAATAGAAACAAACTCATTTGTAAGCAGTTTACAGAGCAACATCATTCAAGACAATCTGTTCTCTTAATAACCTACAATTATTGTCACCTCCAGCAACAGACACATGAGCTTTACAATACCCAAGTGTTGTGAATGAACGGCCCTGCTAGTTACCAAGATGACAACCACCCAAAGCATTTCTTTTGCAAACTCTGCACAATTGCTTAAAGGGGATGAAGGGACATGAGGAAACTATTCAACCCAAAATTTGGACTAACACATCTCCCATTTTTTTTCTGAAAGGGATCTATTCTCCTTCTATTTTCAGATAAGGCTAATACCATTTAAAATTGTATGTACAGTCAGATATGTTCCAGGCACCCCAAATGAGCTTTTTAAACCATTCACACTTTCACTTAAAAAATATACTTTATTCTCTCTCTATAACCATCATTTAATTAGAAGTAAAATTTTTGTAGGAACATCTCAGTTGTGTGTGTCACTTCAAACAAACATTCTGTCCCACTGCACCAGCCTAATATATCAAGTAAACCCTGAAATAGCAATGTTTTAGAAAGAAAAAGACTCTGTACAGAAACATGTCAGGAGCTCGTTAGCTTTTATTGAATCTGGCCCTCGGCATCTATGAAGAATTGTTTAAAGTATGAAGCAGAGGCTAAGATTAATGAATAATCCTTTCCACATGGCTTAGATCAGCTGAATGTGTACTTTGCAATCTCTGCCAAATTCTATAAGGAGAAGTGCAGGAAATACAGTATTTTAAATAAATGCTTTTTCTGTGAGAAGTCTGAGATGCTATTTGAATCACAGAGCTGAAAAAAAAACATCACAAAGAAAACTTACTGTCCTTTGGCGTCTGTCACATCAGGGTTGTCTGCAACTTCTAGCAACAACCGTAAACAAGGTGTATGGCCATTAATGACTATAAAGAGAAAAAGTATGTTTAATTAAAATATGTTTAATTGCAGGTACTTTTCCATTGGAATGTGCATGGATAAGAAATTTCCTTATAAACAAAGAAAACATTCCACAGTATAAAAAAATTAATATTCCCACAATTTTCATTTAACTTGTGCCAATTAAATGGTGAGCTGTTTTTTTCCCTGACCTCAGTAAGACAAGGACTAGTTCTCTTACATATAAAAATCCCAAATGAGTAAAGCAGAAATCGTGATTTTCACTACTGAGATTTCTACTAAACCAGACAGCATTTCAAAATCCCTCAGACTAAGCAGGCAGACAGGGCTTTCTGGGATCAGATTTGGAACGCAGTAGGAAGTCTGTCGGCAAGGCTTGTTAATTTTGTGTGCACTGTACAAGCAAGTTCTTCAGTGCTGCTATGAAAAAAGAAGCATCTGCAAGGAATGACCAATGATACAAATGTCATATTCATAACAGCACATAACACCAGAGACTAAAATTCCCTTTGGGTTTTTCCATCTTTTCTCTTTTAATGTTATTGGAAGCCACAGCTACTTCTCCAAAACAGGATTTGCTTTTTAAAATGTAACCCATTGCTGTTGGAAAACAGCTCTGAGTTACTACATTTTGCAGGGCCCAACACTGGAAACCCATCTGTGTGACAGCTGGCTTAAAGGCTTCAGACTTTCATAGGATGAAGAAAGCATTATTTTCTTCTTTGAAAAACAATAATTCCTGTACTTAGTAGATATAGAGTGTGTTCTTATTACAGCAAGTTATGCATTCACACTGCCTACACCCTGTGGGCTGAGGTAAAACCCTTGGACACCACCTATGTCACATCATTCTGGCAGAGAAACCGGGTGCACATCATCACATTTAAATCATTCATCCAAAAATAATCTTGGTTGCTCTACCCAGAAAAGTAAAAGACATTTTTAGTTATTTACCACTAAGTAATGCCTTATACATAACACGTAAACAGTTCTGCAGGGCTGATGACTCACTGGCTAAGGGGGAAAAAAAGATCTGTTCCTTCTCCCAGCAGGAGGAAGAGAAATCATAACTTGTTCACACCGATGTCTGAAAAGGATTTTGGTAAATGACTTTTAGAACAGATACTCCCAGAAACTCTTAGGAGCTGACCCAGCGATTGCTAAGCATTACAGACCCTGCAGGGAACGTTAGTTTTGCCAACAGAGCTACAACACTAACACCAGGGGAACATTTGCAATGGATTCCCCAAGCTAGCCAGAGGAAAGACTGGTGGTAATAAAATTATACAGGGAACATATAATTTAGGCTGAGGAAATTCTCCATATTATGAGGTCAGAGGAAGTCTATTCCCTGAGGGGGGCAGACCGAAAAAAAGACGTACTTCATTAGGTGATTTCTCTGCTAAAGTTACAAATCCCTTTCTGAACAGAGCTCTGCAGATTCCTGTAATCCAATCCACCACTTCAGGTCTCCTTAACTGCTGTGTTCAGCAATTGTGCTTGAGTAATTAGAAGGAATGAAGGCAAACCCGGTTAAGGGGATGGGCACACATGCCTTCTTGTTTCTTTCCAGTGCACAGTATTGCACGTACAAGCATTCGCTTTTATGTGTGCAAATCAGCACTGTCACACGAGGGATTAATTCAGCAAGAATTCTGTTTGATTTCTGAAAACACACCAGTTCACCTCTTACACTTGCACTGCAAATAAACGGCTCAGTGCTGCAATGGCACCACGCAAAGTCTCCGACAGGTGGCATCACTTTTTGCTAAAACACTCCTAAACAAAACGCACTGTTGTGAAACTGCATAATAAAAATCATCAGATTGCAAGTGGCTTTTTGTAATAGTTGGAGACAGAAGCTTTACTCCTGAGCTAATTTCCACAGAACTCTGCATAGCTCTTGAATGGAAGGTTCTAGATGCTGTCTTCATGGATATTTACCCAAAGTACACTTATCTCACATTTGAAAGCCTCCAAATTCATGGCAGTGATAAATTTCCTTTACTAAGAGTTCAAATATTCAACTTGTCCATGCAGTATTTTCCCTTCTGCTTGAGGTACATGTTCTCTTCAGCGTCTCATTCCTCTGTGTAGGATTTTCTTGCCTTTTTCTTTTTTTTTAATACACACCTAACTTATTTGCTTCACTGCAGATTTAAAGAACATTTTGCTTGTATACCTAGAAATTCTTTTTCATCTGAGATTACAGATTAAATTTAATCAGAACAGAAAAGTCTACAATGAATCTTCCTACTGGTTTTACATGCACTCATACCACAGTGATGGGGGCAATTAAAAAAGAAATGAAAATAGGAAAAAAATGCCCACAATCAGAATTTGTATGACAGTAAGAAATGTGCATTTTAAAAGAACACTTTTTATTCAACAAATCTACTCAATTCTACTCAACAGATTTAGTCAACAAATTTGTATTTTAAGTCAGAGCCGCTAACAAAACCAAGGCTTTGTTACCCTTTACTTTTCTCAGTACTGCAGAACCCTTACAATTTAGCTGTGATAAGAAATCTGTCACTATAACCAAATTTTTCAACAAATGCAAAATCATTGCTATAGTGATGATGTACCAAAGTCACACCTTGGTCACCATGAGACCCCAAGCTATGTTTGAAGTGAAAGCTCTTGCCCAACACAGCTTCAGTCTTGTGGTGGCACTGATCTTGATTTAAATTAATTAAACCAACAGTTTTAACAGGGTGAGGATCAGCCGGATTTAATATTCTGTGTTTTTACCGAAAACAACAAAACCCCCTCTCACTGAAGTCTGGTCTCAAACTTCTGACACGTAAACTCTGGCAGCACATCTCTATATCATTAATTTTTTGTGGGGAGTAATGTACTCAGTCCTGATGCAAAATTTAAGAAGGCAGAAAGCTTTTTTTGGTGTGCTGTGAAGTTCCATTACGTGCATTTTCTTCAGTACTGCAGACAACGTTGATAATAGCCTATCTGATCTTATGTTTCTAGGTTGCAGCTATATGATCACACACAGAGAATAAAGTGGTATTAGAAGATGTATATGCATTTTAATCTAAGCAAGATTAAAAGATAAGCAGAAAGACAATTAAGTCTGACCCTGAAAATAATTGTTATCCAATAAGGTGTTAATGTTACTTCCCACTAGAGGTCACTGCTATGCTGTACTGAGCCCCTCGATGAACAGCCAGAGGAGCAACGTTCCCTTCGGCACCTCTGCGTTTTAATCTGACAGGTACTTATTAAATAACAACCTTTAAATAAATGGCAAATTCTACATTTTCCAGTTAATTATGCACGTTGTATAATTAACACTTAACACATGAGGAATGGAGCAGACTCCCAGCAACAGCAAGTTCACAAGCTCGCTCAGGAGGAGGGTAATGTCTGAAAGGGGGTGAATTTCTCTAGTGTTGCCACTGCAAAAGGTTGGAAGTTTTGAACACCAGGATAACTGCATCACCAATCAAAGCCTACCTGTATTTTCAACCTTCCTTCTGTAGGAGAAGCAGTGAGGCGAGAGTTGTCTCTTCCCCTGACTTTTTGGCCAAGAAACCATTAAGAGAAGGTGTCATAGGGGAAACATTACACCTTAAAGAGTAGGTGGTAATAATGAGGCAAGGTAAAGTAGAGGCAAGCAGGTAAGGGCAGAGGAGCACTGGTGTGGAAAAAATATGGGGGATTCTGTATGAGGGAGGACTGAACCATAGGGACAGAGGAAAAAAGGCCAAGGAAATGAAAGATAAAGGGTTCGCTCTAGGACCTCAGCAAACAAGCTGCAGTCCTCAATGCATGTCAAAATCTCCTTCCATTTAGAAGAAATGTGCATAGGGATAGTAGGTGGATAAAAGTAACTGCTTCTGTGTTGTAGGGTTTACACCACAAGTGTAACACAAGCGCATGCTCACCTGAAGCATGGAGGGGGGTCCTTTTGGTGACATTGTCTTTTACAGTAACAGAAGCACCCTGGCTGATGAGAGCTTCCACGCACTCTGCATGTCCTTTAAACGCAGCCAGGTCCAAAGCAGTGCGTCCCTTCTCATCCTTAATATCCAGATCTACCAGAGATTGGAGAAGTACCTCCAAGGCTTGATGATGACCATTATAGGCCTAGAAATATAAAATGTGTCATGTTAAGAACACAATTCTTGTCTTTCAAAGACTTTGACATAAAACGTGAATAAAATCTGTCATTGTCACAGTCTCCTAAACATAGTAGAAATCACAGTTTTCTTGATTCCTTATGACTCTCCCTTTAACTTGAAAGGACTTTCCCTAATTACACTGTAGCCAAGAAACTAAAAAATCCCTAGTGTTTAGGAACAGAATTTATGATTGTTGGTTTGCTTTAACCTCCTAATACAACCCAAGGTGAGGGATTTCAGACAATAATTCCCCAACCCAGCACAGGTGAATCGACAATTCATTTTTCACATTATACAGTATCTTTCAGGGAAATGTTTGTTTCAAAAACTAGATTCACTAGAGTGATGCTGGTCCAAGATGGCATGAATTCTCACCTCACTGGGTGCTAAATTCAACACATCTGCTCTTCTCCAACTAAATGAAAGCAATTCTCAAAACAGATTTTTGAGCAAATACAAACACAAATTTGACCTGCTGTTTATAGCTGATGCTTCATGGAGTACTCCTGCTAGTGGGATCATTTGGTACAACAACTACAGTGGACAAGTAATGCAATTCCAGACCTACAGCCACATTGGGCCAACAGCACAAACACTGGCGACACTGCAAAAACCCAGTGGATAGCTCCAGAAATTGGAAACATTTCATTCAGTTTTGTAGGGACTTCCCTCCTCTCCTTACTGTCAGACTCACAGAGTCTTTTATTTATACATGAACATACAATTAGCATTACCAGAGTTGAAGCAATTAATGAAAACAGAAAAGAAATGCAAACATGAAGGAACCAAAAAGCCACTGAATTTCATTGTTAAGTACTGGCGGCAGCAGCTTGCTCCTAGTGACCATTGTCAAAAGTTCAAAAGAACAGGACAGTGCAGGGAACACTTGCTTCCCTGTTAGACCAAGAAAACTACTTAAGGAAAGCAGAAAGGCAAAGGCAGAAAAAGAACAGCAAAGGGAGATTAGGGCACAGGGAACCCGTATCTCAGAAAATACTCCGACGCAGTTGTTGGCTTTTCTTCTTCATGACAATTTTACTTAGAAAACAAATAGCAACAGCATGACGTTTGACACAATATGAGGCATCTTGAAGGTGCCATGCAGACTGTATACCTCATCCTCTCCTTGATAGGATAATAAGGTTGACTTTTTCTTCCTGTTGGTTTGCCTTGTAGTCATTCACTTAGCCATGACCATAACTATGCACTATAACCTCAGGGAACAGCAGGTCAGCATTTTGTTGGCTGCTAATCCATCCCTTGTTTCTAAATCCTATTTCCATTCTAGGGTTAAATATCTGTAAGCAGAGGCCTTAGCCACTGCATCGTATCAGCCATTTAACAAGACTTCATGTTTTGGTGTAGGTTGCTGACTTTCTGGATCCCTGTGTGGAAAGATTCATGTGTACACTACTAGACTTGGGGAAGGATGGCCATGGGCACTGTAACACATGGGAGGGTTTGACCCAAGTGTCAGAGACACCCCTGGATAGCTGCAGTTGAAGTGTGAAATAGTGATGTTTCATGCAGGCTTTTTAATTTTTGAACTGTGGGTTTGGGGTGTTTCACGTGAATGAAATGCTGTTAACCAGCACAGATATAAGAGAGAGCGCCATTGGCAGTGTCCTTGCAAGGATTCTGCCCAAGAGGGACCAGAGAGGAAATGAGGTTGCTGTCTGACCAGCTGCAGGGCAAGTCCCTTGCAGAAGAATTGATGTTGGTGATAGTGCAGGTTGTAACTCTTCTTTGAGCTTGGAAGTGACAGTCTCCTTCCTGCAGTCTTCAAATTGCAGAAAAAAAGACGGGAAGAAGAGTTCAGTGACAAATTTGGTCTTTTAACCCAATTGTTTTGGCTCTTGTTCCCTCAGATTACACGTGGATAATTCAAATGTCAGGCCAGAGCTGTTCTGGCTGACTCGGAAACAGAGATATGATTGCTACAGAACTAAAACTTGCCCCTATTTTCAAGTAAGCAAGTTGCTTCACTTTCAAGAGGAGGGCAGCTTCACGGTGAGGTTGGGTATTCAGTGAAGAACCAGTCTGTGAAAGATGTATGAGGAAAGGCTGAGAGAGCTGGGACTGTTCAGCCTCAAAAGAAAAGCCTCGGCGGTGGGTCTTCCCAATGTGTATAAACACCTGATGGGGGAGCAAAGAAGACAGAGCCAGACTCTTCTCAGGAGTGCCCAGTGACAAGACAAGAAGCAATGGGCTCAAATTTAAACATGGGAAATACCATTTGGCCCAAATTTAAACATGGGAAATACCATTTAATGCAACCCCCCCATTTTTACTGTGACGGTGGTCAGACATTGGAATAGATTGCCTGGAGGCTGTGAACATTCTGTACTTACAGATATTCAAAATGTGATGGGGCACAGCCCTGAGAAAACCTGCTCTAGCTGACTCTGCTTTTAGCATGGAGGTAGGACTAGCTGATCTACAGAGGTCCACATCAACTTCAACTATTTTGTGATTCTGCACAAGAAAACTGGGAAGAGGGATCGTGAATCTTGAGCTCTTGGGAAAAGGGAGCTACTGTGTTCTCTGAAGCCACATGTGCTGGGTGTTTCTGTGGCACACTCCCAGGGCACTGCTGGGGTTTAAGCATGTTTTCCCACACCTTGCTATGTATCAGACAGTTTTTTTGCATTCTGCACATCTCCAGGAGAACATCAGAATATCCCATTCCATGATCAAACCATAGGCTCAAGCTCCGGCCCCAAATTTATAAACTAGTTATAAATAAAAGTTGTGACTTTCCATTTAATTTCACTTCAGTGTCGTCTTCTTCTTCTTACCCAACTGTTAGAGTCAGTAAGAACCAAGAACTTCAGCTGCCAAAAACTTAATTAATTTTCAATTCCAGCCCAGAACCTGGTTTTGTTACATCTAGGCCTTGATCTCTTCCTAGCTTTTTCAAAACAAGTCTATGATTAAATTTGCTTCAAAGACAGAGATTAAAAAAGTATTATAGGAGATATTGATCAAACACTTCGCACATCTCATACTTACTGCTAAATGCAAAGGACTTTTTGTAGCTGTAGAATCAGATTCCTCAAACATATTGTTGGTTTTTTCCAGAAGCTGGGGAGAAAAAAAAAAAAAAAAGACAGTCTTAAACCACCTTTGCACGAGAGAGAAAAAGTTCTCATGGACTATAAATCAGCAGAGATATATTTGTCCTGAGATATCTGCAGTGAGTATTTAAGGACTGTGAGAAATCAATACTTCACAACCTTTTCTGTAAATTATTTTCAAGTTTTCCCCACAGGGTAAAGTTATAAAACTAGTTGAAAAGCTTCTCATGAACATCCTTACCCCGATTAATTAGTTTCCCTGAAATCATAGGGCCTGCTTGGGTGAGAAAGGAGCCCTCAAAAGGAAGGACTTGTGGAGTAGAGTCCTCAGTAAGTTTACATTGGAAAAAGCACAGTTTCATGATTACACAGGTAATGCATATGCAAGCCATGTCTGATACAGCATTTCAGATAACTCTGACATATAATTAGCGCTGGGAATAATTATAACTGATCTGTGAGTCATCCACAGTAATTTTTATTATTTATCGAAGTAGAATCTGCTCTATCAAAGTAGAATTATTTCAAGGGATCCCAAAACATTTTAAGGCTTAAAACCCAGGGCATTTCTGTCCGTCTAGGAGGAGGAACTATGGATTAGCATCACTCCACAATAGCACATGTATCCTGACAATATCCAGTTGAGGTTGCAAAGAAAATCATACACAGTATTGACAACAGTATTGACAATTCAATATTTGTTGAGTAGCACTGCTCATGTGCATGGCCTTTTAGTTAATAACTACTCAAAGAGTTAGTATCTAAATACCTTTGTGACTGGAAATTAGCATTTTACAGAAAACTACTAATAGGAGACTGCAAAAAGGAAAGAAAAGCATGACAGGTAACTACAACTGACTTGTAATGTTTCTAAGGTTACAGGTCAATTTTTCACACAGTTTTTTTGAGGTTTTCTTCGGTTGGTTTTTTTTGGGGGGGGGGGGGTTGACAGAGTAAGGAATTAATGAAAAGACTGAAAAAGAGAGAAGAAAGTTTTTGTGACAATCTGGACAATTCTAGGGTATGATAACATGGAAGACTCTCCAAAGAGACCAGTGAAAGCCTACAGCAGGCTTGCCTACGCTGCTAGATGATGGCATATCCTGAACTCTGATGTATGCCTGAACTTTTGGTGCAACAAATTAGTCTTCAACAGACCTATATCAAGGAAAAATTTACCCCAAAATCAAACTGGAATACAAGCTAGCATTAATAATGCATAATGTGTCACAAATCTCTTATTAAACAAGGACAGTAATCTGAATCCTATGGAAAAGCTAGAAAATTAAGCAGCAATTTCATTTATTCATATATTTTGTGCCTAGCAAAATGTCAGGACTGGCAAAGAAATTTGTGCTGACACAAATACCACTCATAAGCAAGTGGGTGTGTGTATTAACAGGTAATACAGATTTTAAAACTTCCCTGCAGCTAAGGTGGGGTAGGTGGGTGGGTGGGAAATCAAGTCCCACACCAGGTTTTCAGTTGGTTTGGGGCAGAGTTAGGAAACACATTTGGTCATACCATGTGGAGCCACCTCCAGTTTAAAATATTGTTCTTCTCTTATATAAGAAGATAGCTATAAACAGAATGAAGCAATAGCCAGCTCTAAATATATGAATACATACTGATTTTCTATAGTGAGTAAACTAAAAAAAATCCCACCAAACAAACCCAAGCACTAGGCTTGCTCCTCTGCCTGGCTAATACTGGCCTTTACTCTGAGTCCATAAGGCCAGCACAGCAGACGAATTTAATCACTTTTAATTACATTTATCATCATCTGTTGAAATTCCAGGATCAAAATCTTAACAAAGAAATAATTCCCTTAACCTGTCAGAAGGCTCCAAAAGTCTCCTGGAACAAGGCAAGTAACTGCCTTTCAAGTAGATGAAAAAAACCACACAGAAAATTGACAAAGTTAAGGCTTTGAAGGAACAAATTGTGGGATTGGAGAGCCCTCCACAAAAGGCACCTCCGAGACTTAGAGTTAAAGCAGCTTAGGCTGATGCAGACTAGGCTTAATGAGCTTATTATTCATAAGGCTGAATGTCTCCATCATAAAGTCAAGCGTAAACAAGAATGTGATGGTAGACCTGGTAGTTCTCAGATACATAGCCATACAGTGCAAGAAGAGAAGTTATAAAGGAGAGCAAGAAGAGGAAGATTAAAGACACAGCACTAATAATTTTTTTAGTATGCCTTGTCACGCACTGCTTTATAACAATTAAAACTAAGTCATCTAGAGGATAAACACCATGCACAAAGAGACAAAAAGTACCAGGTCCAAGTTACCAAGCAATTGCCCAGTTTCACCAGTGTTTCTATGGTTCTAAGCATGCATTTATAGTAAATTACATATATTTCTTATAAGAACACATAAAAGAGCGTGTCCTTGAGAGGTTCTAGCTCCAGAATGCTTCCATCTTAGAGTATACTTGTAAGAAGCTATGCACAGTTGCATCTGTTTTTAAATAGGTGAATTTATTGCTCAAAACCATTTGCCCTGACAGCCATGGCAGCTTAAATCCACAGGCCCCGCACAGCAATCCAAGCATGTCTGCTGTGCTGCGATACGTACCTGCCTGCTAGAAGCTGGCCAATGCATTTCACTGACGACAGACAAATAAGCATGAATTACTAACAGTTTATGGTTACTGGTGGCTGACTGGGGAAGGTCCCAACATATCTCATTTCTAATTTCTTGTGCCATTGATATTATGTCTTTTAGCGGATTACATTTCTATGTATCGATTGTCTGCAGATTTTAAGCAGATATCAGAATTATGCAGAGATACTGCAAGTGAAATTGGTGGGCACTCTTCTCTCTGGTTAGGATATAACCTTTTAAAAGGTAAGTTTACCCTTACTCTCTTTCTGCCTCTTGGAAATTCCCAGCACAACCCCTTCACTTTCCATAACAGTGTTATTTAACACTTTATGTAATTATTTTGTAAAGTCTTCTTCACACTCAGAAACACGAACTCGAATGCTTTGGGAGTGACATGCAGACAAAGTAAGATAAAACGTGTCAATTATTCAGTTCTATTGTTACAAACTAATAGCACTACAAGGCTGCTGTTATAAACTGTCTTGTCTCTCCCAGCTCTGTATGAAAATTAAAAACTTCCAAAGTTCTCACAATTTTATTTTATTTGTACAGTAAGGGTATTCACAGGCATAAGAAGATTTACTGCTTCATTTTATTCTGTGGCTATAATAAGGGATTATATGGCAGGCTATGGTGTGGGTTTTTTTCCCCCATCCATTTTTTTTTGACTCAGATATGCCAGTTAATGAGTCAGGATATTTTATATGACTGTCCTTATAGGCTAATATATTCTAAAATTCAGCTCCGGTTTAAAAGAAAAAAAAGAAGCTTCATGGAGCATCTTGGTAATTTAAAATTACTATTAGGCAGAAAAGGGGATAATACTTTTACCATGCATAAAAGGTTTAAGTTACACTTTTAAAAGGAAGATGTCAGAAGAAACTTCAAGCCACAGACACTGTAATGATGAATGCTACCTCAAATCCTAAAAGAGAACAGAACTTGTGATTCTGTATGAGCCATCATGGACCCGCACCTCTAGGCAAAGCCATTTAAGTGCACTACTAGTAGTTAATGTCTGGTGGAAGGTTTGATCTAACTACCACTGAAGTTAAAGTGACTTTTCTTGAGAATTTTACTACTTCAGTAAGGCATCTTCTATGTTCCAACACACATACTTCCAGCACTGTTAATGAACTTCTTCAGTTTGATGCTATTAATACTAATAATAAACCAGCAAAACATTAGATTACATGTGTATAATCTATAAATGGTCTTTACTCTGAAAGGTTATTAAGCAAACAGCATTCAGAAATTTTCACACATGCAAAGAGCTAATCGAAAGGCAATTAAGACAAAAGAAATAGTTGAACATTGCTCTTCTCCAATAATTACATAGCAATGTAGTTTATCACTTACAAGGTCATTCAGACATGGCAATTAGTAACAATTTTTAATGTCGCTTTCAGAACTGAACAAAAATATATCAGCAAGGATGTCACTTTGAATCTCATCTTTCCTGATAAATTGCAATAGATAATCGTCTCTACTGAGGGAAAACATACCAGCAGCAGCTTCTTTTAAATAAAGGCTTTTCCAGCAAGTAGCAAGCACAAAATTGAAGACTCTCATCAGTTGTTTCAGATGAGATAGAAAAGAGTAATAGAATTAACCTCCATATTACTGTATACCAGGGAAGCACATTTTTAAATCACAGAATTATTCTTGATTGAATAATTCAAAGATGAAGTGGTACAAATATATCCTCATGGGGGACAAGCAATCCTGTAAAGCCCTCTGCATATTTGAAAATGCAAACGATCAAATTATTTTAATTTGAGCTGGTTAAAAACCAATACACACCCTTAACCCAGTGTCTAATACGTTTTCCTAAAATTAGGCTTTAAAAATCAGATCAATCAGTGTTTACATCAATTTCACTCATGTTCATAGATTATGGGTGAAGTTAAAATAAAATAAGCAAGATGAAGTTTCTCAAGAGCTTAGGTAGACTGAGTCTAAAAAAATTTGTTAGTAGTTCCATGCAACTCTTCCAGTACAAAGTTTAAAAATCCAACACCCTATCAGAAAAGTCACCACCATGCAAACAGGACACTTACCTGGCATATAAGAGAACAATGTTCGTCTTTAAACATATCTAAATCTCAAAATTCAAGCAGACCTCCAGGCCACTGGCTGTTCCCAAGTGGGACACTAATCTTCTGTTGGAGCTCTTCCATTTCATACAAAATCTTTTCATATTAAGCCATATGAGTTCCATACTCCATTGGTTATACAGGAGATTCTCACCCAATGAGTATTTATACAAAGCAGGACAGCTCCAAATGAGAGCGAGAGATCCTACCCAGTACTAGTCAGCATAATATGTCTGTCACTTCCCGGGATGTAGAAGTCCAATTTCTTTGTCACTCAGGGCAGAGATTTGGAACTTCACACTCGAATGACATATATCATCTTTTCTTCTGGCCAGAAATTCTACCTCAGAGGTTCTGTAAAGCCTCATACTTTGGCTTAAGGACCCTCCTACCCAGTGAAAGCTTTGCAAAATTTCATACACTTGTGTAAAAGGTATAGGAAGGCTTTTATTTAGAGAAATTATTATCCTTAAAGAATTTCCTCTTTAGCTAGAAAATTTGAGCACTGGTGAAATACAGTGATAGTCAATTATAAAAATGTGCGTTTCAATGGTATTTTTGCTACTCTCCTCTCATTTGTGCCTCTACTGTGAAATACACACAAGTGCTTTTTAAATTCAGACACACTTGAAGATGTGTAATTTACATTTCTTCTCTGAACTACTTTGGAATTGGGCACAAACTTCCAGAAAAAAAGACGAGTATTGGTTCTATTTCACATTACCAAATGCAAAGTTACTGTAACATCCAGAAAAGTGTCATGCCAGTCAGGTACGTGCACTTGCCTCACAGCTCCTAAGACTGACTGTGGAAAAGCAACAGACTTTCTAGCAAAGCTTGAGCCTCTAAGCCAAAGCCTGAAATCCAACAGAAATGAAAGCAGCACACATGCAGTTGCTTGAAGTACATGGCATGCTAGTTAAGAGTTGTGACTCTTCTTCTTCAGGCTTTATCAGAGTGAACACAAGGATTTGCAAAATACTAAGAAGTTTAAATAAAAATAAAAATGAAAATACACAGCATGCAATCATTTTTTATTTACTCACTATATCCAATGGAGTTTTGCTTCCGATCTAATTAAAAATGTCAGTTAGAATAATTAAAGTCATAAGTATTCAAGTATAATGGTAATCTGCAAGTATTTCTTGGGTTGTTTTTTTTTTTGTTTGGTTTTCCTGCAAGCAGTGCATGAACAGAAGCATAAACCAAGACCTGATCCTGTGTGTACCTCTGGGTGAAATACTCCTGAAGCAATGAGACTACTGCCTACTGTCAGACAGCCACTGTGAATAGATACCAGTTGCATTACTTCATAAGGGAACAGGAGAAAGAGGAAAATAAAGAGAACTTTTAAGAGCAATCTAGTCAATTGAAAAAATACAGATATACAGATACAAATTACACAGACTGTGGGAGACTTTGCCTAATGAGGTTAGACTGCTTTTTAAGCCTACAAATACCAATAAACAAGTGATAGTTTCTTTTTGAAAGTCTGATCATGCAGGCAAACATCTTGCCTTGTATAAATAAGCCTGATTACACCCCTAAAATCCCAGCACCCACAGCTCTTTCTGAGCTATATGGTCCAATGCAATGCCATATGCCATGATCAAATGCGCTTTTCATTGGATTCAGTAGATTTGAGGGTGTCAGATATTCTTCACACGTTTACATTTAAACACCACACACACTGATACACAGACAGGTATTTAAAGCAACAGCAGAAGTCCACGACGTCTTTCCAAACTGAAGAAAAAATGTGTCCTGCAGTTCTGCAATGGCCTTGTTATTCTCTGTCAGAAGACGGCAGATGTAAGTGCCTTGCTTTTCCATCCCGGGAAAATAAAAATAAAAACTAAAAGAAGACAAAAATCTGTCAGACAGAAAATAAACCTTAGAGATGCTAGGCAATACTCCTACAAGCCAAAGTGCCAGCAGGGTGCCAGAGCAAATGGTAAATTCCTGCACTCATTGAGTTGACAAGCAGCATTAGCTTTCTAGAAAACATTTTTAGGATCAAAATTACATAGTTTCCAAAACATAAAATCTAAGCCAAAATGCACTAGTATAAGCTAACATGTAGCAGCATATCTAGTATATACAGGCTCCTATTGATCATTTACCCAGTGGGTACATACTGCACTAATGCTGACATCAAAACTTAAGTAATTAATCTACCACTATTTGGGGGGTTCTAGGACTGGCAGACAAATTAGGTTTATTAAAGTTACTTTCAAGCATTAAGTTCCTAAGTTCTTTTCCTTTTTAGAACCACTCAAGTTAATGACTTTGTGGTTCACCACTAAAAAAGGAGCTTCCACATAGGAAATGCTCTCATAGACATAGGTACAAAGTCATTCGCCACAGGAAACACTATCACCACTGGTTCCAGATAAAAGCCTCCCTTTAAGAAAGAGGGTGCTGTTCGTGGAGATGGACAGGTAGTCATGAAGGAGAAAACCCAAAATGTATCCCCCAAATGAACAGATTTGGGTCAGAAGGAGGCCTAGGGTCTGCCACTGGACAAGCATCCGAGCCAGATTCCCATGTGACAAAAGGCTTTCTAACACGTATACTAACCATGCTCATGATTCACTTGTCACTAATTACCAGTGTCCTGCTCTCAGATGGATGAATGAACAAATCCTTGTTGATAACAGACATATATAGTTAGCAGCAGCCACATTGAAGATTTATGGTGATTTCAATTTCTCCACAGGTTAAGGAACCAAGTATTTGAAGGCACGGCTTAACTGTTTTTCCAGTGGTAATAGCAAGTCTAATAAAAGGCAATTTATTTCTCTTCAAACCCAGCATCTCCTTTCATGGCACAGCCAATATAGCCTTCTGTGAGCGGCAAATCTCCCTCTGCCCCTTGTCCCAGACACACACAGCTGTGCGGATCACCTTGCTTCAGGCAGACAGGCAGACTGGGATCTGCCTTTTCTTTTGGACATGTTTTTCAATTAAACCATCCTCTCCTCCCATCCTCAAATGAATTAGCCACTGTGCCAATTCAATTTCTGTTAGCCAAAGAGTGAATTTCATTTGCCAATGGAATAAGAACAGCTTAAAAGAAAAACTAACCATCAATTCTTAACAGTCAGAGAAGAGATTTCCACTACAAGAGTCAGGCACGTAGTTCTGTTTGCCCTAACACTGCACAGAAACCTATTTTTACAAGCATGAAGTGCTTGACTGGCTCTCTAGATAAAATTTAATGTAAAATAACAATTTAAATGTCACTCTTTTCACACCAATAAAGATTTTGTGATAAGAGATCATTTCACTGAACAAAACATCTTTTTCTTTTTTTTCAAAGGAGTTTGTTGATGTGAGCAGCTCTAAAATAACAGCTAGCGATCATGACCAATATCCCTGACTACCGAATATGAAAGAAGTCAGTCCCAATCTAAACAAGCGTAAGGTTATTTTTAGAAGCAGGAAAGCATATGGGAGTTTCAGTTGCTTGTGAGCACACATGCCTATCATTCAGCCTTTATGAATGGCTCCTTACAGATGGAGAAAGAATTCAAGAATCTGCTTCCACTCTTCTCTTTTCAGCAACATCACGTCATTCATTGCAGAGCAACTACCCCACTAATATCCCAGACAACCTAAAGGTCCTCCAGGAAAAAAGGTTCTGTCACTGAGCTTTGTGGTTGAACACACAAACACAAATTTTATTTGTCTGGGTCAAAGGATATGACCTCTTCGCTCTTAATCCTTATTTCTTCTAATACCTCTCTTCTCCCCACAAAGAAATTTAGCTAAATTCCAGCCAAGGTATTAGGCTCACAGTAAACACAAAAGTCAAAAAATGAAAATATACTTTCATAGATAAACCAGCCTTTGCTAAACTGTACTTAAATGTGTAAATATTTTGTAATGCTGAGAACGGTGCTTAAAGCACAGATCAGATCCCTCAGCAGAGGAAACTCCACTGGATACTGCATCTTCTACAGCCTTTTTTTTAAGTGCTCATTTATTTGGAAATAAGCTATTTTAGATACCTGTTATAAAAAACAAGGGGGAGAGGGGAAGAAACAATTAATCTTGCACGGTCTTTTATAAATTTGACATATTCTGGAACATTGAAATAATTCCATAACACTTTGCTATAGTTCAGTATTGTGCATGTAGAGAAATACTAGTAATCATTACTCAAAATCAAGCTTATTGTTGCACCCACTTTGCCTTAGTTTTGATGAGAATTAAAGCTTCACATTTGATATGTACTCTTTCTTCTAACAGCTTTATGCCTATAAAGAACTGTCTTGTTCTAGGGAAGACAATTCTTAGATATTTTCATCTATGAGCTATCAATAATAAATGAAAAATATTGACCCAAGGAATAAAACAGTAAAATAAGAGTTAATTTGGCACAAAAAAAAAATGTTATTTCAATAATCCTGCCTGAAAATCTCTTCTTCAGGATGTAAGGGTTTGGAAATATTTTAGAAGGAGTATTCCGTATGTCAGAGTTCCTGTGATACAAATTAATGGTTCGAAGTTAGCACTTTCAAGACAGACATCAATTTACCTCTGTTATCGCATGTGTGAAACCAAAGTAAAAAACCCCCCTGCCTATCTACAGACATATTTACATTGGAATTAGAGCTGCTGGGCTCCCACTGTTCCTTGAGTAAGAGCAACTAAAAATATTGTGAATCTTTTTTTCTTTTGCATTGGCACTGAAGACAAGAAAAACAACAAGAAAAACATATTTCCAAGATACAGCAACAAAACCAGCCAAGTGCTCCTCAGACATAACCAGCTGTTCTCGTGCACCTACTCTACACACTAACCCACCAAGTCAACCTGCAGTGTTAACTGAAATCAGCAGCCGCCTCCATCATTACTGAGGAGAGCCTGGTACAGCCCAGGAGAGAGAAATGAGGCAAATAGTGTTGCCATTTTTCTGGATCTACACTGGTTTAGTTTTCAAAACTGATGAACAGAAGGCTTGAGGACTAAGATGGCATTTGATGACCTACTGTTCTCTCTGCTATGTGGAAAAGAAGGGGCTTCTAGCTAAAAGTAATGCCTAGAAGCAATTAAAACTTGGTGGATGCTTCACTCAGCTATGAATAACTAGAGCAGTCAATGTACTGTGGCTAATAGCTACCAGAAATAAAGATCACGGTTCATGAGAAAGTCCTTGTCATAGGTCCACCACAGAGAACACAACAAACTGTGACCAAGCCACCAGTCAGCCTCACAAGGCAGCAAGGCTCCTTGCCGTCTGCAACAGATGATTCTTATTGCAGCATTTACACACAGCCTTCAAATAGCCATGAATAACCATAACTCTGTCAAAAACAATTTGATTGCATTACAGGATAGTGACGTCTATAGATGACACTACTTTATCAGATGAAGCACGTGAATCAACAATTGTCTTAACACCTGGGAGTCTCATGTTGGAAAAAGTAAATAAACCTAGGCACAAGGATTATTTCCATTTCATGCCCGTGTCACAATTACCTTTCAGCTACTCAAAACTTTGGTCCTGACCCTTTTGCCATCCTGAACCCAAGCAATGCAAAAATATCAGTGTAAAGGCGGTGCCATATATATTAGTCACTGTTATGAAATATAGTTATTACACTCAAGCCTAAGTAGCTCGTTACAGCTAAGGGACAAGTGCTCACATGAACAATACACAATCACTTTCTGCTGACACTGGGTGCAAAGATGACAAGTCCTGGTCCTACTGTTGATCGAGCATACATGCTTTCTAGTACATTTAACTTTTGTATTCCAGAGAGAAAACAAGATACCTGTCAACTACTGAACACCAACAGCAGAATTCCAGTCCCCACAAAAGTTTCAGGTAGACATCCTAACACACAATAGTGGTCCTCTGCATGCAATACTCTAAAATTTGTAGCAGTTTTCTTTCACCGACGTACACAAGAGCTGTACGACTACCACACTGCAAGTGGTGCTTGGCCTTGGGTTTCAATACTGCAGCTACAGTCACAAATATGGGGCAAAAGACATGGAAAAACATTTAATTTCTCCATCCAAATACAGAACACTTGCTGCACAGCTGTCTCTAGCTCATAGTTTGCATTTCACCTTTCAAAATTAAAAAAAAAAAAACACAACAAAATCACAAACACCTCTTATATGCTCTGCATTGCCAGCTCTTCCTTTTGTCCAGCAAGCCTAAGCAACACTAGGACTCGATAGCATGTCACTGTCTGCAACTGATATGTTGCCAGAAAACGTGCACAGCAACAAGGAAAAGAAGAGAGGGGACCTTGCTCCGTGCCTGCTCCATGCTAGTGGCACACAGAATCTATGACATGAAGGCTGAAAGAGAATTCCCCAGTGAAGATGCTGTTACAGAGATCGCTGCTTATGCAAGTCATGCAAGAATCTGGTGATAAGCCACGGGTAAGGTTGCAATACACATTGCTGTGGCCATACGAGCGTGGGCTTGTACACAGCACAGAGGAGGCTACTCTATATATACACACTTCAAATACCAAGAACATTTGCTTTTGATCCAAGTGGGTGGCAGGCTCAGCAGAAGACCCCTCCACCCCCATGGGCAGAGTCACAAGAGAGCAGCTCTAGGAAAGGACTCTAAACAAGGAAAGGCCAGACTCACTGCTAAAAGCAACAAAGCAGCAGTGGAATTTTAAGTGTCTTAAACATACATGCTTCCAGGTGGGAGCTAAAAAGGCTCAACATCCCACCTGAAACTCTGACCTAGAGCTGCCCTGGTGTAATTACAGCTCACGGTTTCCTAGCTGTTGTGACCCTGAGGTAGGCCAGCTGCAGTATTTCTCCTGTGGCAGCAGTGCTAGTAAATGTGGTGTGAAAGCAGCATGTGCTGTGCAGAGCTCCTTATCAATAATTAAGTACTTTGACTCTTCAACAAAGAAAGAAAGAACCAAACAACACAGAAAACTAAACAGCACACGATGTTCTTACTGAAGCCTAATATCTATACAGTTTTCTAATTATAGGGGAGGGGGTTATTAATTGATTGGAGCCTACTTATATGTGACACAGTAATGTTGGATCACCCTGTATACCAGGCAGAGCAGTTAACACCCATCTTCATCTTTTTACAAGCCACAAACTTCTATAAATCCATACTACACATCTCCCAAATCCATTTTTTGGCTAAAAAATTTTGGCTTCTTATGAGTTGCAATTTCTAATCATTCAGGTGCAGGATATTAAAAACCAACAACAAAAAACCCAGTTACATTGCAGACAAGGTTTATCTTGATTATGGTAACTTTACCAATGCTGCTATTGTTTCATCAGAGGAAAACAGGCACTGCACGTATGCAGCTGACAAAAGCTATTTACTCTCTCAGTTATAAGCCAGATAATGTGCCAGCTGCAGAAGGCACATATACCATCATGCACTGGGAACTATCCCTTACTACTGACACATACACCAGGAGTATTTTGATCACAGTTAAAAATAATTTGAGCACACATAAACTCCACTCAAAGACAACATTTAAGCACCAGCTTGTTGAACAAGGACAAGATTATCAAGATTAACATGTTTTTAAGATACAACTGGTTACATATATTCAACCGCGCCATATTGCGGGTTTTCACAGATTTGTGAATATCCAAAGAATTCAAATAGTAACCATCAGGGGAATTCATAATAGTACCATATACATACATATATATCAGCAGTTAAGAGACCTCCAAACTGTCTGAGCACTCACCAGTTCCAAACACTGCCGGTGGCCATATGCAGCAGCATAATGCACAGTGTTGTACCCCTCTTTGTCTTGGATGGATGGATTGGCATCATTTTGTAGAAGGAACTCTAAACACCTGTGGACAATTCACTTATTTAAATGAGAGCTCACAATATTTAACAGACATCTCTCACTGCAACTAGGAGTGGCGCTGAAAGCTGGCAGTTAATTCTGTATTTCTAATGGCACCTCAAATTACTAACACATTTCCCTCTTTTCACCAATAGTTCCCCACATTCACCACATTTTAAAACAGAAAATCCCTACTCATCTTTGAAGATCTTCCTCATAAACAACAATCTTCAATGCAACCTTTGGTACTCTAGATCACAACATCATTTTCTATTACGAAGCCTGAAAAAATCCAACACAACTCTGTACCATGATGTAAACAGCCTAGAATTGTTACTACTCTATGTAAAAATGCCTAGATCAAAGCACTGGCCTCCAAACATGCACTATGGAAAGCTGAAAAATAAAGACGTAACTGAGTTAATTTCCTGGCATGTATGTACATAAATATACTTTCTTCTTTGTTGACCTTTTTTTTTAATCATGTGTTTTTCAAAGAATCCCTTATGCTCTTTACAGTGCCTACCACTTTTTCTTATACCATCAAGAAAACATAATTTTGTTATTAGTACCTTCTTCTATAGCTTGTAATCTGTAGTGAACATAAGGCTGTCATATGAAAAAGGGATTATTAAAACAAAAAATTCATTAAGCACCTAGATGAAAATGTCAATCCAAGTAAACAGAGGAAGCCATTGGCTACTTCTTTTTGCAACAGACATGCTCAGTGCAAAGTATTAAAATAAGACAGTGCATGATAATGAATTATTAAATTACTGAAGCAGTACATTTTCAATTAAGAAACAGCAACAAGCACAGAAACAGAAATATTAGGGAATATAAGCACAGAGAAGAGTTGAGAGCTTTTTTCTTTAGGTTAGCCCCATTAAAGCCAAGCATTGTGTTTAGCTGAGCAATGAATGAGCAAAAGCAGAGTGTAAACTGCAGCCCCAAAGCAGTGGTATTCTCCAGAAATGGAGTCTAATTGCTTTATTGACACCAAACTTACAATGCGGCTTCTTTTTCCTTCATCTCACTGGCTCTTTCAAGTTCTTCAGCATTTTCATGGGAGTTACCTAAAATATTCTTTCTTCTTAGCGTAAAGGACAGAAAAATGCACTTATTTTCAAAACATCATACCAGTGATTTTGACGCAGTCTGCCACCCATCCCCAAACTCCTCTTCAAGGAGTTGACCTCTTCCAGTCAACAGCAAGAATTACGCAAGTTAAATGTATGTACTGCATGGGTCTGCAGCTAATAAGTTTTGCAAGCAATTAAGACAACTACAGTATGGTAGTTTATCATCCTGCAAGTCAATGCCAGAAAAAAAACCCAGAAAATTCTGATTTCTATCAGAAACAGTTTGAACATCACTTTCTAGAATCCTTCCATTTCTCCCACAGCAACGTTGTGCATTTTGTTTCCTTTGCAGAGAGGAACTCAGGATTACCACAGCTTGCTTCTTCCTACAGTAACCTGCTAGTTCTCTAATATTTAAGATTTAGAGAAACTTTAATTGCTGATACTAAATTGGTCTATCTTGAATCTGCATTAGCTGTATTGCTGACTCTCCTCACTTTCTGTGAAGTATCTTGGCAACACTGTGTGGCACTCTCAGTCAGATTCTTTGGATTCTTCAAAGAGCTCGGCATGTCTTCATATTCCTGCACACCAAGATCATTTTAGGCACCTCTGCTTCCCAGCTGGGTGGATGGCAGACAGAAGACTATGATTTGTGATCTTAGAATCATGAGCTTGTGATTATGATGCTTCCTGGCCACCAGGGCTAACACAGAATATTTTTACAAACTGCTATCATCATGAATTAGTAGCTCAAATGGTTTATAGGACAGTTTGCTACTTTCAAACACAATGTAACATGCAAATTCCAGACTGGATTCTGCACAATGCAGAACAGTACATTCTTTCTTTAATATGCAATTTCCCATTTGTAATATCAAGATCTGACATTCTTCCTGTGAGTGCTAGCAATAATGGGTTGTTCTACAAACCCAGGGTCTGTCTGATGTCCACTGACTCAGAGAAAACTTAATTATAAATAAAATAACTCCCCTGAATATTAACATTGGAAGCTCATAAACAGTACTCATGTGCTGTGCTGAAGTCCTACCTGCATCTGCTTTCAGTTAACTACAGATCAGTGAGATCCCAAAATAAGATTCCCTGAACAGAGTAAGTGATGATCTGGAGAAACAGTACATACTTAAAAACTGCAAGCATCTATTTAATGAAAATGCTGTTGTGATTTCCATTGCAAGAAAGGGTACTTTCTGAAGACCGTAAGCAACAACAGTCACCAAAATAGCTGAAACAGTAGGACAACCTTGCTGCACCAAGACTTCTCCCTGCTCATTAACTGCCCACACCCAAAGTTAAATAATTAGGAATATTCTTTGGACTGAGATTGCCTGACCTTGGAAGTTTTTTGCCATTCACCAGGAAAAAAAACATGCTGACCTATAAAATCATGGACTGCAAATAGCATTTCATCTATGTAACAAGGCTTCTTCCAGAATATCTCAAACTGGAAAATTTAATGAGAAGACAGCATCACCACATCAGAATCAATTTAGGTTTGGACTATGAGGGCAAATATAGGCCATATATTCCTGCCACTGTTCAGGTGTTAACTAAAGTAAGCTTCTTTTTTTTTTTTTTTAATTAGTAATGGAAATAGATACAACCTGAAGTTAACCAATAGCTTGCTTAAATACAAGAACTTCACCTATGAAGAGCCAAAAGCTGAGAAACACACACCAAATTGCCATTCCCAACACCTTGAGTAACACCTCACCCTGACAAGACAGAATTAGAAACAGCCAGTGGTGAAAGCCTTCCTACAACCCTATTATGACTGTAATGTCAAGCATATAGCTTTGAAGATCCTGCTTCATTCTTCCCAGCACTGTTCAGGTTTGAGGGTGATAAGGAAGACATTTTTTATACCAGTATTATCACAGCAAATGATGAGGAAGCTACCCAGGCTCTGGTATGGCATCTAAACCTCTACCATAAAATTAAGCTGAAGTTTTTCTGCAGTGGCTTTGAGGTGGTATTCTGCTGGGAATGAGCCAGACATTTCTATCAGATCTCACTATACAGGAAACCAAAAAAAATAGTTCCTTAGTGTCTAGAGGAATGAGACAGAGAACCATGGGATGACCTAAAATTAATACAGGCCGCTAACAGTTTTAAGAGAGAACAGGACAATTGAGCCTGTTTCATATGGTACAAGGAAGAGATTGCCAAAATAAGCAACTATCTGGGAATTAGAAATTGCAGTCACTAATCACAGGATTTCTAAGTTTTGCAGCTGTTTGCCCCCTTTCTCACAAGAACAACACTGCATTCTGCCATAGGATATTCCCCAGGCCTCTCTTTAAAGTCTCTAAAAGGCAACCTGTTTGGACAGGGTGAGCATTTTTATCATCTCTGAAAGTAGAGAGACTGATGGGTAGATCTATCCCATCTTTTCCAGAAAGTCTGTCAGAATGGCCAGATGTTTGTCTGTCACTGCAGCCCAGCTAGGAAAACTTCTCCTTCTGCTGTTTCTTGCTCCATTCCTTCTGATGGACTTCCAAAGCAGATGTAGAAAATTCTCTGAGCTTACTCTTGTAAGGAAACCACACAGAGGAAAACAGAAGACAAAACGTTCCAAAAATAGTTCAGTAGGACAGGGTGGCTGCAAAACTGTGCATTACACTAAAGGTAAACCATAGAGCTGAAATGCCACGTCATCTGGGGATTTGGCTTATAGTCAGAGCAACTCAGTGTGGAGATATGCACACATCTGAGAGAAATTCCTTTGCTAGTGGGATCTTTTTTTTGGCTCAGATGACATAGCATCATGAATAGAACAGAACAGAATGACACTGAGATAGCAAAACACTTTAAACAAGGAATACAAAGAGGTTTTCTTACTTTCGATCCATGTCAGAAGCAGCAGCATAGTGCAAAGGGGTGCGTCCCCAGTCATCTGTTTCATTAATATTGGCTCCTGTTGTCACCAGTGTCTCAATACAGTGGAAATGACAATTTGCAGCTGCATAGTGCAAAGGTGTCCTGGAACATAGGTGACAATTACCTCATATTCCAATATGCACCACTGAAGATAAAGATACATCTTAATTGCTGCATTCCTACAGATTTCCAGCAGTCAGTATCAGCAGCTTATCTTCCTGTCATGAAATGTAAAGTTATGGAAATTCAACAAAATATTGTGTTAATAGGAAGTTTTGGTGCTCCTGCGAAGCCTAATAAGATACAGATCACCATTCTGCATCTTGCACACAACCTATCCCCTGTGATGGCCTCTGCTGTTGCTGTGCATACACATTACTTTCTTCCAGTTCGGAGGCAGAGCAAAGCACAGTGTCCCTTGCAGCATCATATTTAGCTGGCATAGCAACACTCATTGCAACACTTCATATGGGGAAAAAAACCCTCTAGGAAGCACATCAAATGGCAGCAATCCTCCCATCATAAGCCAGGTGTTGTCTTGGACACACAAGCACAAGAATTTAGGCAACAAGAGAAGCAATAAGGGAAAAAACCAAAACTGTGATATTTTTAAAACAGAAGACTCAAGAGGCTGGGATGGCTTTTATGTATTTAATGAAGTCTGCACCTGTCTGTCTGGCACATAACTGCAGCAGCAAGGGTTCTGCAGGGAAGGCCAAACTCCTGCTTTATTTTACTATAATTTTTCATAGAACATATGATTTCTGGACTGACGTGGTCTTTATTCCTTTCATGCCAGATTCTTTTTTTTTCTTTTCTTTTTTAAATGAGCTTCAAAATTTACCTACCTCCCACATTTGTCCTTCTTATTAAAATCTGCTCCACTGCTTTGCAAGAGTTTTATACATTCAACATTACTGGAAAGAGAAGTAAAGAAAACAAAACATGAACAAAGCAGAAGTTTACATCTGTGTTGCCCCCTGCCCCCAAAAAGAAAGGAGTTACTCTAACTATTTTTGTACTAACTCCCATGCAGAAAACAGGGTACAGCCAAATACAATGTGAAATTCAATCAAACAGAAAAGAAAGCTTTAAAAATCTTTTTCCTTTTTTTCTTGAAAACCTCAACTTCTGCAGAGGAAAAAAAAAAATCCAGAGAGAGCACAGTAAACGTGTTCAGTTCGGAGATTTTCAATGGGAGCTGTACTCTAATGCTTCCCACACTGAACTGGTATTTTATAAGAGAAATTTAAAAGAAAGTTGTTGCTAGCATATAAAATGCCAGTATAATAATGAAAAGGTGACATTTAACAAAATCCACCCCCATTCAGCAAAGCATTCAACAGTAAGCAGTTTGCTCAAATCCTGTTTATTTAGTGAGTTTTAATCACAAGAGTTACTTTTAGGTTTATTCTCATATGATTTGTTGCCTATTGTTGACAAATCACATCTCCAAGTGCTTTGCTGAATAAGGGTCATAGCTAGTTAAAATGATTGTCATATCAATATTGCATCTATATAAGCGGATGAGTTGGACTCCATTGCTTTGTATCTGGTAAAAGAATTCACCACCACATCATAGCTGCTTCTCTATCTTGTTTAAAGCCAGGTGATTTTTAATAGAAAATAGAACAGCTGAATTCTCACATCTTTTATAATTCAAGCGAATAAATGCATGACTCCAAGCCAGATAAAGACATAAAGAAATGCAGCACTTTCCAAGACTCCTTGTCATTCACAGTGGCAATAAATCATTTGGGTTCACAATAAGATGAGCAAGCCTTTGAAGTATGTTCTCTTCCTAGTACCCATGCAACTCCCTTTAATGTAATAGGAGTAACAGGCATGTATCAGGAAAAGAAGAATGCCTTTTGTATAGCTCCAGGAAAAAAAAAAGACTGGATGCAATATGTTGGCATATGTTCATCCCTACTCTAAATTGCTGTTGCATAAAATAGCTACAGAACACTCACCACAACCTACTAAAAATAAAAACACTTGTTCCTGATGACAATTGTAGAAAACCACTGAAAAAACGTGGTTTATTTTCGTGAGCCACTTTTGCTTCTTATGAAGCTTCTCCTCTTTAGGACTTCCAGGTTGTTTTTATTATTCTTTTGGGGTGCAGCCTTATCGAAGAGGTAGCATCTGTACTATAATAATCTCCATCCAAGCAACCGTCATACCTCCTCTATTAATGTGAGAGAAGTATCAAGAAGAGTAATACCACAAGAATAATAAAAACAGTATTTGGATTAATTTTATTAGTTTTTTGTAATAACAAAAGCTTTGCGATATACATTTTGGTCCCCCAAGAAGAAAAAACAACTTCCAGAAAGACTGCCAAGTATTTGCTGTGGATGACCGTTTCTGCTTGAAGTAACCACAGAGAATCCAAGCTGGGTTCTAGCCAAGGCTCCATTTCAGCTGTTTTCTGAGCCATAAAGTACTCAACAGAAGAGTCAAAACTCAATGCTTGCCAAATGTTTTGTCCTTTTGCTAGGTTAACTTCACAGCACTCCGCTGACAATTATTTGGAAATACTTAAGCTAACTGGATGCTACATTTACAACTTAAATTGACGTATTTCAGTTTTCATTTGTTTCCATTTCTGGCCTCCCAGCACTTACCAGAAATGCATCACCCTGAGAAAATAACAGTCTTTAGACTTTCTAATTTGGAGGTTGGGGGTTGTTTGCTTGTTTTGAGTGGGGTTTTTTTTTGTTTGTTGTTTTTTCTTTTAGAAACTTTTAAACTTGCACCTGAAAAATGGGAAAGAGGGAGACGAGCTGCATTTGGACTCCAGGGTTGCAATCTGATGGGCAGTGTTGCATAGTTGCATTTTTGGACAAGGACACAGTCCAAAGGTGGAGGCCAGGAATAACTCCCCTGCCAGCAGCTTCCCAGGAGCTACAGCTCCTCCTCCTCACTTGCTTTGCCCTAGGAACTGAGGATTTCCTGCTGACTGCTGGCCCTCAGTGACCATTATGGCCAACAGACAGACCTGGGTCAGTATGCAGTAGCCCCACCCAGAGCTGAAGCGTTCTTCAAAGGCGCGTGAAAAGAAAGAGTTTTACCCTGTGCCTGAAACCCATGCTTCAAACTACTTGCTTGCAAGCAACTCCTACACAAGGACAGTGGCAAAAGACAGCCTCAAGTGACCCAAATTTGACATCAGCCTGCTTTGCTTCCCTTGCACGGCAATAAATTCCTCTGTGGATGGCACAGTCAAGTTGGCTGGCACCAAATCTGCAACAAAGCCACAAAATAACTTACAACAGCTACAGTCACAGCTACTCACCCTCCTGCAGCGGCAGCGTGGAGACATGTTCTTCCAAAACTATCAGGGGTGTCTATTTCAAAGCCTGCAGACAGCACGTGCTCATTACTAAACAAGGACACTATGCTATACTTTTGTCCTAGTTAAACCACAAGAAACATTGCAGAGACAGAAAAATCAGTTAGTTGGAAAAAAAACAGAACGCAAGCAACTACAGTCAGAAAGAGGTTGTCACGGGAACGGCAAGCAGCTGCTCCAGTTTGGCAGCTCTACAAAAAGAGCTGCAAAGTTGACGAGCATCTATTTCCGCATCCAGCTCTGCGCCACATCCCTATTTAAAACCATGTGACAGGCATTTATGAGGCAGATACTTGTCAAGAGGACTGTGACAGCAGGACATGAAGACAGAAAACATGAAGAAATGAGGAAAAACCACAGTCAGCCTGAACATGAAATGGAGCCATTTTTATTGTGTGGGGGTTTTCAGGTTGGAAAGAGTCTTCCAGGAACACGCAAGGATATTCATCAAGATGCACAAGGCCACAGATATAAGCCTAGTAGTATTAACCCTGGACACCCAGAGCTTTTCCTTCCTTCTTCCTGATCTAGTGGTCAAGGCCAGAACATGCCAACGTTTAATTTCATGGGGTATGTAATTGCCATTTTTCACACTTTTTTTATATCCTACAGGACTCAAGTTTAGGGGAAAAAGCAGTTGTAGGAGATTTTACGTGCCAAGTAATGAAGCAATTTTCTACAAAAAGCATATAATCTCCTTATGATTTTTTTAACTCATGGGAGCTCTTGCCTGGAAAAAAAGAATTTGGGATTTAGCACCTGATTACTGCCTCTTTTGAAACAGCTGCATCAGCAAACTCCTGCTGCTTCTGCTTTGGGCTCTGGTGAGAGTCCTGAGACTGCTCTCTCGATACTACACTTCCATTCATTTCCCCTCTCGTGCCCACAGAGCTTTGCCCAGTCTAACTCCTTTACTCTGTCTGGATTCAGAAACACACTTTAGCTGTATATAAAATACATCATCATCAGTGAGATGAAAATACCTGCGCTAGTGCAGGCCCCGAGGAGATAAATTTCCTGAATTATTCCTTTGGGGGAAAAAACCCAAACCAAAACAGTATCTTGCATTCCTACAGTTTGGAAAAGGGTCCTAAATTTCCTCCCTCCTCCTGGTGTATTAATATAAACTCTCTGAACCTGCCAGGAGAAAAGAGCTTCGGGCAGGAACAATACAGGATGCAGGAAGTACCAGCATGCCGTTAGGAAAGCCTCACGTGCTCCCGCACACTGCACCACACAGCCGAACACAGCAGCACAGGGAGTCTTTCACTTGAACAGTTCACAGCAATGAGTACAAAGGGGCTGTAAGCAGCAGAGACACACACTACTCGAGCTCCACAGACACTGCAGGATTTACTTACCCGATGACAACAATTTCCTGCAGCAGTCTGAATGAGCATTCAGTGCTGCTAAGTGTAAAGGGAACATGTTGTGGATCCCGCACCTGGAAAGCACAACAGACTCATTACACAGAATCATGCGAAAATGCAGGTTGCATGCAGACAGAACACATCAAAAGCTCCTTCCACAAAGGCAGCATTTTTTATCCTTTTTGAGGAAAATTCTTCCTGCCATGTTATTTTTATCTTTTTTTCCTTACCAGCCTTCTCAGGAGCTAAAAATATTCTGATACAGCAAAGTCTTGGCATTACACTTTGAACAGAATGTGGCAGGAAGGTTTCTAAAAATTTGAGGTGAAAGCCAAGGTGAGTAAGGAAGCGAGAGAGCAGATATTGCTTGGGTCAATTTCCCAGTGTGGGATGCACAAATTTCTGCATCAGCTACACATAAAGCAACTGCCATTCTGAGGTAAAAGTAAATGCTGAAATCTTCTCAATATTATTTCTGAAATCCATTTTTCCTGCAGTTAACATCCTTTAGGTAACTGTCATGCAGATGTTCAAAGCCTCCCCTTCTT
The DNA here is from genome assembly GCA_026212715.1 of Elanus axillaris. NCBI lineage: Eukaryota > Metazoa > Chordata > Aves > Accipitriformes > Accipitridae > Elanus > Elanus axillaris. The sequence goes on from JANZLQ010000001.1 coordinate 21,402,559, forward strand.
CCCTTTCTCTCTCCCCTGGGGCTGGGGTAGCTAATGACTCTTCTTGACACTTTCCTTTAGGCTGCCATGACACTTGCAGTTTTCTTCCCACATCCTAACCTAAGAACTAAACACCTAATTTTCCTATTTGTTCCAGCTACTCTCCTCACAATCCCTTTCACTTTTTCCCCCTTTTAACACACGACCCTCTTTTCAATTACACTATAAACTTCTCAGAGCAGACACGCTGGGTAAAAAAAACCCAAATGGATAGGCACCTATCATTAGGCTAAATCTGTATCAGGCAACTACATAGTTTTTAAACAAGCTGAGCGCTCAGCAGCTTTTATTAATATCAGTAAATCATCCCAGTTCAGTCCCTAAGCATGCCGCTGTTTGCTGTCTTCTAAGACTTTTGTGTTTGGACATCTTGGCTTCTGTCATTTAGCATTGTTTTGTGAAAAGCATCTTGTTCTTCTCGATATACTGTCCTACTGGCAGTCCTCCAAGTGCACATAAATATGGAGCCTCTGAAACCAACTATCGCAACAAGATTATCATCTACTGCCTCCTTCAGCAGATATATTTTTGAAAAATGACAAAATCTTGAACAATAGCAGATGGATTCATATCTGCCCTTCATTTCTGCAAGACAATTGGTAGATGGGAGAGTATGATCACCTCATGGAAGAGGATTTCAGATATGGACCCAAAGACAAAGGAACTTGTCTTTCTGCATGACGCACCATAAATCATAAATACTTATGAAGCTTAGACAAAAATGAATGTGGATGTTTATAAAGACATCTTGCTCTCTCCAACATTTTATACATATATGTATTTAACTACTTTTGGTTTGCTTTTAAAGAACTTATTCTTTCCAGAATCCACAGGCCCATCCTTCCTCTGTCATCACATTAAATGTGTCCTCCTCGCTGCTTTACTACACTAAGGAGTGACTTGTGGTGCTGTACAAATTTTAATTTTGCTAGTGTCAGCATCTACACCTTAGAGTAAATCTATTAAAACATAATCTGACAACCTGTTCTTTGAAGGAAACAGCACAAGCTCCACCAAGCTGCTGCATCTGTATAAACTGGTTGCGTTTTTTAGCTGTGGATTCATTTATTTAAGCTAACATTGGACATTATGTATTGCTATGCTTCTTCCTACACCCATTTCCCTCTATCTCCTCCTCCACCTAGTTATCTAAAGCAATATTTTTCTTCTTTTAGGTCAAGATTTCCACCCAGCACGTTTTGGCCGGTTTCCATTGAAATACACTATCTGCACATCTGCTAACCAGTGTCACACTTCTAATAGTGCTGTTCACACTGGTTCCTCCCATCACTTACATGCTTTCCCCTTTAAATGCAGTTGCCTCAAAGACTGACCGAGCTGTCTGCAGTTGTTGCTAACAATGCTGCAGAATTTTCTTCTCAAAGCCAGTTCAGGGAGCTTAGTCAGAGTTGTTTACATGCAGCACATATGAAAGCCCATTCCCAGTGTTTCAATGGTCCTTGTTTAACACAGACAGTAGCATCATTTGGATCTGCTGGGTATCTCTGAGTCAACTTCTTATTTCACTTATTTTTGCTGCTGGAAAAAGCATTTTATTTGATCAATATTCCAGTCACCCAAGTGTGAAATAGAAATTTCTAACTGGATAACCCTGATTCCAAGAGTGGGCTATCGCACTACATCTCATTTTCCCTTTAAACTTCAAGATAATAGAAAGACTGAGACTTACTGTACTGCAGAAAGACCTAGGAAAAATAGGCATCTATTTAGACACCAAGATCTTCATGCTGGCTATGTTAATAAAATCCAGCGATGTTAGCTGAAGCCTGTGAAATTCCATTATCCATGCCAATTGAAGATCTGTTCCACCTTCCAAGTTTGCATGGTGACAGTCGTACTTGATAAAGGAATATGGGCAAATGTGCCACTTTCTTAAACATAGCCAAGGAAACAAACAAAATACTGAGAGCTGCAAGTATCTTCAAAATTAAAACCAGCTTATTTGCATCTGAAAGCAGGTCTTCCTACTTAGCTACGTCAAGATAAGTCACTGATTTCTGTGGTAGGTTCTAGGTAGAAGACTTTTAAAACCTATTTTGGAAACAGGTGGAGGTAATTGCCAAAAATTTACATTCATGAAATCAGATGCTGCTATTAAATACCTGGTACAGATATCCCTCATGGTATTGCAGTACTCTGGTCTTTTACCCCTTTGTTTACCTTCAGGTTTGCTATTTTCTTTTGACAGACCATAAGAACCTGAACGTAATTAACCAATACTCAAGAACTCTTAAAAATCAAGCATCTGCCAATGTTTGGGTTGACAATACTTATCCTATTGTAGGTGCAGTCTTGACATTTGTGCAAGAGGAGAAAAACCAAACAAACAAAAAATTGAAGCAGAAAGCACTAACAGCATTTAGAAATGTGTCTAATTTCAAATCCTTGTCCTTCTATTTAAAAAAGACTCCCAAACTCACAAATCAGACAAAAGCATTCCTATTATTTCAGCCACCCAAATATCAGAAACCATGCAACATCAAGACAGGCTTAGTTAAATTGAGATCAGAAATACTTAGTAACATCTGCTTTGCAATACTGCATTTCTATTGATTATCCTATGTCATACCAAAAGATACAAGACAAAAGAATAACCGCCATGTATGACAGACCACTAAACATTAGGCTAATTTAGATACTAAGGAATATACATACAATTCCATTGGAGGTCATTCCAATTTTTTCCAATTATGTTTCCTATACAAACTCATTGCTACAGACTTTCTGGAATAACTGTGATCAAGATATACTTTATATACATATGTACTTCATGTAAGTTATATACCACTGTGCCTCATCAATGCTTTAGGAAAAAGAAGCAGTACTTGTACTCTTTGTAACCATGTAACTGGGTACAACAGGAACTTAGTAGGGCTTCCTTCCCCTCCATACTCCCCAAGTGTTTGTATTTTAGCCCCATGTCACCCACTGAAGTACATTACAATTATGCTTATTCATTTTAACCTTCATACTTCAGGACCTGAGGAATAACTGTTTCCAGGCATCAGACATATCACTTGATCATTAGAAACAGCTCCACTTCAGTCACCTACTTGGCAGAATCAGCTCCGCTGGTTATGAGGGTGTTAATCAACAGCTCATGTCCGTATCTTGCAGCCACATGCAGAGGGGTGTTACCATCCTTATCAACACAGTCAATTTCCCCCCCTGCAAAAGACATTTTCATACAGTTTAACACTGTACATGAACCAGTGACCACAGACATTATTTCTCTCTAGCGAATGCAGCATAAGCAGTCCAGCCACAGACACTAAATTTGAGAGACCAAGAACCAGCACGCAGCAAGCTGTCAGCTTTCAGCCACTGGTACTTAACGTGGTCTGGCAGCAGCATTTTCATCTCCCTCTCCAACTGCAGTGGTGGGGAAAATGGTGGGAAATAGGTGAACAGGATGACATACAATGGTAAAGTACACAATACAGACCTGCTGCTCATCTAAAGGTACAAATGGATGCCTTAAATTAAACTAACAAAATAAAACTGCTGAAACTATGCCCTCGTTCATAAAGGCATTGCCATTCAACCTTACCTGTAAGGCACTAATGTTAGAGTTCATTTAAGAGGCCAGCAGGAACACACTGCGAACAACAAGTGTGTTGTGTGCCTTCTCTGTGTCTTACCAAAGAACAACCAAAGAGCGCTTAAGTAGAACTTTTCCTCTTGCAATTTAAGCCTGTCATCTCACATTTTATCTTCATAAGCAGGAAAAATAAATTATTTCTTTCTTCTCTGCTGCAGCTTTTGACTCATGCAAAGATTGCTATCAAGCCCTTGTTTGCTTTTTGGACCAAGGAACTGTAATTTTTTCAGTCTCTCCTTGTAAGTCAGGTTTGCTGCACTCCAACTATTCTCGTCCTTCCCCCAGTCCTCTCCAGCTGGCCTACATCCTTCTGGAAGTAAAATGTCAAAAGCCAGAAGCAGTATTACAGCTGACATCTCCCAACACTGAGCTGAGCAAAAGGATTACTTCATGCCTGCTGGCTATGCTCCTATCTGTACACTCCTGTACATTGTACAGCACCAGGTACATTGTTGATCATTTTTTTAAGCACCATGACACTGTTGACTTGTGGTCAACAAGCTTCTGATCCTCTACAAGCCCCAGAACCTTTCTTGAGGAATTGCCACCCACCTGGCTGTTGCCATTCTGAACTTGTCCAGATGATACTCCTGCCTGTGTGTGTGATCCTCCCTTTGCTTCACTTGCATTATCCTTTTACAGGATCATTTTCCATTCTGACTCCACCTTCTGCCAAACTAACAGTCTCTCCCAACTTCACGTTTTCTCCAAATGTTAAAAGCACATTTTCTATTCCACTATCCAAGTTGTTAATGAAAATAGTGGGTAGTTCCAGACCCAGGAGGGAAACTGAAAACACCCTCACTACACCTTCCATTTCAACAACAATCCATTTATTACTAATCTCCAAGTGTAGTTTTTCAACTAGTTATGCACCAATACTGTAATATTTTAATACTCCACTAGTTTGCTGTGAGAATACTTTATGAAAGCATGTAAAAAGTCTTGCTAACATCAGGATATGGTAATATTTACTGCATGTCCACTATTTGCAGGAGATAACAGGCCATAACTGCAACACGGAAAGTTCTAGCAAAGCACTATACAGCATTTTCTAATGGGAAATAAAGATCAGTGAAATGCTGGAACAGGTTCCCTGGGGTGGAGCCTCCACCAGCGAAGGTCTCCACGAACATTACCTGCCCACAGAAAAGTCAGAGGACTCTGCTGTGTTCACAAAGCCTATTACTCTGCTGTAGAAGAGAATTATGAGGCTTCAGCATCTTTTACTCTTGAGAAACCTATGCCAGATATTGCCTACTCCTCCCTAACTGTTTACAGTTTGTTCATTCCCCATTTTTAAAGATAGGTGTCACATTTGCAATTTTAAGGTGATCCATTCTTCCTCTACAAGTCGCTAGAGACAGCAGCCAGAAATTGAGACATCTTTAGCCAACTCATTAAGTACTGCAGAATGAAACTCCACTTCTTTAAATCACTGACACTTCTGTCTTCCACAATATCCCACGGCAATGAGGCATAAAGTCACTTGCAATCAGATCTGTGTACAATACTAAAATTAGAGGGGCAGCAAATGAAGAAAGAAAGAAATGAAACCCAAATAACTTGGAAGAAGAGTAGAGAGGCCTGAAGGATAGAAGAACTGCCAGTCCTTTCACAGACAAGTCCAACAAAGAGCAAACAACAGCTGTAAGTCAGAGAGCGTATTTGACTAAACAACTTAAAATTGCATTAAGGCCCAGTTTCTTCCAGTTTGCCCAAACTCATTTTATTATTACTATTTCATTTATCCAAGGAGAGATATGACAACAATTTGTATGGTCACCTGAAAGAAGCATGATGTACTGAAGACCTCAAGTTTAAAATACAATGTTGTGTAAATGTGTCATCACATTTACAGTGTAACTGTTCAGCCATCTTCAACTTCTCACACTTAAGTCCCAAGTTTGGGATTTTGGAAAACGAACAAAAAACCCAACCAACCAAAAAACCCCAGATCATCCTGTCTGGTATAATGCCCAAAGCTGGGAAGCATAAGTAAACAATCAGTAATAGCAACCTCTGTCAATTGGAAACAGGCCTCTGCCAGATCTCCAACAGTAATATTTGTTATATGCTGTAGTACTCTTGAACAAGAGATACCTGATAAATGACTTGATAATCAGGAATCCTGGCTATGCCAGAACAAACAGGGTGGTGCTGGTCCACCCTCCTGAGTATTTATTCAACACTTAATGAAGACAGTGGCGAGGGGTGGAGCTAAAGGAGGTGAAAGAAGTACAGCTGCTGAGCGGAGGGTAGAGAAAACGGTCTGAGCTCTGAGAACACCAGGGCTCCCAAGGGAGGATGACTAGAAACTTGTTCTTTTTTCAGTTTTTAAATAATTTGAGAAAGAAAGTTGTGCCTGCTTCTGAGCAGAAAAAAAAGACCTAAATGGAGCTTTGAACTCTTGTTTTCAGGTTGAAAATAACAACAGATCAGCTGGACCACCATCAGCTGGAGGAATATGGGATTTTGTTAACCAAAATCTCAACTTGTGGTGACATGCTGGAATGAAAGTTGTCAGTACAGCTCAAAGCCAGAGGTTGATGAAGAGCTAAGCAGCTCTGAGAGCAGTCCTTTGGCACTCTGGGTCAGAACAACTAAAAATTTCAACTTTGGAAACGCTTAATCTTTTAGAGAGTCATTAAACAGGCACAGAAACTCACCATTCTGAATGAGGGTCTGTGACCGTGTGAACCTTCCATGCACAGCTGTCATGTGCAGTGGGCTCTTCCCATCCTTACTCTTAACAGAAACAAAACATAAAACCAACCATTTAGCATGTAAAGCAGTGGTAACAATTTGAAGTTTCTCAGCTCAACATCCTACAGCTATTTTTCAGATAAAATCTGCACCTGCTTCAAAAGTCTATGGGACTGAATGCATACTTATGGTAAACACAGAAGGTGTAAGCATACAAGTAAACCAGTTCCTTGACAATGAGTAGGAAATGGGCTGGAGTGAAGCCTGTCCTTTCAGCTTGGCTGTATACAATACCTGCTAGAAACCTCCAGATATATGACACATTATTCTTGAATATTATTTCTAAGTAACATGTGCCATTCAGTCATTATTTCCCCTAACCCTCGCAACATGGGGAATAAAGAAAAGCAAAGGAACCATAAAGCTAAGTAGGAGCAGTCTCTGAGAGATTCAAGAACTATACTCTGTTTATCCATCTGCATTTTATAGATACAACCCAGAATAAAAGCCACTATATTAAAAAGTTTTGGTTAATAAATCCCCATGCAATCAAAAATAGGATGCCTACAAAAGACAATTAGAGAACAGGGAAGGCATACGAAAGGAAGGTACAATGAGTAGAGATCAATGCTTTGGGTTCTAGAGAAAGAAACTGAAATTGGGGAAGCCAAGGAGCTGAGAAAATAACAAGTGAAGAGTACCAGCCTCACTACTCACATCACTTCATGTTTATTGGCATGGGGTTTCACATTCATTGGCAAACACAATCCCCAATTTCATTTTAATAATTCTGAGTTTAAATAGTGCACCGACTATTCACTGATCTCAAGGGTCTTGCCAGAGGTGTTAAATGCTAGGAGACCAGTTTTACAGATGGGAAATTGAAACACACAGAGTTTAAAGTAAAGCAGTCAAAATCTTATATGAACTCAGAGAGCTCAAGTCTTCTGGTACCTATACCAGTGCCCTCTGCTGGGTAACAGCAAGTCCCTTTCAGCTTCATCAAGATGAATCAGCTGTATCTCAAGAGCATTTAGATATCCTAAATAGAGTCACACTTTGTACACGCAGGCTCTAAAACAGGTAAACAAACAACCTTCAGTTCTTAATTCCCTGGGAAAGTCAACAGGAACTTTTTAGAATCCTGTTTAATTAAATCCATATTGTAGGGGGAAGGAAAACACCAGAAAGGAAAGTGCCTTGACTTACCACCACTCCCTGAGATAACATTTTGACAGAGCTCCTGGGACTATAATTTACTAGTAATCCATGCCTTCAGGAGTGGCTGGCCTAGAGTTTAAAGCTGTCATTATATTTATCAGGGCACTGAGAGCTCCTCTGCTGGGAAATAATCTCATCCAAACAGTTTAATGGTCAACATTCTAAGCATCACTCTACTTCCATCAAGGATTTAAAGACATACTGTACTTGTTATTATAGCTTTCAGTCTCCTGAGGTATGCAAAATAGGATAAAGTAAAACTGAAGAGCTGTAATGCAAGTTTTACCTGAATGTTAACATCTGCCCCATTATTCACTAGTAGTTCAAGACACAGTGCTCCATGAGTGGAGGCAGCAGCAAAATGCAAGGGAGTGAATCCGTTATTATTAGGCTGATTTACATTAGCACCATAGTCAATCAGCTCATTAACAACAGAATCCTGACCATTGTAACAGGCAATGTGAAGTGCAGTATTTCCATAGATGTTCATTTCATCAATCTAAAATGAGACAAGGAGACGTACTTAAAATTACAGACATCAGCTTACCATTTTACATAATGCATCACACACTGCAAATGGAAATAGCTGGAGGCTTGAACTGTCGCAGGGTGTATTTCTCACCAGCAGATTTCATTGACAAAAATATACTCACAGAGAGCTTAATTTGGAATGCTTTACCTTTACTATTTTTAAGTTTTTATCTTACTGGCCACTTCTAAAAGCCAGTATGAAGCTTAAAGCTGATAGCAGGACTATATAATGGCAGTGATGATGACAAAAGTCCTAACAAATTTGAAAGCTTTTACATGTAAGTTGGAAAGTAGGATAAATAAAAAGCTCACAATCTTTATTTAAAAAAAAAATTAAAACACTGACTATTGAATTTTTGTGAACAGAATCAGACTGAAGAGCTCTTTCCACAGATTTGTTTTGGGAAGGGATTGAAGGTATCTGAAGGGAAGGTTAAACGGCAGAGCCATTTACACTTGATTAAGAAACCACTTTTAGTAGCTCAGTATTATAAAGATATAATTAAGATTATGTTACTTCTTGATGACCAGCTTAGTATTCAACTGCTGTTCTGTAAAACAGGACAAAACAGATTGTACAAAAGACTCAGGGATGATGTGAATACCCTTCCACAAAATACAGGTGTCTCAAAGATCATACCCTCAGTGGTGGAGAATGTGGAAGTTAAAGGTAGTTATCAGCATAGTACTGCTAATAACAGGAAACACTTATTCCCCTTCAACTTTGCAGTCAACAGCCTGTGAACATGGACTTCTGACATTTTTTTGGCAGGTCGTCAGCTGAAAATGCAATGGCAAATGCAATGGCTTTATTTGACATCTCTGATTAACCAGTGCAGGCTCTTCTGATCATCTTATTGCTGCTTTGAACCAATGAGTTGACAATATTATACTAAGAGAAATCTGTGCCCTGAAAAAAAAGTTCTTTTCCAGAGTGAAAATAATCCTTCTTCTTCCCTCTGTCAGCTACAGAGGAAATACGGGTCCCTAAACTTAAACAGCCTGAACTGCTCCTTAGTAAAGTATGCAGCGTCTATGTTGAGAAGAACCACTCATCACATCAAAGGGAATGCTGAGCCAAGGAAAATTTCTTTATTCCATCTTCCTCTGCAGGAACAGCATATATTTTCTGATTTCTCCAGCAAGGTGGCCTGGAATTTACTGTCCATATCAGACATTTTTTATTCCAGAATGTTTCCTGGCTCTTGAACCAATAAAACACATGAAGCACAAGGTGGTCCAGAAAATGAGAACTATTTTCTTTAGAAGCTCTGCCAATGTCTGTAGCAGCATCCATAAGAAAGAAGAAAATAATATCTCCAAATTCAGAGAAACATGGAAGCCACAAAGTGCACATTACCACATACCTCTACCCCCAGGTTAAGGAGGTGTTTCACAATGTTAATCTGCCCATTGGATGCAGCTGCATGAAGTGGGGTGTAACCCTTCTTGTCTTTACAAGTCACTTCTGCACCATGATTAATCAGTAAGGCAACAACTTCCAGGTGACCTTCAAAAAAATTAAAGATAGTAATCAATGAGTAATACCATCCTACAGCATCACTTCTCCCAAATTACTGGTTTCTTGCTAATACACTTCCCTTTCACTGCTGTTTCACAATGCTGCCACGGTTTTACAAGGGGAAAAAAAGCATTTTTGTAAGTGTTCTTAATCCCAGCTCCAGGCCTTGTCAAGAAATTCACTCAGTCACCTTCAGCAGGTGTGTCAAATACCTCTTTACTAAATTAGTCTTCCAGTCATTAAAAGAACAAAACCACACCTCCTTCCCATTTATTTCTCTAAAAATAACAGGTTTTTGTTTTACTCTCCCTGTTACAGAAAGAACAGTGAGCACAGGAGCATGACAAGTCTGCCAAAACAGCTGATCCTGCTGATGTCATCTGCAAACACAACTACTAACACTTGTTGGTTTTTGTTAGCAATACAAAATAACTTCTAATAAATGATACAATGAAGGTATCCTCTTTTCTAGCACCACTGAGGACACAGAAAACTAAATTTCAGGTAAGTGTAAATTTGATCCAAAGCCTACCAATACAAACACAAGATTTTCTACTAAATCCACTGATCTTTGGATCAGGTTTTTGACTCTCCAAAACTGTACCTTTAACACAAAACTGTGCAAAAAATCCTGAATACAGGTCTAAAAATGTTTGAATCTGAACTCATAGTCTATAAAAGCATACTTATTCCACAAACTAAAATAGTTGCAATAGCCTCAACAGTCTCACAGATTGAGAGCTGACTGCCAGATTAATGGAACATCTGTCTTCAGGAGTGAAATGCCTACCCCCAAATTAGGATCTCCCTACAGAATACAGGGGAAGAATAGAGCCTCTCAAAATGTAACTTATAACCCACTTGTATCTTCAGTTTCCTCCTCTCCCTGAAGGTCTCAAACCACTGGCCTGCGTTCCCAGTTAGTGCCCTAACCACCAAAATTAAATCAAGGCTAACTGAGGAATAGTCCTCATCGTTTCATGTTGAAGCAGAGCTGTCTTAGAATTAAAAAATTATTATGTCAAACACCACATAAAGCTGTGCACCATCTGAATGGTACAGTACTTTTATGACAGAGGCAGCTCTGGTCATGTGCAGGACCTCGGAAACTTTATGGACAAAAGTCCAAAGTGCCCAAAGATATTTAAGCACTCAAGAAACTATGTGAGGGTTTATAGGATAAGATGCTCAGGTCTCATCTATATTCTGTCCAAATTACACTACAGACTCCGAAAACCCATTGCTAATTTAGGCCTTAAATGTTATCTAAATATTTTGAAAAGTACCTCATGATTTTCTGAAACAAATTAAAAGCAAAAGAGATGTGGAATTGCACAGCACAATGTAAAAAGCCTTTCACCTCTACAGAGTGGAGTGCAAAGCTCGCTAGCTCAAAAGCCAAATCACATTTGCTGGCAAGAGTCATTCCATCTGTCTGTGTACATCAAAAAACCCCACAATATGCTTTTCTCACAGTTTGAAATCTCCTATTATCTCATTTCCAAAAGTCTCAGGATTAAAATCAAGATTTTGACAGGTCAGATGGAAGAGTTGCTGGCCGAGGGCATACAACACCTCACAAATTATAAACTGGTATATATTGCTTGTCCAACAAAAGCTCTTGAATAAGCATGACCACTATCACAGGCAACCTTGTTCTAGCATTTTTAAATTATAATGCCCCACTATAAGAAATCTTCCTTTAACTTGAAAGGAATTATAAGGTCAATTGATTTAATTAAGCGGTATTTGGTAACACCACTAATGTTGTGAATAGACAAATTGGTTACTCTTGTCCACTCTAGATTAAAAGATGACAATTTGCTCCTAACAGGAAGAAAGCCTAGGAACCACTTCCTAACAATATCATAACTTAGCTACTTACAAACATAGATAAACAGCAAAATTTATTATCATACTTATCTGCATTTTATATAAGGTAGGTTTCAGCAAAAACTGAAACAAATATAACCTGTATTTTTTCAAGCTCAAATATACTTCAGGCTGGAATTAGAGTCAGAAAAAAAAGACCAAAATGATAAAAGCAACACACAAAGCCCACAATTAACTGTGTTAAAAAGGAAATCACCGCTAAGTTCTCACCAGCTGCAAAACCATAAATGGACAGTGTGTTTTTAGATCAGTTGAACCCTTGCCTCCTCAGGGTAAATACAACACTCACTTTCCATGGCCAGGTCTGTTCTTGTCCATTTTAAAACATGCTGTTGGTTTGAGAATAGGAAATTAAAAAGAAGGAGCAACAGCCCAAGCCTTACCCATGTACGCTGCCCAGTGAAGAGCTCTTCTGTCCTTTTTGTCAAAAGCATTGATGTTTGCCCCCTTGGCTAAGAGCAAGTTCACCATCTAGAAGTAACAACAGTAGGTAAACCAACCCTGTTGATCACACACTCAACAGTTTATAACAAATCACTCTGGCAATGAAGTTGGGATCACAAAATCCTGCCTTTGAACAATAAATTTGTGAATTACACAAATACTGTTCAAAGCTGCGTGCATTAATGTGATGATGGCCACAAGTAACCAGGACAAGTTCTGTGTCCACAGAGGGGGCTGAGAGCATGCAGGGCACTGCTACTCCAGTGTGCTTCAAATTCAGCTTGGCAAAAAACCTAGAAGAGAAACAGGCCTGGAAGAGAAACATTGCTCTTAGTTTTTACCGTTAAGACCAATTTAAGGGGTTTTCTTGTGGACTGGGACAAGAGTCCTCTAGACCGTAAGGTAACAAACCCTAAAATCTGCTTGCTCTTTCAACAAGGAGTATCTATTTCTTGCCATGCCATGGCAATTTTTACTAAATTCCCCTGTGCCCACAGCTATGTGGACAGGCATCAGGCTGCTTCACATATGATGCTGGCCTTTTAGACAGCATGGCTAAGAGGTGAAAAGCTGCTTTCCCCATCACCAATCATCCAACATTAAATGTAAGAAAAATCAGTGAAAAAAGAAAGGAAACTGAATGGAAAACACATTCAACAACTGTCTTTTTCAGCAAAACATTCTAAAATCATAAATTACAGAGCTGGATTGTTGTCTTCCTCTCATACGCTGCTTTGCCATAGACACCAGCTAGTAACAGCACATATTCAGTTAACGTTTCTGATATACTCTATCCAAAAGCTCAGAAGCTTCAGATTATGACAGTTAGACTCAAGCATTACTATCTCTTTCCTACAGTTCAGTATTTTAAAGGCCAAACTTCATCATTACTTCACAGGAATTTCCATTCCTTTTCCTTCTTTTAATTAGACTACAACTGATCAACTTTTGTTAACAGAAGCCTAGTGTTCCAGTCCAAGACCGTTTATTCCATATCCAGATCTTCAGGTGTAGAACAGGCAAATGAGGATCCTTGCACATGAATCTAAAGATGCTAGCAAAACCCTTTACAGGGGCACTTTATTTATAAAAGTGTGCTTTTTTTCATATGGAAACGGTAATTAGACTAGAAGGGTTTGCTTGTATAAGATAAGTAGAAAAACCAGAAGCATATTTCCTAGAAGACAAATTAGAAAAGCAGACAGACTGGGTCTCTCACAGCTGAACATTTCTTCAGTGTGAAATGAATCCACAAGTTTTCCCTTCTTTCCATTCTGCCACTCTTATTTGCAAAGGCAGTCAAGCTCAAAAGAGCCAAGGACACACGTGAGTTGTGGGAGCTGGTGGCACTGCCAGCTCTCAAAGTCTGCACGCACACCTCGCACGCTGGCTCTGCACAGGTACTTTCCAGCCAATGTCTCATTTCTGCAGGTAGGAAACGTGTCGCACAGTTTGGAAAGCAACTGAATGATAGGAATCATGGGGGTCAGGGATATGGGCCTCAGTCTATACCCAGGCAAAGCAGGGCAACTGTTTGAACTGGGAAAATAAATAAATAAACCAATGATCAATTATGCTCTTAAGTAACTCACCTCAATGTGTCCATTCAATGCTGCATGGTGCAATGCTGTTCGCCCGCCTCGGTCAGAGACGTTGACACTGCTCAGCATGGGGATGATGACTTCTGCACACTTCACTGCCTTGTTTGCAGCCGCCACGTGCAATGGTGTCTGCCAGTTCTTGTCCCGAGCATTGACATCAGCTGAGTGCTTAATCAATACTTGCACTGCTTCCTGCAACAGCAACACAGATATATCCGTAATCAAGCAGTTCAAATAAATACAAGGCCCACCTTCTTGACAGCTCGATCATATTACCTATGTATATTACTTACACATATCAGACATGGCCAGGAGGAGGGAAAGAGAACGACTTTTATCAAAATAACCTCCCAGGCTAGTGAAATGGTATTGCTGACTCAAATGCTAGAGTACACATCACCTTTGCTGTCATTTAGAGCAGTGTCCTCACAACCAAAATTTCCCAATTTGATTTTAGGATGTACAAAGCTGCCTATGCAGAGAGCCCAACCTGTTCAGTTGATTAACCCTCAGTACCCCAGTCATCATAACTCTGCTCTCACTGAGGAAATCAATGTACTTATTTGAGCTCACAGTTACAGAAATTATTTACAAAATGAAAAGCACATCATTTTGGACAGTAAAATCATAGCAAGTTGCTCTAAGTTTTATTTATAAACAGGAAAACGGAGAAAAGAAAACAGCATACATGAAAACAAAATTTTAACTTTGCAAAAAAATGAGAATCATGGGCAAGGGTTGATGCTGGTGTCCCCAAGTTAACATTAGCATTCCTTCCCTCCCTGAGGGCTAAGCATAGGCCAAGGGTTTTCACTGCAACATCCATTCTGTCAATTAAGACCAAACAACATCTTTTAAAGTTAATTTTGTTGCTTAAAAGTAAATATTTCCCAGTGAAAAAATGCACTGTTCTCTCCTGAGACACTGTCTCACTGGAGAATTCACAAGCAGTTCTTTTCTGCTTCTACTCATGCATCTGCCATTAAGCAAGTCAGATGAAAAAAACAACTTTCTCTCAAAATTACATTTTGTTTCTTCTTCCTTTTTTCCCCACAAACAAACAAAATACAAAGGAGCCACTGGGACACAGTAGCATTCAAGTAGCCTTGTCTGCTAATTACAACTCACAGCTGGTAATTGGGAGGGAGAGCCCTAGTCCTACATAGTACCTTATTCTTTTTGGATAACTGAAAAGTTTTCTGGTAAGCCCAGCCAAAATTGTATTAATGAATATTAAACACAGACAGTGTGTTTAAATAGCACTTTTGTATCTAGAATGGCCCAGGAGAGTGCCTGCAGTCTGTATCAACAGTACATCCATTACTAGGAGTTTTAGTTCTTTGTCCTCAACTGATCTCAGCAATGTTATTTTCTACAGCCATCTCACAAACTGTCCTCTGACAGATTTGTTCAGTTAGTGACATTGCATCTCTGACAGCACCAACAATGATAAAGCACTGTTGATGTCTCAACAGGATTCTGTTTTTTAAATTACAGGTCTACTGTTTTAAAAGTAATTTAAATGTAATTCACTGGAGACCTACCCAGCTGGGACATAAAGTCAGCAGGAAAATTCATGCACTTTGACTCTTAATGAAGGAGAGAAAAAGTTAAGGAAGAATTTTTAGAAGTAAATAGTAAGGACTGAAAAGTCAAAGCTAAATATATCTAGACTTTTTAAAAAAAACATTTACACATTTTTGTTTACATCTGCAAATCTGCTGCTCTATCAGATTTGGGATCAAAATGTTAAAATCCTTATGGAGTTTTAATTTTATTGCTTTTGAGAGCATGAGTTATCCCTTTTTATCAATATAATTTTCTACACGTACATGCAGTCCAGAGCTATGGTGTAAGCCTCTGTATTCAGTGTCTCTAGCTATCCCAAATTATAGTGAAATCTCTTTACTTTTTCAAACCGTATAAGGCTGAAAGCTGATACAACCATTAACAATCCTGCACAGACACATGTGAGGGTCTTGATTTGCAAATAAACATTTAAATCACTAAAGCCCACTTGAAAAATCATTAAGACTTAAGTAAAAATGTGTTCATGCTTTTAATCAATCTATAAAAAGGTGCAAGGAGACAGCTTCTGAATCCTGTGAAAGCTTCATAGTAAAAGATTGATAGTAAAACTTAAAACTTGTGAGTGATCATTCTAAAAGCAACTGTGCTCACAGAAATTTCAAAAACCACCCTGAATCTTACAGGTCAACTTCTAGACCATGAATTCACCTCCTACTATCAATGTGAACTATGAATTCACCTACTGCTATCTACTACCACCACTATCAGTTTTGTGCTATTATATTGAAGCTGCCCGTTTGTTAGCTTGTGCAATAAAGTAAAAGCAACACTGAAAGAACCTCAAAATGCTGAATCTTGTTTCAAACCTATTACTAAAAGTAGCAATTATCATGTAAACAACAAAGAAAAAAGACCAGAAGAAAGCTATGTGTGTTTATAAAACATATAGCAGACCATAAAAAGGCATCAAAGGCTGGTGCCTTCCCCTGCTGCCTCACTATTGCACCTGGGTACTCACTTTGAGGTACCAGAACTGCTGGCACAATGCAGACAGTTTCTCATTGTGCAATTGACCTTCAGCTGACAAAGAGTTAAAGATGAGACACAAATCCACAGAAAGACATACATTTTCTGTTAGGACTGTCACTGACAATAAAAATCATGTACTCTGATGCATCCTAAAAAAGAAACCAAGCACAATGCAATTCCCATATCAGAAAGATTGAGGCTGTTTTTTAAGGTTTAAGTCTGACCTTTGTTTTCCAACATGGCTTTTTGTATTTTGCCTCATTACAGCATTCATACTCTATCAGATATTCCTTTCAGAGGGCTTCAGTGGATGCCAGCAGCTGAGAAGATCAGCCAGCAGCCAAACAATGCCCAAGTTCAGAAGCGAGCCCAGGATTCCTGCCTCCAGGCTTGGCAAGCGCTGGGACTGTTACGGAGGTGATTTGAGTCCATCAGTCTCTGGAAGACAGCCACCCTCTGTCTCTTTTACAACCCCTCCCCTCATCCCCAGCAGGCAATTCGGTCTGCAGTTGGGCTCACTGTTAACTAAGTATTAGGAGGATAAAAGTATACAGGGAGATCCAAAATGGAAAGCCAAGAATAATGGTGCAGTTGAAAACACAGTCATGCCTGAGCTGCATTCCTGATAGTTATTGCCGCTCCTTTTTGAGATAGCAGTGGAAGAAGTACAATATGATGCCAGAAAATTTCTACTTGTCAGGTAGAAGAAATATGGGCTAACCCTCCTTTATACATGAATCAAATGCATTAACAGAAAACCTAATGGATGCCTTGAAATGCAATTAACCAAAACAAACTATGTGGTAATACATGTTGGATCACATCCACATCCACTCCCTTCTGGCACACGCACAGTGTGCACACATCCATATGGATTTACTTATTCCTCTTTATTTCACCACTTGAAGATGATGTGGCCATTGTAGACCACTGTGGACTCTATCCCACTTCAGTCCTCACCACTCCAGTTGATGGTTGCTCAATATGACTTGGTATGGTAACGTAAAGCATTCTACAAGGTGAAAATCAACCACATTAAGGCTCAAACACAGCTATAACTAGCTTGTAAAAGCTGGCTTTCAGCTGCAATGCTAAAGGCCCTGCACACAGAAAATGCTTTCCCTGTTTGCATCACCATGCTCCCTACTATGGCTCTCAGTGGTTTGCTTTTTCCCCTCAGTAGGCAGTCTACATGCAAAAGCAGGGTAATTAAATCTTACTCACTTCACTTCTTGAAGCAACTGCTCGATGGAGAGGAGTCAGCCACATATTGTCCTTGGCATTAACACGAGCGCCTGCAAGTAAACAGCAGAGGTTACATCCATGCCTTGGGTGCGACATTGACAGCCTTGCCCAACTGTTTCCTAGTAACAAGAGCTGAGCCATATGTGGTACTCCCAGCGCTCCCCACAACTCTCTTGGCGCCCTGTTCACCTTGGAAATGCATTTCCAGATCCCAGATAGACAGGAGCTGAAGCATGATTTGGAAAGAAAGGACCTGGACAGGTCGGACCATTACCAGGAATAGCTTTGTTTACAGGACACAAAAGAAGCAAGATTTGTTGTAGGGGCTTACATATGTATGTACATGTGTGTCTATGTATATGCATTTTTTTAGATCAGCTGATACAGTTGGGGGAAATAAGCAACCCTTTGCTCAGAGCACTGCTGCTGTCTGCAGATATGATGAAGGGAACAAGCCTGAACAACCGTCTTCTTTCTAGCTCCATCAAACAGACCACTAAAAGATGTAACTGCTTCCCTGCTTCACAAATCTTGCTGGGATCAAGAAAACAGGACCAGGAAATGCTCAGGTTGAGGAGGAAACTGGGCACTTGCTGCGTCAGCTTCTGTGGGTGTTATTCAGCAAACATCAGAAGAAGAGGGATGAAGGAGACTATCCATTTGCCTTCTGTGTGATTCAGTGATAATGTGCACTCCAACAATGACAGTTGCACAAGGGGATGGGTTTGGGGTGGCTTCCCAGAATAAAGGATAAAGGAAGAATATTTAACCTACAGCGGTGCTGGCTGACTGCAGACAAAAAAAAGGATCCTGTATATTTCTGTGTGATAAAACACATTTGTTTGAAAGAAATATTAAAGTTATTCACTGATGTGACACCCCAGAAAGGAAATCTAGTGAAAAGGACCAGAGAAACTAATTTTAAAAAGGGCTTAACCTGAAAATGTTGTACCTCTCAGGCCTGCAGGTATCAGTACTAGTCTGAGAAGACTAGCACATGCAGAAAAATTTTAGAAAAGAACAAGCATCATGCACACAGCCTGGATGAGCCTCTGAACTTCATGAACAAAGGGCCTCTTAAGCTTCATTTTGCACCATAACTTAAGTGCATCAGAAGCCTGTAATTAATAAATCACACTCTCTGAATCAGAAGTACTTTCCAAGAGCCGTTTCTCAGGAATATTAAGGTGCTTGCCTCTGAATCACAGTGGTTACTGGGAATTGTGCTAGATAATCAGAGAAGAAACAAGTTCTTTCGTATTTCCACAAGTTGGAATATAATTTTTTGGCTGCAAGAAAAAGAAAGCCACTTTCATAGCTATTGCAACAATTAGAGGCAATCCTCTGAACGCACCTCAGAGCCTAGTACCTGGTGGTACAACCTGCCCTCTGGAAAAACACCCTTCAGAAAAGACAACAGTTTCAAAGATTTTTTCTAATTAATCTGTCTAAGCAAGGAAGCTGTTAGCTTCTTTTGTCTTCATGAGAAGGCCATTATGGTTGATACACATTAGTATCCTACCCTTTGCCTACACTGCCCAAGGCCCTAAAGACTTGTAAGGCAACAACCTCCTCCACCATCAGGAAGCTGACAGACAGGACTCCAAGGCATCTTATCTTACTCTGATTTGGCCTGGTAGAGGACTTTGGGCTGCAAATTGCCTAGATGAATTCCTAATGTTTGCCACCAAATACCTCTTTTCGGGTTTAGAAATTTATTCTGTACTTGCCTTGTGGTTTTGCCTTATGTTCTTAACTAAGGTTTCTTTTGGGTTTTTTTCTACCCATTCACTAAATCCTACAAGCAGATGGTTGCAAATCAGAAAGGCTTATTTATGCGTGGAGTAGCAAAGCATGACAAACATACCATTCCTCAGTATTCAACAACTCCAGTGACACTGGTGAATATGATGATGATTAGAAAACATAGGGAAGTGTCTCTGTCAGTAGCTTTCAAGCCTTTCACTGATCCACTTACCCTCTGAGAAACTGAAATAGTTGCCAAGAAAACAGCTAAAGAAAATAATAAAAGCAAAACAATACCAGTAGAAATAAAATAATACACAGCATGCTATCAGCCTTTTCTTCCACAGCTGTTTTCCACATCCCTTTACCTCTTTGTGCTTTGGGGTTCTTTATATGACAAAGTGAAATTGCTTTTACAATGCATCGACTGAATCCATTTGTGATTTCTGTTTTTAAAAAGCTGCACAATTCAGCTGTTGTCTGTTGCAGGAGCCACTGTTGTCTATTTACTGAGTTGTGCATTTTCTGAAGAGATGTTTCAAAATGTTTCGCTCTGTATTGCTCATTTCCTTCACCAAAATTCAGCTTTTAGGTACCCAACAGTTCCTTGCAGGCAACAGCTAATTACAGTGAGCTGTGTCCAAAAATCAGAAGCTTAAATTTTCAAGTCTATCCCACAACACTTCCTCAGAGTCACCCAGAAATTCAGTGTCCCTCTCTTCACTCTGGACCAAGTACCTTAACCATGTTTCAGTGCACTTTCTGCAATACACTGTGAATTAATCTGTGTATTTAAAAGGACAGAGAGGGCTGATAACACACTCAATTGGTGTATATGGTGTCCTTCATAGTGCAATCTTCCTTGAAAAGATGAGCTGCTTTAAAGATTTCCCTTAACATCCTTTCAGGTAGCCACCTACTCACACACACAAACCCCCCTAAAATATCCACTTTAAAAACCCCTCTCCAGAGAAAAGCCTTTTCTTAGCTCCATCCCCTGCACTCTGCCCTCAGGAGGGCTCGTACCCATGGGCCTGAAGGCTTGGCTGTTGGATTTGCTCTGTGAGGCTAAAGTAGACAACATAACATGTAATGTTACAGATAAAATCAACAGAGGAAACTGTGTGCAATCCACTCTTCTTTAATATGGCTGGTTTTTAATCTTTGCAATCTTTCACTCTCAAATTTTTCTGCCAAAAGAGGAAATAAATCTGAATTTGCCTCTGTTCTTTTGAGATCCCAAATAAACAACCCAATGCTGGCTTTCAGGGATAAAGTTAACATCTCTTTATCCTAACCAAAGCACAATTTTCCATCTAGCACATCTGCCAAATCCACAGGTCTCCAATAAATCTAGATTCTACAGTCTACACCTCTGAAATTAGGGATGGTCAACAGAGGAAGGAAACTCTACTCTTTAACCTATTAATGACTATTAATATGCACCTTTCCAACTCCTGCTATGAGACACAGCAATACACACAACAATATAAGGGATGCCTCCCCACCTCACCTCCCAAACACAGACACACAATACAAAGCAAAGATCAGCATGAATAAAACAACAGCGCGGCACGACCTGATAGATGGAACTGGGACCCACAACATGAGAGCAACACAACACCATGCTAGATGTGAAGACCGGAACCGAACACCTGCATGGCAGAAACAGGAGGTTAGGCAGGATCTCCTCGGAAGCAAGTCCAAGTCACTTGCTAGGGAGGGAAATGGCCTGGGGATCCCAGCAGGTGAGAGCACACAGGTCCTGGGTCACTCAAGAAGGAGAGAGGAGATAGTCCTGGGACATCCTCCAAACTTTCACTCAAAGGGGATACTCCTGATCTCCAAGGACAGGAGTCTCAAAGCCATGGGAAAGGCAGATAGAAGGCTGCCTCTCCAACCCGCCTACTCTTTACCCTGCCATAAAACAGAAAGCCCTGAATGAGTGTTCAGGTTACACAGCGCCTTCCCCTGCTGCCTACACAACAGGGACAGCCCAGAACCTGCTATGAATGTGACAGTCTCGCTTCCAAATCTGTGTGGCAGAGCTTACCAGGAACTCTTCCAAAGCATCCTGGTGTTTGTCCCTTTTCTCAGCTATTGTGCAATTTATGAAGGATGGATGTCAATACTGCATGCACACCCCCAGTGCATAAATTTCTTGCCAAGAAGCTCAGAGTCTTCTGAAAGAATAAGGTGTAATATTGCCAACATCACAAGCTCGTTGGTGGGGAGTAAGGGGTAAGGGACTAAGGTCAAACATTATGCCCTCGGGCACCAGCTCAAAAGCCCTGGAGGGGGAGAGGCACTGGCACAAATGAGAATGGAGCTTGTATTTGCCCAGACAGCTCTCCTTGCACATTCATGACTGTGTCATCATCCAAAGCTTCGTTTATGTGAGATGGTTACCCTGGTCCTTCTCCTTCTTGACACAAAGGAGGTGAAGGAGAAGTGCTTAAAGCTCCCTGCTTACATGTGGAAAAACAAAGCCAAACAGCACATTTCCCCAGTTTGAACTATATGATTATGGATCAGACCTTTGAACTGGTGTAAATCTACCTAGTACTGACATTTAATGGGCCAAGGTGATTCATACCAGTTGAGGGATCTGGCACTCTCTCTCCTGTATCAATTCCAAAGAGACTCCAATTCAGTGGCTACCTAGAAAGCCATTTCTGGTCTGACTCCAACCACCTGGGCAGAAGTTTTATTCATTAGACACTACATTTATTTGTGCTGCCACCAGTTCATGGGCCACAAATCTCTGAATGTGCATGTTTCATTTAATTTCTCTCCTGAGCCCTGTACAAAATGCAATGGGTTGCTACTCCTCCTAGATTCTGCTTAAGCTGAGAATATTATTATCTGACACCAACAGCAAGCATTTTTGTGTTTTCTCTCTGGGAAAACACCTCTCATTTTAAGTCGGACAACAAAGTCTTTGTGCTTTATGTAACCAAATTTTATGATCAGGTTAATCTTTTATGATACACTTTTACTAACACAGTTCACTGAATGAAGAGGTGAAGCAAAGGGAAGATGCTGCTGTTGTCTTTAGAGCCTAGTTCATGGAGAGATCACAATAACAAAGAGGTGTTTATAGTAACTCATAAATCTGCCCATCCAAACCTCACAAGACTCAAACCTGCTCTTGGATGCAAGTACTGATGCTCATCATGAGTCATGATACTTCAGAGATTGAACGACAATGAATAGGTAGAATATGCAACGCAAGATTAATTTTGATTCATGCTGAGCTAGTTGGGAAAGATCCACGTAGTTCCTACAGACTGAACCCCCGTGCAGTCCCACTGACACAAAGTCTAATTTTTAAAAGCGCACATTATAACTTTTTCATGCTCATTTGGATATATAAAAAAAACCCAAGATATACCATCTGCATTTTATGCTGCTGACCAGACAAACCCCATAGCCCATGGATAACATTTTGGCAGTGAGGTGCTGGAACTAAGTGTCCCAGAAGAATACTACAAAGTCTCCTTCCTTCATTAGGAGCATGATAGAAAACAAGAATATTCACCAGGACATCTTTTGATGCTATTGGGATTTAGGGGAGAAATGGGCAGAATGGCTTCACCTTTCCCTTTATGTGGGTATTGCCTGGGCGGTTACCTGCAAAACTTGGAAAGACATTGCTCCTGCAATCTTCTCACACCACAATGAAATGACAGTATATGACAAACAACACACACTGCAAGAACACATCCACAGATTAAGTTTATTAACTCTTACCTCCCAGTGAAGAAGAAAATGTTTGCATTTAACATATTGAAAACCCACCCAAGCATAACCTGTCAGCTGAGGAATGTTCATTTGAGTCATTCTGCTGGCATCAGGGTTAGAGCAGAAAGATACAATATATGTCCAACTAGTTACCCTCATTAAGCAATTAAGACAACTCAAAATGCCCCCAAAAATGTACAGAGGAAATACCTAGCTACAGCAAACTGCATTCTCATTTTCTTCTCCAGGTGTGGTTAGGCTGGTAATCCAAAGAAAATGTTTGTGTGGTCTGCATGTGCCCATTAGCAGCCGGATCTAACTTTGAAATTGGCTGGTGCTCTAAGAGGGGGCTGGATCAGGTAACCTCTAGAAATCCCTTCCAGCCTGAATTATTCTAGCATTTGAGGTTGGAAATTAGAAGGTGCCTTGCAATCACAGGACTGATAGTTCTGAAATAACTTTCTAAAAAAAATGTGCAACTCCTTTGAAGAAGCAGTCTAATGATTTGTGAAACCAATCATATAGCAAGGTTGCTTGCAGGGAGCAGACGTTTGTACCATAAGGTTCCTTTCAATCCCACATTCTTAAACCCCCATAAGCTTTACCCTTACAGTTCTCCAGTTTAGAAAAACACTGCCTTTGAAATCTGCAAGCACATCCAGGAGTTTACCACGAATGTGTACCTCTTGAGATATGTCTGCTTTATGCTTTGCTCTGACATACTTTGATCATGGTTTTTGTCACTACAACAGTTTAGAAATATTTTTTTTTTGTTTAGATACATCCTACTGCACAGTTTCTATTCTCCAAATCAACTTCCCAACTCTTAGATTCATGTTTCTAATGTAAGTACCACTTACAATTCATTTAAACTCATTCATAACTTTTTTGCTATTATTCCATAATAATTTTTGCTTAACAGGAATTCTTGGCTTGTACTCCAGGACGTGAGCCCACATTCCAAATATGTACTACAGTAAGTTTCTGAATCCACAAATACTGTCAGCTTGAACGCTTTAGAAGTTTTTAAAAACTAGTTGTTTTGTTTATTAATTCAGCTCAGTCACAGTGCATGTTTTATAATTGTATCAACAAATTTAAATATATTTTCTAAGCTTGCGACAACTGCAACCAACTCTGTGAAACTCAAACAGGCATTGCCCAAAGCTCACTCATATATACTTTGCTGGGTATTCCTTGTAGCTTTAAAATTAGCTAAATTACCAGTTAATAACAGTGAGGGACACTAACTTACCTGACAAAATGAGAAGCTCAATGATGTCTGCATCCCCTAGGAATGATGCAACATGAAGAGGAGTTCTTTTCTCAGCATCCTACAAAACCACAGATTTAAACTTGGTCAATAACTGTAAGCATTAGTGTTAAAGAGTAATGGATTTGTATATAGCGCTTATTTTTCTATGTGTATTTCTGTTTACAATTAGAAATGCAATCTCAAACAGTGAAAGGTCTGAACAACACACTTCCAATAATCCTCAACTTTTGTTATCACTTTGGTCCACCAGACCTTGCAGAGACACTGTCTTTACTCTGATATCCTGTTTAGCGGTAGATCAAATCAAATCCAATCTAAAATGAGGAAAGATGTCTTCCTTGGGTCTCTTTTGGAATCATTTTCCATTCTAAGTATTGCACCGACATAATTAACATGCTTCTGGACATCAAGCTTTGTAATGCAGTTTGCATCAACAATGTAACACCAGACTCTTCAGAAGGGTGTCTCTGGAGAATAGTTTGGAACTACACACAAGGACAAGATGCAATCCTCCTACTCTACAAAGATTCTCATACACCATTTAACCTGCCTGTCTACAGCAGCCCAAAATGGGCTTGTAGACCTTGATCAACTTTTAAACACCAATAAAGAAAATATTACCCATCATGTCTGTGTCTTTAAATTTAGAAGAATTGCTAATAATCATATACACAACTTCTGGAATACATCTAATTTTATCTGATTTTTGTAATTTTCAGCCTTAGGGAGTCACATTTTCAAGACTTTCTTCTCTAACTTCAAGGGGTGTAACATACAGTTTATAAAAACCCCTTTCTTCTATTGCTTTATTCAGATGATTCTAGAACATAAGCCTTTAAAAGAAACTGCTAAACATTGTAATATGGGCAACAAAAATCACAAGAAATGCTAATACAGCTTACCCTGCTCTTCAACCCCTGTTCCCAGTCCTAAATGTATATCATTTTGGTTTCTTAACCTCTAATACAAAAAAAGTTATAAGAGACTTATCAAACTTAGCAAATTACAATCTACTAGCATTAAATACTGTAAGCTAGTAACAGATTCAACACTTCCTGCAAATGATACCATCACAGAAATCCTACCAGTATTAACACTCTCTCCCTGAAACATAACTCTGAGCCTGTCAAATAAAATATCACTTTTAACACACCCAAGAGGTCATCAACTGCAAGCTATTTTGGACTGTCTTCAAAGTATGCTATAAATGTGCACAAATCAGTGCAGCAAAACCATTTGTCATGTGAATGCTGAGAGTTGTTTTCCAGTACTGTGAGGCACAGAGCCACTGGTCACCAGAATAAGTTACATTTAATTTTTATCTTTGTATGTTTTTTCAAACATATATTATGGATGTAGTCCTCAAACTCTGCTGCAGTGGATTTTGATCTTACATATTGGGCATGCACATAAAACACTCAAAAGACAGATTATGTGACAGCCTGGTTGTCAAAGGTCAGCAGGAAAGATATCTTACAGAACTTCACCTCCTCACAAGATAGGCAAATTAAAACAATATTAAGCAGTGTCCATCCAGTAGTGTCCGCTCAGGAACTGAAATCACAAGCTGAATTCTCTCATATGCTCAGTTCCTAAGATATAACCCACCATGGACTAGCTTTTACAGGCTACATGAGTGCATACGAGACCTTTCATAAGTATTGCTTAATATTACCTATCCCAAGGCTATCCATGGCAAAAAATATGCTAAGACTGATTAAACATTTGTACAAAAATAGAATCATTTAAATTTTTTTATCTTGTTCATTTTAATGAATTAATCTCTCTTTAGCACAATGTAGTATTTGTAATAGCTATTGTACCTGTCAGTGATAAATTTTGCAGCAGTTTCTTGCAACACAGCCAAGTCTGGCAACAGAACAGAGTACTTTGAAGTTGAATGCTAAGGATACAAGACCAAGCAATTTTCTATATCAAGGAACCAAGGCTATTTAGGGCTTTATTGGTTATAAGCAATATTTTATAGTAAACTGAGGGAGGAAAGGAGATGAAAGAGAAAAGTAGAATTTTTATCCTTCTCTGACAGGAATAACTCTCTAAGTATTCTCAGCTTTCATTTTTTAAAATCAATGCAAAATCTTGTCAAATTAAGTGAGAACCAAGTCTTCAGAGAAAGATGGGTTTAGTCACGCAACTAAATTTAAGCTTAATTTCTCTAAAAGGAAAAAACCCTAAAATTTCTCCGTTTATCACAAGCAGGCACAAATCAGAGTTCACACTCACATGAACTAGCAGATGACAAAACTCAATGTGTGGTATAGAAAATTAAAAACACCCAAAAACGCCCTACAGGCAAGACGTTCGGGAGTTTGGTGGGGAGAAGTCCGCACACAATGCCTGCAGCTGAGCATGCAGTTGAGCAACTCAACGAAGGAACATCCTCGAGTTCCTGTTCATGCTCTGCACAAGGCTGATGCAGAAACAGAGGAACAGGGACATCTGCCTATCTGTCAACCACACTCCTCACACACTCCTCAAAGCTGTGTACCCTTTCAAGCAAGACTTAAACAGCTCACTGGCTTTGCATCTGGCCCATGCACTAACATCTTTCCAGCTAGAGATGTCCCTGTGGCACGATGGTATTAAAAGGAGTACAAATAAGTAAATCAATAAAGATCTAGAGACCGAAGGCTACAAACAGAGAAAGAGAGGAATAAAAAGAAAACTCATCATTTCAGAGAAAGGTCTGGCAGTACCCCAAACGTGAACATACGTTATCAAGGCAATGAAAGGAGGTGGGGGGAAGAAAATGATAGCAGGATTACAAATAGCATTAAGACAAATATTCAAACCTGCTTCAAGTGCAATTCTCAAAGGAACAAGAGGTCTGTAAAAGACAGTAGATAAGCTAAACAATGGCTAGAAAATCATGCTGAGACAAGATAAACACTCCCCAAAACTGTATTAGTGACTTGTATTAGTTCACAGAAAAGATCATCCTGCACATTAACATTTTTGGCACATATTATTATATTTTTTTAAGTACAAATAAAGGAAGAATTTAACAAAGAGGCAATCGAGAACAGAAGGCCTCAAGAAGCAAAACACTCAACACATGCTTAAACTGTTCAAGTGATCACAGTGACACTGATAAGGCCCTTCACAGGCTTAAAGTTAGGCTAGTCCATAAGTGCTTTATTGGATCAGAGCCTCAGAGTACACAAAGATTAACAGAACGGTGGCTTGGATGAATCATATCAGCGTATGTAAAATATTCAGGCACATTAAGAAAAAGGCCAACAACTTCTCCTCAGCACAGCCCACATCTCAAAGGAGATAACAGATTTGAGTTTTTTATAAGCTGCAGCTGTTCAGATCAGAAGATGTTTGGGACAGAGTTATCTACTATTAAAATATAAGTGCAGCTGCTACAGGAAATAAATGCCTGTACCCTCTTTATGTCACCAAACTGCCTGAGCAGCTAACAGGAATAGTTCAGCACAGAAGGAAGCACCACAGAAACTGAGATAATGAAGTTTAATTAGTAAGAAGCATTTGGATTCCCACCGCCTTCAAGCAGCCAGCAATCTGGCTGGGTGGCAGAATAAACTAAACTATATTAGGGGCACATGAATGGCTACAACTTCCATTGATATAAGGCTAACCAAACCAATAACAGAAACAAATCTCCTGCTCATTAACTGCATTTACTCTTGTTCCATCTGAGCACACTTTATTTAAATAGCACAAAGCAGCTGGTACTGCTAAAAAAACCAAACATTCAGATAAAACTTGACTTCAGGAAAACTAAATATTGGGAACTGGTTAGGAACTACTGAAGAGGGTAAAAGCAAATGAGCAGCTACTTCTTGGGCTATTTACAACCATTCAGAACCAAAAGCTGATGCTGTACAAAGAAAATCTTTGCCATTTCAGGATTTCCTCCCTCTCACAGATTCTTTTAATAAAGCCTGTAATTCACAAAGCATATCGAAATACTTAACCAAGAGCACCAGCTGGGAGGTGAAAGTCAAGCTGTGTAACTTATGCCTGGTGCTGTTTCTTCTGCTATTACCAAGCACAAAAATTCCCATCTGAAAATGCCGGTCCTGTTTCCAGCACCTCTGATCCCTGCAATCTTCAGTTTAGCCTCAGAAACAAAGATTTTTTCTGGATGGAGTCTTCAATTGCCAAGTGCCCATAAGGTGGAAGAGGCAAATACTTTCATCTACAGACAAGAAAAAATATCTTCCCTCTCCTCCCCCATCTAACAATCTCTTTCCATGAGGCTGACAGTAGCTTTCCTGCTAGAAAAAGGTAACTTCTGAAATCAATTACTAATCCTAGATTAAGGTGTAGAAACTGTTATCCTAATTAAAGGAAATATTTTAATGTTTATAGCAGTGTGTTTCCAATGTAAGGCTCAGAAGCTAGAGTTAAATAACTCCTCCATTTTTATAAATTCAGTATTGATTTGGGGGGGGGGGGGGGGTTTATTGAA
>JANZLQ010000001.1:21431269-21443035 GCA_026212715.1 Elanus axillaris
GGTTGATGGCATGGCAGCATACATCACTCGTGAGTTGATGGGAAAAGCAGATTTAGAAAATTCAGGTATTTCAGGCTGAAGTTGCTGCCTTTGGAGAAAATAAAGCTGCTACAGCCAAACCCTGCCATGAGCTTTAAATGCCCTATACATGCCCAACTGACTCAAACATTTTGAGGACAACAATAACATGAATCACCAGCACAGATATAGAGATATATATAAAGCAACTCCCAATATTTCAGACTCTCAGTAAAATCCAACAGAATATTCTTCACAGTTCAAACATCTTCTTTATAAAATATAAAAAAATCTATTTTCAAAAAGAAAAAATATTTATTCTAAACAGAAGTCATGCTGGTTGCCTTGCATCACAAACACCAATGCAATTTTAGTATTCAGTTTCCTTACATTCCTGAGAATTGTTCATGATTTCCTTCTGTAGAAAAAAAAAATATTCTCCAGCACTTCCCACTTAAATTAACAGCCTATCAAACAGCACTACTGGAGGCTAAATACCCACTGGAAAACACAGTTATTACCTAGCACCAAACTGTCATACTGTGTCAAAGCAGAAGCTTTCCAAGGTTCTTGAATAAATCCTCCAAAAGACTTTCCAGCACAGCAGAACTACATGTAGAAGAGGAGCATTTACTTCCAGGATAGCTTTATTCTCCTGCAATGCTCCATAGTGCCAAAAAGAAAATCATCATT
This sequence comes from Elanus axillaris, assembly GCA_026212715.1. Taxonomy (NCBI): domain Eukaryota; kingdom Metazoa; phylum Chordata; class Aves; order Accipitriformes; family Accipitridae; genus Elanus; species Elanus axillaris. Next base: position 21,431,981 of record JANZLQ010000001.1, read on the forward strand.
CATTCCTTGGATGAGAGCACAGACGAGGGTCTGGTTCCCAAGATGACTGAAACATCACATTACGGTCTCTCTCAGTCCCAAGTCAAACATGTCATTCCAAGCTGAATGACAAGCTGTTTTTCACATTAGCTACCCCAAGCGTGCAAAGCCTTTCAGACTAAACGTGTGCGCACTTATTACCTCAAGCACTCATACCACCTCAGAAAGCATGCTTGGCAGTATTACAGAAATATATATAACTTGTATGTGTGTGAAGACCTGGATAAAGCCTGAATTCTCCTAGCAAAGGCAGTCCTGCAAAGGTATGCCTTACCAAGTAGGATAATGAGAAAAAGAAGTAATAAAGAGCATACACTCGTGTCTCTCCATAAGAACTTTCTTCTTGCCTTCTTTATCCTGTAATAAACCACCCTCTGAATACATGCTCCTGTGTGTAAGGCCTTGCAATCTCTGCTGCTGCCACTGCCCCTCCCTCTGCAGAACTGCTCTGCAGCTATAAACAGGCAGGCGATGCCCAGGGTCACTACACCTCGACATGGCTCCAACCCATCCCCAACCTGGCCCATCAGGAGTTATCTAGCTCACCTAGATCTGCTGGCTCTGCAGCTCTGCTTTAATGAAACAAGCCAAATTCAGCTAAATCATTACCTCCTCCTAACCTGTCTCGTTTTGGTGGAAGTGGGTGGGGGTGCATTTGCACAAGCAGCTCTTGACACCAATGAGCAGTGAGATGCAGCAGCTTCTCCAGTTGGCAGAGTGTCAAGCAAAGAGGCTACATGGATCAAGCCGAGAAGGCAGTATCAGCACTTATGCCCCAACATCAGAAACAGAAGCAACTAAGTTATGGGAAAGCAGATGTTGCCTTCAACAGTCTCTCTGCTGGGGTGAAGGGGTATATTACTTATTTTCAAAAAAATATGAATGCAAGAGAAGATATTCTGGGGAATTAAATTTTGGTTTTTAGGGTTTTATCCAAGAGAAAAAGCAAGATTAGGGAATAAAGAGGAAAAACAGAAGGAAAGAAATGTCTGATTTGGCTTGCAAGCATCTCATCAGTTATAGGGAAGAATACTGGAAGGTTTTTTTTCCCTTTTTGTTTGACTTTGAATAAGAGAAACTAAGCCAGAAGACTGAGATGAAAATGGAAGTTTTACAGGAATGTTTTTGGCTTTGTAGAAAATCATGACATTGCAGGTAAGAACCGGACTTTGCATATGAAGGGTATTGCACAGCTGCATATTGTTATGAATCCCAGCTAACCAGGGGTTACCACCAGATCCAGAACAATCCCTAGATGAACTCAAGGCTCTGCGCCATTCTATCACGCTCTTCTCAAATTAAAAAATCACCCCAAAATATCCCCACCTACATACACATAGCACAATCACCCTGATATTTCTAAATGTACCAAGAAGCAAGTGTAGAGGATGTCTGCCTGAAACCAATGTGGTGGTCTGGATGGTCCAAACCTATATCCCAAATGCCCTGGGAAAACAAAACAGGCTGCTGAACACTGCCCACAGGCAGACCACATTTCCCATGGAAATAGCACACATGTTCAGTACTCAGTGGTAGGGAATTGCTCACCACCAGCCAAGCGTAATGCTGTCCATGCCCTCAGGCTGCAGAAGTAGCACCATGTTCCTCCAAAGCATAGCTTGGGACTGGAGAGGTCAAAGCGACCATTACAGTGGCAGAATGAACTAAAACCACCCTTCTAAGCCAAACAGTTACAGCTTTCACTTTGCTGCAAAATAGAAGTCACAATTATAGCAGCATCCAAAATGTAGCCATTTCCATCAACGTACACTTCCCACCTTGGAAAGATATTTACTATTTTATCAGAAAGAAAAAAAAAAGTAACCTCCTAAACTTCTGATTTGCTCTAACCTCTTTCCTCTGAGATTAATTTTCTCTTAGGAAGTATGCATATATATCACTAATTTTGCATAGTGCTTTTTTTCTTCTGCCTCCTCAATACCTCTCTTGCTGCAGATTCCAAAAAACAATTTTTAAAACTTCTGAAATCCCCAAGGCTTGCTGCAAAAACAGAGTTTTATTTTGTCTCGCTGTCCTACCTATATTTGAACTCTTCCAATATTAACACAGCTAACCAAAACAATCAACAAAGGACAAATCACTGCCAAACAGTGACAGAGTTTTGTCTCATGTGAGCAACCAAGCACTAGGGAAACACTAACATGGAAGCAATTAAAAACACCCTTAAAATAGAAACATAAGCACACAGTGCAAATTGCCAGCTCACAGCACAAGGGGGGGAAATGCTATCTTTTGATCTTTCTTTAGTGTGATTTTAAGCATTTGACACTTATCAGCAATCGCTATCCAGAACACAATCTTCAGAATTCCTGTTGACCAGTATTTTTCTAATTACTCCAAAGAATAGCTTTGGGTTTTGCTCCTGACAAAACAGCTGTTCAGGCAAAGCATTCTTGGATGGACTTTTAGCATCTTAAGCAGGATTCTGGGCAAGATTATTCAAGTTCAATGACTTTATCTAGTAAGTACTATGGTACTCATCTACAAAATACATATTCTTCATTTAATATCGCACCTGACAGTTGAGAGCATCTCCCTAGCAACCATGACTACCACACTTGCAGCCAAAGGATATAAAAACATTTGAGAAGCCTACAATAACCTTGTAAAGGAAATGTTATTTTGAAAAACCAGCATGAAATACAGAGGAAAATTTAGGACTATCTTGTTAATCTAGGTTGGTTGCTTTGGGGTTTTTTCTTTGTTTAAGGGAAAGCAGGGAAAACAAATAAGGAGGAAACTCAAGGGAGATGATGCTTTAAGAAAGCAGTTTTAGGAACTTATTTCAAGAAAACAACCAGGTACTGATAATCACAGGGAAAACCTAACTTCAAGGTATTCTTTGATCAGATTCCCCATTTAAAACAGCAGCAAGTCTTCCCTTCCACTTGATAGTAAATGGGGTGGAGCCCCAGTTAACCAGATCTGTAGGATCACTTCTCCAATTCCTTTCTGCAGCTCTGAACCAGATGGTTGGATGGCACTGCCTTCAAAAGCTGCAGTGCCAGGACTACACCAGACAAACTGCTGGAGTTAGCTATGAATAAACTGATAGCTTTATGTGAGAAAAAGACATGAAGAAAAGGAAGGTTGATTCAAAAGTCTAGGAAACACTGGGAAATCACCGTTCTGCTTCTGCTTTATATTCTCACCACTTTCAGAGGCCAGAGATTGTAGTCTGGATTGGCAGGGTTCATTTCTAGCAGTACATTTTTAAGTTAAAATCAAAGGGGGGGGGACACGGACAGACACCAAACTAACTTCTGCAAAAAGGCCAAGTTCAAATGGAGATTTTTTTTTTCACTGCCAAAACACTAAACTACTGCTTGTTTACACTGCTTACCATTGTTCTGGCTAGAATAAGTCAATTTGCAGAACAGTAATTCCTTTGTGGGCAAATTGTGGCCAAGATACTGCTTCTTTACTCTCACTGCTGAGACCTATAGTGAAGCTTTATTTCAATTACAGTCAAATGCTGAATAACAGCTCCTGATCTGCAAAGACTCTTCATAAAAGGAAACTCTATGGAGAGTAAAAATATGCAGCTTTCAGCTGTTTTCATTCATTTTCTCAGTAAGAGAGGAAACAATGTCCCTGACTGACCTGCACATTTGGAATAATTGCCATACACTTAGAAACTTAAAAGTCACCTGCTGGAGATAATTGTATTTCAGACTACTTATTAGGATTCCAAATCTCTAACTTCCCAATAATTTCCATCCTGTTATTTGTTAATTGCTAAGGACATGATTAATACTGTCAATGCAACAGTTCATAAGCATGGTGCTTACATATCACAGGTACATAACATGCCAAGTCACATACCAAGGCGTTGACATCCTCAGTTTTGTAGATCAACATCCGTATCTCTTCTGGATCGCCACTGAAAATCGCTTGGACCAGTGGTGGCTGGAAAAATAAAACAGAAGCAGTAGCATTACAGGTTTGTTTGTTTTCTGTTTAAAAGGAGAGCTTAATATTCCCGCTAACATTTGCTGATGCTGCCCACAGACATTGTATGACCCCAGTAACAAATCACCAAGTATATCTCATCAGTAAGAACTATCGGTTTGCTTGAGGATAAACTGAAATCATGAGTATGTTTGTATGTATAATGACCATGTGTGTGCACAAACAGGGACCCCCATTAGAATGGCAACTTTTGTCAACAACACACAATTAGCCCAGATGTTCTCCTTGGCATGTACGGGGAAAACTAATTACATCAGATATTGCTGCGTGCTTGCTGTTGGCATGGAATAAGGGTCATGCAACACACATTTAGAAACAGAACATTATGCAGATAATGAATTTCTGGGCAATTACTAAACATCTTGTATCTTTTTACTGAATAAATATGCAATGAGCACAGTTAATTTTAACCACCCAAGAAGCTAAATAATTATCTTATTGTTTCACGTCTGTTATTATGCTATTATGAATCGGAATGCATAAGTAAATAATCAGGCATACGGGAGAAACAATATGCCATACTCATTCCGCTGGCAATGCTGGCGTCACTGCCTATCAGTGGGAGGGAGCACTGCATATGCTCAACTGCTCCGTTACACATCCAGAGCTGGCAATTTCAGTCCTTCTGCTCTGGACAGCCAGCAGCAAATATCTGAGTTATTAACCAAGCTGGCAGAACGGAATCTGCTGAATTAAAAGAACAAAAACGTTGCTGCTGGAGACTCAGAAAAAGGAAGGGGCAAGTTACAAAGACACCTATCCCCTGAAACACATAGTTGAAACAGGCAGCGGCCCCACTTCCACTGTCACCCCTCCTGAAGGCAGTGTGTGCCCCCCTGAGCTTGCTGAGCTGGTCCTACCAGCAAAAAAAGAGCTTGTGGTGCCATGCAATCACCAGAATCTAAAATAACCCTAGAAAACTGAAGCATGCATGACCACTTAAGCACATAAAACCACAAGAGTTCTTAAGATTCTGCAGAATTTAACTACCTTGTAAATAGGTTATCTCAAAATTCACAAATAAGGTGGAAGAACAGAGGAAAATACCACTTTTCCCCAATCTTTTCACTGCAAAATCATCATATTCAAATGTGGAAAGTATATAAGTTGATGGTGTCTGTTTTAAGACATATTAATCCCTTATGTCCTTGAGAAATATCCACTCTGCAATTTCGTTCTTGCCACTCCTCTGACGGAAAAAGGACCAAAGCAGCATCTTTTAACACAGCTCTCTGCAGTCTTACGTATTATAGCAGATGTTTGAAAAAGAAAGAAAAAAAGATTGCATTTCACTTGAACCATTTAGCACCTTTCCTTCCCAGCCCACATGAGAAGGGTCCCAGACTATTCCCCACCAGAGGATGCAAACATCAGACCCCAGAGTCTGTTCCCTTCTCCCTCATCTGCCAAACTGAAACAAATCAGTATTTAGCCAAGAGTGAGACGGACTCATTTCTGTATTTTTCTCTACCAAAAGAAATCATTTAAAGTGATTCTCTAATCTTATGCCTGCTAGCACGCTGACAAAAATTAGTATTTCCTGGACTTAGCGCAAACCTAAAACAGATAAGAAGAACCAGTGAATGTTTATTAAATGAGAATGCTCATACCAAAGTATTTCCATTTCATGTACATTTATCATAATACTTAAATAACAAAATAAACAGGAAAGCATGACAACTCCTCAATTTCAAGCTGAATGGCAACACAACCCAATGGCCAAGGAACAAATACCCTCAGTGCTTCAGATGAGTCTCTGAACCCACTTGCAGGTACACTTGGCACCCAAAGAAAGGTACCAGCCAGGCTCTGATGACACGTAAGCTGTGCATCATTACATTTTAAAAAGAGGAACGTCTACAATAAGACAGTTTGACCCTTCTTTCCTCTGCCAGAAATCTGAATCAGACACCTGGTTTTAAACAAAATGCTTGACCTTTTTAATTAGCATCAGCTACTTAACACAGAAAGCAGATTAATATTGTGTTCTTTTGACCTGTAACATATACCAGATTCTCACCTCAATTTTTGTTCACCATACCACAGTCATATCTACATGCAGTTCCTTATATTGAAACCCAGTATTTATTGTGCCTCTGAAGGAGGTTATAAGACTCATACTGCTGATATACATAACCTTTGCTGACAGGAGATAGCTGCCATATATACATTTGCAAAGGCCTTAGTCCTTCAGCCCTTTTTTCCAAGAGATTCACTTTTTATAAATTAATTACAATAGAATCTCTCATTGCTAATTGCAACAGCAAGAAACAGAGATAACAGAGAATGATTGGAGCTCATGAATTGGAAAGAACAGATAAAATCAGGACAGGTTAATAACCATCCTCAGTCACTGCTGTGCAGCTTTCTCCAGTTGGCCATTTTTCTCATTAACTATTTCATGATATTACTTCATTTTGAAATGTATTAGTTTTGAAGTGAGAAACACATTATCGTTAAGGAATTTTTATTACATATTAAGACATGTTTCTGTGTAAGATGCACAGTCATGTATAACGACCTGTTTAGGAAAAATATGTCAGAAGTATGTTGCAGCTTTGTTGCTGCAATTTGAGGTCAGAGCTAAGAATGTACATCCGCATCCATCAGCATGACAGAAAAAGGACTGCTCCATTCAGCAGCTGACAGTGATGAAATGGAGCTTGTGCAGTTACGAGTGTTGATGATGGATGTCCAATGACCTGAACAGATTACTTTCTTGATCTTTAGTGATAACCATGTCCATGCATGACTGACTTCAACATTAAATAACTTCTTCTCCCCCCCTTTTTTTTTTATTTTTTTTAAACCCTGAAGGGCAGAAAATGACACTTCCTAATTATCAAAAAAGGATACAGTATATTTTTGGAAATAATTTCTAAAACCTGTGACAATATCGTTAATGAGTTATTTCATTAACATAAATATTTTGCTTTAAAATTCTTCAAATTCAGAACTTGTTAAACACTCAGAATGAAGAGAAAAAAACAACAAAAAGATAGCACAGAGCAGGTTATGTATAACTATTATTAGAATTAAGCAAGTGTGCAGGTTTTGGAATGACGAACAACTGTTTCATCAGTTCAGCTCTCCAGAGCTTCCAAATTCTTCAAGAGAGTTTCAGTTGGGAGTGTTCACATTTTTTCCTGAAAATATAAAGCAGCAGCTAACAAATATCTGTCCATGTTACTTTTTCTACAGAGTTACTATTATAAGTACAAAATTCATCAACAAGTTTTATTAGAGTGTTCTTTACTTTGTGCTGTACTGAATGTTACAGTAAAAATAAAATTTTATCTGCAGACATCTTCCAATGTTGGAACATATCCCTATCTTTACTGCACATGGGGCAATCACAAGCTAGACATCAATCCACCAGGTAAAATTAGCTTGTTGGACTGAAGGCACAATTATTTCAGCAACGGAGAGCTTAAATGCACGTAGAAGAATGTCCTGTGGCTCAGCTGGCGTCCACAGAGCTGACAAGCCACACCAGCAGGAAAAGTCCAGCATTGGTAAATTCTCCTCCATAGATCTGACAGTACAGAGGAAAGCCGAGACTATTACCAAGTGGCACTGGCAAGTCTCTGAGCCCCAAATGAGATGAACTATTTAAGAGGACTGTCTTAAGTATCATTTTATTTACTATGACCAAAGTGGGTGCTGAGGTTCCTAGCAAACCAGTTAGTATTATCATCAAGTAACTGTGACATCTGTCAAATATTTTGTCTTGATTTTAGATATTCTGACTCGCTAACAAGGACTTATTTAAACCAGATTTTCATTTGACAGGAGCTGGAGGCAGATAGGGAAGTGATGATCAATTCCCAGGCCTATTTAATATAATATACTATCATTTGGTCTTGTGAGTGAAAAGAAGTTATATATTGATCCTTTACTTGTTCTAATTGCATTACATCAAGTTTCTAGACTAAACACTTGGATATGTCTGTGTACTGATTTCTCTTTAACTAGCAAGACAATGTAGCAAGACACTCAATAATTTCAAAGTGGTATTGACTTTGTCAGTGTTTTGCCAAACACCTCTTTTTTCTGCAGGCACTCCTATTAATCAAGATTACAAGATTGTCTGCAATGTCACATCACGTACATCTATTTCCTTCCACTCATCATAGCACAAAGACTACTCCTCTTCCTAATTTTAATTTAGGACTTTCTCCCTCTGACCATACAACACATGAATATCCAAAATGCTGTTTTAACTTATAAGTCTGTATGAGTGAACAGTCATTGACTGGATTTCTCTGAATTCTTAGAGTGCATTTCCATGGTGCTTAGTATTTATACAGTTCCATGTACAGAAATTATTCAAAACTAATCATTTTTTAACAGACCTTGAAGTATATTTCACTTGCATCAGGGGTTGGGCTTTTATTGTGTTTTAGGAATTAATTGCTGGGTAAATTCAAAGACAAGTTTACTCTTAATTTGTTATTATTTCAAAGACTGTGTTTCTACCACTGGAATTTCGATATACTGGTTTCTGACAGCAAAGTACTTTCACAGAGCTGTTATTTGGAGAAGAGTGCCCTTGGATGGTTGTTAAGGGGGTTTTCAGAGCATTACAGATTTTTACTGAGCAACTCCTAAAGAATACTTTTGTTCAAGCTACTGAAAGGCCAATGGAGAGAATCAAATCCATAAATAGGGTGTACTGGTCCTCTGGAAGCACTATGACAAACTGGCAGCATTGGTAAGTGAGCAAATATACTCACCTAGGACATTTATACTGACCAGATCAATAAATACCCTGTACACTGAAATATTTCAAATATAGGGGGGGGGAACAAATTTATATTAATTTAATACTGTCTTCTTATGACCTTCCATTTTTTGCAAACTAGCCCAATTATTTATAAGGATTGGACATAATCCACTGCAAAAAGGACAGCATGTATGCCTACACATTGCTGCTGATTTCAGTTTGTTCCACTGTGTTTCCATGCTCAAGGACCAACAAACTTACATGACACATAGGGGTATTCAAGAAAACACAAAGTAACACTCCCAAAAGTAAGAAAAACTCTGGGTGGAGGGCACTTCCAAACTTGGAGATCTTTGTGCTGTTTTTAAGCTACTGTTTTAAGGACACAAAAGAACTGTGCTCTCACACTTTCCCCAGACCAATGACTGTAACTTGCTGCCACACTGTGCTCTAAGTTGCTTTGAGGGATGTGCTGGGCATTTAAGTTTCATTGCAAGAAGCGCTAGCTTTTCCTGTAACGGCTCCCCATTTCTCTCCGTGACATTTATAACAGCCTTTTTCTGTTTAGCTTCTCCAAAATCTCAGGCTGCGTTCATCCCTCAGACCATAGTGTTGATGGTGCAGGGTACACAGGGAACGTACTCCAGGAGCAGTGGAGAATCAATCACTGCTTCATTTCCTGTTACGCTCTCCGGAGATTAGGAAAAAAATATATATACATAAACTGTGACTACAGCATATGTTTAGTGTCAAAAGCAACTTGGTACCTAGACTTTTTAAAGAAAGGGGAGCTGGAGGGGGGTATCTGCATTTGCCTGGACAACTCAGCACCTCCTGAACCTGCCCACAGCCTCGGTGCCCGACAGCCTGTCCCTCTGATCTCTCGATTCAAATGGCAAATGGCAACTTCATCAAAACGTAAAGAAATGTTCAGTGACCAAATGTGGAAATACCCCAGTGCACACCTATGGCTATCAGTTTGGTCTAACCCTAAGGGATGAATACTGAACAGTGTCAACAACATCAGGCAGTAAAGATGCCTGAAACAAGACTGTCCAGTGACATGCTGAAAAACACCTTCCGTTAAGGCTCTTGCTGTGAACGTTGCTTACACAATGTTTAGAAAAGGACAACCTGAACTGCTTAGAGCATGGCTCAACCCTGAAAAGGGAGCAGGACCATCACAACACATCCTGCATCACCTACTTTTAAATTATTTCCCCTCCATACCCATTAGGCCTTAGCAATGGCAAACTGGGCTTGGGACTGGAAACCCAGAGAGGGCTCCCACAGGCTTCTGGCTCTCTGTGCCCAGTCAGTAGGACCCCAACAGCTTTTGCTTACACCCCAGCTGCAAAACTCTGCAGCTCCAGACAGACAGAGAAGACAACAGATCAGATTCTATAATTAAATGTAATGATGGTTAATCATTTAGTAAGTGATGTGCAAACCAGAATATACTTCAGTTCACTTTCCCATAGGCATGCGGCTTGTGAAGTAACAAGAATAAACCTGCTTCACACCCCTGCCTCTCCAGCCCCCCTGCACCCTCCCGTTCTGGTCCTCCCTGTGCCAAGCCCTTTCCCCTCCTCTACTCACCTTCTCCAAGAGACAGAAACCTTTACCTCTCTCTCTGCTGCCCCATTTCCATGCTGGAGCAGAGGAGCTGGAGGTCTTAGGTGATGCACACTTGAACACCTTTAACTGCAAATACACACTTGCCTTTCAAGCAAGAAAGAAAGAAAACTGCAAACAAAATGGAAACTGTCCAGGGAAAAAGTATTACAACATATTGAGACAGATGAAACTTTAACACAACATTTATTTAGTCAAGATTTCATGATACTTAAAAAGGAAAATACTCAGGATTGACTCTGCTTGTGCAATGCCAGATCAAGCCCGGTATTTCTGTTCACACAATTTCTGATCCACCGTTCTGGACAGTACAAAACAAGCCTCTCAGATCTATTTCTGGCTGTTAGCTTGGCTCCAGATTTTGGCTGCCTCCCATTTTTCATTATGAAGCCTATCAACTGCCCCAAGAATTGCTTATGTTTCCAGGTGAAGCAAAGGTTACATCCTGCTGTTCCTGGAATCCTGAAATTCCTCTACACACAAAACGCGCTGCGAGTGGCCTATGTTTTGTTAAACTTATCAGTTAAAGTCACCGCAATAACTCATGGCATGTTAAATTTAGATCACTTCTAAAAAGGAAAAGAGCTAAGAATGTTTAATTCAGCTTGCCCAGTGTCCTTTCCTTCATTCTCATTACTGGAGGATGTCCACCCATCTCAGTT
>JANZLQ010000001.1:21443818-21477037 GCA_026212715.1 Elanus axillaris
ATTTTTTTCCCCTCACCCATAATCCATAGCATCTAGGCAGGAGCAGGGAAGAAGGCCTGGCACCAAGGCAGTGTTTCTGAACAAGAGCATAGCAGAGAGTAAAATCTCTGGGGGTATAAATTCCAGCTGGTGTAAATGAGTTTAAGGGAACTCCCAAGTAAGAGGTGCTGTGCCACATTACACCATTTGCTTTCAGAAGAGCCCTGCATGTTCTCCTCACCAGAAGCACAGCTGAGAGAGGTGGCCAGGCAGCATGAAGTTACAAACCTCAAGAGAAATAAAATGGACAGCAGCAGGGCAGAGCAACAGCAAACCCAGTGACAAGTCTGCTCCTCACTAGAGATTTAAGAATAAAGCAGTTAGGGGAGAAGTTCACTTTAAAAACATCAACCCTACCGGAACTTCATTTCCCACTCACTTGTCTTCAAACACGTTTCAAGCACATCAGCAAATTTATTTATTTTTTTACTAATTGCATAGGTGTTGAATTCCACAAGGAAAACAAAAAAAAGATAATTAAAACCAATTCTGTGCACAGGAGGGAATGCTCTGGGGAACAAACAGGTTCATGCTGGCTGCAGCTGTCCACCTAAACTGACACATCTCCTCCGTTCAGTGACCCCACATCCTCTGGAGACCACTGACATCCTGCCTTCACCCGACTCTACCAGCAGCAATGGCAACCAAGTAGAAAAAAAAAAAAGAAAAAAAGGAGAGAAACGGAAATGTTGCAAGTTTATCTTCCTTCAGTTTATCACTTATGAAACCATGACTTACCCCTCTCTTCCTTGCCAAGGTAAGCATGAGCAAGGACCTCCACACACACTGCAGCTGGCCTAAGCAACTTTTTCATATTCCTCCTTCAGTGCAGCAGCGCAGCGAGACCTGCCTTTCATCTGGCATCCTGGAGGCTCAACAGTACAGAGTAATAGTCCAGTGACTCTCTATCTCTACTGTAATTAAGTGCTATATCTGATATACGCAGCATGCATTAATACTCCTCATACGTTCTAATAAAAATCCTTTCATTTTTGGAAAATCAATCCTTATTTAGAGAACTATAAAGTGGCATCTGATCCTGTAACATCTTACTCAGTAAGATTAGGACTTCCGCTGGTTAACGGGTCTGTTTTATATTAATGTACACACAAAGAAGGCAGCTATGAAGCAGAGAGTGCCCTAATAAATTTGCAGATACTTCTGAACTACAAGCAACTACAAGGAAGTTGGAGGGCAGGATCAAAATTTACAACCACCTTGACAAATTATACAAACAACTGGGCTGGAGGAAGACAAGGACACTGTTCAATATGGAGGAGAACACAGCATGCCTGTTAGCAAGAAATCCAGAGCTGTTATATGGCAGTTCTATGTAAGAAAGAATTTGGGACTGCAGTTTACTAACTGAACATAACCAAACTACGTTATGAAAGAGGAAGAGACCTTAAAATAGGAATACGGCTTGCAAAACACACAGTAGTCCTTCCACACTGCTCAGTACTGCTTAGGCTGCAACTGGAGCAGACATTTAGTTTGGGGCACCACTTCACTTGAAGACCAAAACAGAGCTCCAAAACATGATTTACAGGGAAAAATCTAAACAGATCGGAGCTATTCAGCCTACACAAAGGAAAATTTAAAGGGAACATGAGAGCAATTTGCAATATGTAAAAGGTTGTTACTAAAAGAAATCATCTGTTTTCCACATCCACAAGACATACAGAGCTTGAATGGCTGCACGCAAGGAGGATGCATTTCTGCTCCATTAAAGGCAACGCAAACCAGGATATTGGTTACCAATTCGGCTGAGTTATAAACAGTGAACTGCAGAAGACCATAATTTCAAAAACAGATGTAGTCCAATGATCACTGAAAGTCAAAGGAATTCTTTTTTGCAGGCTTCAGTAAGCAAGGGATCAAACACACAAAAGCCAAAGAACCCAAACAAAATTCACGCCACACTTCCATAAATACAAAGCTTAATGCAAAAATGATAAGCTACAGCAGACTGTACTTCCAATAAAAAGCACAGAACATGCATTTTCTAGCATTTCAGCTGGGTATTACATCATAAAAGGGGCGATTACCTAAACAGTGTGGCACATGGTGCTAGAGAAATTTATACAGAAATCAATAAAAATATATATATTTCCAAAAGTTCAAGGGCAGTCTAGTGCCTTTGGGTAGAAACACTCTAACTAACGCATGGCATGACCCCAGCAGAACTTTCAGACCCCATTTCATTCACTTGTGAGAAGGTAATTACAGCTACGGTTTTCTTCACGTAAGTCCACACACTGAATTTCTTTTAAGGACAGATATATTTTGCAGTCACAATCTTGCATGCTCCTGCATCTCATCTTCCTCTTTGCAACACTTCCAAGGTCCTGCTGTCACAGGTGTCTAAGCCAAGCCCCAGACAACAGCAAACCTCTGGGCTCATGAAAGTGGCATAAGGGAGGGACAAGACATTTTAGGAACTTGAGCAAAATCTGAAACATCTGACTTGCTCAGCCTTACCATTATATTACAGGTGAATCTTGCTCAGGTTCAAGTAACTTCCCCTTCTGTTGCTCATGACACACAAACCCTCACCACCACCTGTCTCCTAAGCACTGCAGTGCAGCTCATTCCTCTGGTGAATGAGTGCCATCCCAACAGCCACACTCCTGCCAGCTCCAGAAAAACTCAGAAAATCTCCCAACTTACTTTCTCATATATAGCCAGTGTCAAATACACTTTAAAAGACATTAAACACTAATGTTTATGTTTCCTGATTTCTCTTAGAGGGCCATGGAGCTCACAGTGCTCTTGAAGAGCACCATGGTCAGTTATTACCATTTTCATAAAACAGTAAAATCCTTTGCAAATTTTAGTCACTGGCATTCGCCTTCTGCATAGCTAGTATAAAATTCAGATTTAAAATGTTCAGCTACTGAGGTTGATGACAGTGTTATTTCCATTAATAGCAGAGTAACTATGTGTGAACATGCAGATCAGTCCATAACAGCATTTCATCTCTTTCTTTGCATTAGGCTTGCTACAGTTGGCATGAAGCTCTGCTGAACAACTGAAGCAGATGTTTTACCTCTATTTTGAATCTGGAACAGATTAGCAAAGTTAGCTTGATTCAACATATCCTGATAATATCCTCATACTCATCATCAGCCAAACTACTGAAGCTGACAGGAAAAAAAAAAATAAAAATCAAGCTTCACTGATGAATACAATGTCAGGTAGCCAGGCCAAAGAAATTAGATGGAAATTTAAAAAGGTTTCAAAACTGGCTTCACTTCAGAAACCAGTTCAAGATCTTCCAAGCATAATGCATCTGACTGTGACAAATCCAGCAGCTTCAAAGTGGCTTTGTACAGACCCAAATTAAACCAAAAGGTGAGCCTGAGAGCTGTAATGAGCTATTACACTCTTTCTTCCAACAAGTTGCCATCACAAGTTATGAACACCTTTGTCTGGATACCCTCTGAAAAGGCTGCAAGATGTCTCTGAGACTGCTGTCACTATTTAGAGAGTCAGTGTGAGCCTTCCCATCATCACACACAATCCCATGTGTTAAATCCATCTCCATATCTGAGAAGAGTTAATCTTGAATGGGAGGCATCAGCCAGAAGTGTAAGCATATGCATTTCCCATCAGCTGAGGAAGTAGAATACAGATCTTCCTCCTCCTCCTTCTCAAAATGCTTCCAGCCATGGTCATAATCTCTTGCTGAAACCCTTCAGCACTGAGAACAGAGGCAAGAAAGGGGCTTAGAGCCCCAGCTACCAACACAGCTAACTCGTTCGGTACACACAGCTCTCTCTTCACTATCACTTCCAGCTCCAGCCATACAAGTCAAGTGGTAAGGTTTGCAGTCAGACACAGCCCAGCTATGTTAGAGACCCCCTCTCTGTCCATATCACATCTAGACACATTGATCCCTTCTGGCCTTGGATAATCATTGCCCAAACAGAGCTTTCTTTGCCGGAGACGAAGGCTCGGTGTGACCATCCCGGCAAGGTCAAGACAGGCCCCACACCTTTCCAGAGTCTCATAAAAGCCTCCTTGCACAGAGAAGGGCAAAGAAGCATCAAGTGAACAAAACAGAACACAAGAGAGGGTAAGAGTGCAATCCACATCAGATGCCCTCCTGCAACACAAAGTGCTCAGACAACCCAAAAAGGGTTAAAAAAAAAAAAAAAAAAAAAAAAAAGGTCAGTGTTCACAAAACCCTTTTTAAACCCAAACTGCAGGTGCCATTTGTAATCCAACACCCCCTTTTTTTGTTTTGCTAGAGAAGCCATAGCTTATTAAAGCTGAAAGTTAATTAGACTTGCACAGCTTAACACTTAAGTCTCTCATTTATTTTTTGTGATCTATTCCACTTCAAAAGTGAAAAACTTACTATTCTGTGTTGTTCTGTCATGCATCATGAGTCAGATGCCAAAAGGAACGCTTGCAGAAAGGAATACTTTAAAGCCTGAAAAAAAAATTAGTTAGTGGGTTTTTTTAAACACAGATTTTATATGAAAAAACCAACAAATCTATATCTTGAGTCTCTAAAGACTACAGATCATGATCTCCTCTCTAGAAAATATTCCTGTATAAGTCTTGTCAAATTTAGCCCAGTAAATATGCCACCTTACTACAAAACAAAAGCAACCCACCACTACTTAACCAGCTAATGCATGTAACTGCTTGTTGTCAAGGCAGTAGCAATGTGCTTTACAGTCATTTTTGTCTGTGTTGTTAAGCAAGGCATTATTCTCAACTGCTTTCTAATGACAACAACAGAGAGAGATGGTGACAGCTTGATCAACTGCCTAGTGAGATCAGGAAAGTTGAATTACAGTAACCTAGGTAAATGATAAAACCAAAACAAACCAGAGGATTTCCCAATCTAGTCTGACTTCACTATTCTTTTACAGTTCCTTGGCCACCCACTCTGGCCATACCACTGCAGATGCCTGTGGTTTTTGAACATTTCCTTTTAACAGGGAGCTCTTCAAGTCATTCTGCCCATCGGAGAAGAGAGTGTTTGAGGAAGAGCACAGGGAACATGTCTGCACTGCCACTAGTTACCCCAGATGCCTTCTTTGAAAAAGAGATGTTATTCTGAGATCATGCTATGCGAGATGAATCCCCTACATGAACTCAAGAAGAAGCAGGCATTGACCTTACAGTTTTCCTTCTAAATCACATATAAATGCAAAATTAGTCAGTGGAACTAACTTAGTAATCATCTCCATTCATTTTCACAGTTCTTTACAAGGGACTCAAGGGAAGCATCAGAAGCTAGTGAGATCTGAGAGCATATAAGCTAGGCCCAGGCTTAGCTCTTGCTCAACTCTTTTTCAAGGAACTGGTTTGGTAAACCAGTGTCCTATTTTGTTGTCTGGTTTGTCCATTCTCAGGCCACCCTGGTGCTCTGATCTGCTAAACAAAGCAAATCTCTCTGCATTTCACAGCCTCCTCCTCTTAGTTCTTATGAAGCCCTCACCTGCTTTTTACGGTGATGATCATAATTCAAGAACTGTATGTCTCCTTCTCTGATGTCTTGTTTACACTGGTGTATGTAGCTCACCACTCAACTGGCTGCCCAACACTTTAGAAGAGTATGTAGGAAAGCACAGTCTTGCTGTGTCACAGACCTTAGGTTTTCAGGACAGGACAGGAAAAAGCATTTAAGGGCCACCTAACACTTTTTGCATTTAAGTTGATGGCAAAAACTTTCAAACTACGCCAAGGGACTGAGAGCAATGTTTGGTCCTTTTAAAAACCCTACCCTCAACATACAAAGCTGCAGGACCTTTAGGAGGGATGGGAAAGTTTTCAGAGGGGTGGGAAAGGTTGTGCCACCTTACTATCTTAATTCATCATGATTGCAAGGAGTTAATTTAAAAAAGGAAAGAAAAAAAGGAAGCAGCTGGTTCCCAAAAGTCTGCGAAACTGCTTTCACTGTGAGTTTTGCACAGGCAAGTACAGGACTCTTCTGCTTGCAGCCACTTCACATAGGCTTCAGATTCTCTTCTTCTCTGGGGTAAGATGAGTAGGATGACAGTTTCTTTATGCTATCTGCAAAGTCTCATCAACTAACAGAAACTACACTGTAAATGGGACTTGCCCAATGGGAATTCAGTCCCAATGCACTGAGCTAAAACAATGGTTGGCAGAGAGCTTTAAAGCCATGAGAATACAGTGATGTTAGCAAAATAGGTGGATGTACACTTCTCCATCCCAGTGAGGTGCCCAGTGAAATGATTTCAGATGGTTTAAACACAGGCAGAATCTTGAGGCAGTAACTAGAGAGAGGGGAGGGAAAAGCAGCAAAGTCTCCTTGGTGAGGAAAAGCCACCCACAGCACCCTGCCCTCCTGCTTTGGACTAGGCAGATCTGGTCTAGACTTCAGACCAAAACTGGGACTGCACTGGTCTTGCTCCTCCAGGCCTCAACAGGAAGGAGCTATCCTGCTACGTACTTCGAGTAAGGCAATTTGGATTTTCAGTGGTCTCGTTTATAACCTAATTCACACTTCTAACTTGTAAGCTGGACATCTTGTAAAATTTAGAAAGTGAAATCCATACAGCCATAAGCAGCAGTGTGAAATACAGGAAATCTCTCATCCCTTTCCATGCCATAGCAGTAGGTAGACCACAGGGGCAGACCGCATGTTTCTGATGTATTCTAACTCCAGTTCCCCTGTTCCCCAAAACCATTTGGGTCCTAGAGGCATTTTAAGTATTTCCCACTTAAGTTTTTTTTCTGTCTCTAAAGGAGGTAAAAAAAAAAAAAAAGAAAAAACCCAGCTCCAAGTCATATTAAATATTTGAACAGATTTCTGCAAACCAAGAACAAGACATTTCCAATCTAGGTCATCTTATAAAGATACTACAGTGTCACCATGCTAAATTTCTACTCTATGAAACAGACCTGCCACTAGCTAACTTGCTGTGCTGACACAGATTCTGAGAAAAGCCTCAGGAAACACTTTAGGCAGGTTTCCATGAAGAAAGAAAAACACAAATGACATTTCTAAATGACTGCACCCAACCCCACCAGCCCGCTCTGTTTCGGATAATGGAAGTACCACACAACACAGCTTGCTTTTGTAGGAAGTAACAACTGGTAACTTGCCAGTCTTTTTGCAGTTTTTCACTGGAGGGTTATCTGACTCCAGCTTTCATTCAGCTTACTGTATTAAGAGAGCAGAAGTTGGCCGCAATGCACTCCAAGTTTGCTAAGCAGTTTGCTAAGCAGTGTTTAACAGAGATAAGGGGGGGAAGTAAATCACAGTTGGACGTCACTAGTCAGCCTCCAGCCACACTCGACTCAGGCTGGATATGTGCAGTTACGTTCAGTCCCAAGCTAACAATATATTTTGCTGTGCAAATCCTACATCTTACCATCTTTGCAACCTGCTACATCTTTCTTATTGACCAAGTTCAGCTCCTTTCTCTTTCTCTCCTCACAATTAATGTCAAACTGATCCTTACTGCTAAGCTTCCTGAAGGCTAGGATAGAACAGGAAAAGAAGAGGCCCCGGGGAGCTGCAATTTTGCAGGGAAGAATCATGATTGCTAAAAATCAGTGACACATATTGGAAAGCAAAGAGGATAAATATTGTGTTCTCCCTCATTTGCTACAAGCATGAGAGCTTGTAGATATTCAAATACACAAGCTCTCTGATGACTACCACCCGTGTCCTCTGCAGCTTCCCTCCTGGCTACAATCTCAGAGATACAGGCTCCACACAACAGAAGTTAACAGGACAAATAAAAGACAGACTACCTGCCTGCTGCAACAAGTTAGGTTTTTTTAATTACATGTGAAGAATTACATTTGTTCTTAAAAAAGGACAAAAGTAGAATAGCCAGCTTTAGGACTACCACTGAAAACCAAGTCCTGAAATGCAAAGCATAAGGAAAGTTCACCATGTGTGCAGACTGAACTTAGACTTGTCTTGCTTACTGAATGCATTCCTGTTAATTATCAGTGTTACATATGCCAGGGGCACCAGTGCGTTGTGACTCAGGGCAGACAGAGGGATGCTCTCTTGCTGTTATCATGAAACATGACTCAGTTTTCATGCCTTCATGAAGAACTGTCACATAGCTGAGCTTAACAAAAAATTATATGACTTGCCATGAAGGTGAAGCAGTTCTCCTACCATGAGTAAAATTCACAGTGCTGTCCCCACAAGCCTTGACTAGAGATTTAGAAACAACATAATGAAAAGGAGATTAAGAAATGTATATATTAAAGATCACATAGCTTTGAAATGAGCAAAACTTTAGAGCTATCCAGGATGGATTTATGAAAACTACGATATTATCCAGCACCCAGAACGATCACTTCAGTTCAAACCACCACATATTACACTATTTTAAAAGCCTATGCTTCTAAAAAGTCAAGAATTATACCCTGAATTAAAGTCTTCACATAATGCCTGAAGCTTGCCCTATGATGGTGATGTCTTTGCACACCTCTGCCTGGGGTTTATTTTAAAGTCTCTAATTTGTGCTATTTTTAAAAGAAAGTGGTAAGAAATGTTATTCTCACGGTCAGAAAACCACTTCTCACATTCATTTCTCCTAATCATTTCTCACAAATATTGCTGCTCAAACACCATATGTACAAAGTATAACTAAGATGTTCTAGATAAATGAACAAATGGCAAGTCTGTTTGCATGATGGGAGGAGAAAAAAAACCCACACTGAAGAAGTTGGAGGTTCCTGAAGCCTATAAGGGGGTAAACTTTCCTGGTTTATAGCAAATCAGATTTGTGTTACCTAAAATGGATTAAAATTGATGAGTAAATGAAATGCTGCATTTACAAACCTCCACTAAGGTGGCACTGACAACTACAGTGAAATCTATAAATCAGAAGAAATGGACAGATTAATGCTTCTGCCATTTTGCTCCACCAAAGCCATTGGCAGGTGTCTCAGACCATGTTTTATACACAGTGCGTGCTACAGCGGTTGAGCAGAGGAGTTGAGAAGTACTTCCCCCTGAGCTGTCCACCCCTGGGCTTGGCTCAGTGAAGCACAGATACATGCTGCTCTTACTTATTTCCACTGTTCATCTTGAAAAGTGCTGAAGGTCATGTTGATACCGGTAAATGTATGCACCGATGCCTTCAAACTAAACAAAGCACTCATTGCACTTTGTGAGCAAGCTAGACAGGTAGCAGAGACTGTCAGAACTGCACATGGCAAAAAAATACATCCACTGAGTATGTCAAATTTGCAGGCGCTCTGAACACATCTCCTGCCACCAAAAATGACCCACGACTGGTTTGTCCCTGGGCCTTCCAGTCACAGACCTAGTGGCCAGCACTAGCGAGAAGGTTTGAATACCTGCTGCATACTGAAGATCTCTCCTTTACTAATTCAACATCTCAGCAGAAGCCACCTGAATTGCCACATATCCCTTACCCAAACTGGAGCTCACAGCCACCATGCTTTGCAGTTGGAGACAGCAACATTTTTCATCCCACAGTCTCAAAGCACTTCATAAGGGTGGAGCCCAACTTCACAGACTAAGCAACAAGCACAGAGAGGCACATGGAATATTGTTACAAGACTGATTCTCCTTTCAAGTATTTTCAGGTTTTATGCTTTCAGCATTTGCAAAGCACTGAAAATACTTCTCCAGTACTTTTTGTTGAGTGACAGCATTATTAAATTTCATAAGTAAGTTGGCATTTATAGAAGTATTGGTGATAAGATCTGTAAATGAGCTCCCAGGCACAAGAACAAATGGAATAACAAGAAGCTAGCAAAAAAGGTTTGTGCTTTCCTCTTCATCCTGTTCCCCCCCAAAAAAGACATTTACGTGAACAGAGAACCAGGCGTTCATAAGTCTCTATGGCATCACAGTGCTGGGGTCACAGCTGCATACCCGTCATTCATTCAAAAAGCCAGATTTCGAAATCCTGTGTGTGCTTACTCTGTCATGACTGCTCATTCTCACTCCCAGCTGTCTGCTTTCTCCTATGGAAGCAATGGGTCAGGCTATGAATGTCAGTCCCAGCCCCTTTCCAAGGTAGGTGCCACAGAATCAAGTCATTTACGTAAGAAAAATGCAACCTAGCTCTGAATCTGGTTGCAAAACCAGAGATGTATGCGTACATACTTAAAACACTTCTCTTTAAAGGCCATCCATCAGAACATCAACTGGGCACAAAGGTTTCCTGAGGGAAACTGCATCAAGTGACTGAAAACCCCATTCATATCAATGAGGCAGAAACCAACATAGGGGAGTTTCACAGCTTGGGCTCTGCAGACATGGTGGAGCAGGCAGATGAGGGACACAGAGAGCACCAAGCTGCTCAGGCCTCTCATCCTCCACAGACACAGAGCATCCCAGTTACGTCAGAGGAACCTGCAGGAGTTGAGTGCTCAGCCGTGTTAATCACAGCTAATCAAAAGCCAGGAGAGAATACCCAGGCACTGAGGAAACAAAGATGAATCGCTTTAGGGAATCCTTTTGCACACTTGATTCCCACTTCCAAGGTAACATTTTATTTCTGTTACCCTCAGCTGGACTCCTTAGACACGACTGCTTGTTCCCACACTGGTCTATGCTTTGAAAACCCAGCCAGAGGGAGAGCTGAGCGGCCCAGGGACTCATCTTCCCTTCCTTCCCCAGTGGCCAGCTGTTAGTCGTGCATTAGTCCCAAGGAAAGGAACTGGATTAGTGATTGTTCATTTTCTAGCACACTGCTTTCTCATATCACACCAAAAATCCCGCCAACGCCCTCAGTCACACAGATGGCACAATAATTATGTACTACTAGGGGGAAAATTATCCCCCCCACCCCTTCTCCCCATGGGACTGGTTCAGAAATCAAAGCAAAAGCAGCAAGAAGGTCTGCATCCCCAACACCCACACTTCACAGTGTTCACCTGTCACTTTTTTACCACTTACCATGGCTCTCAGCTGCCCAGTACTCCCAGAGGACAAAACACATCCCATACCTAACCAGACAGCATCACGTCAGAGAAATAGCCAATCATTTCTCAGGCCCACGGCACACATAAGGAAGGAAGGAAGGAAAGGAGTATGTAATTTTACTGTGCTAGGGATACAGAAGATGAAAAGCACTTTGTGGAAAGTATAAAGCTGAAAGCAAGAAATATACCTTGATTTTAATTTCCAAAAATGTTTAACCATAGGTCGGTTTTTGCAACTGCATCTCGCAGAGCTGTCTAAATCCCCTGACATGGATTCACAGTATTTCCAGGCTTATAGTGTAATTCTGGAAGAACTACATCATACACTGTTTGGTCACCAAGACATCTGCCCAACACAAGAATCTGGCTGCAAGCGTCATTGCACTGCCGCTGCTGATCCCTGAAAGCAATCCCAAGCGGCAGGTAACTGTCTGAAGCCTCCCTCTGACATGGGACTCACTGATAAAGTCCCTTTGTAGGAAAAGAAGGGTTAATTAATCTCTTTAAAGAACTATAATTAGTCCAAAAGGAAAGTCAGCTCTCTCTTCCTGATTCAGCAACACTGAGTGCCAAGAAGCCTGAACACGCATGTGGGGAGGTCAGACACACGCAGCTTTCAAAGGGTAGTCTTGGTCCAGACCCACTACCTTCGATGTAACCAAGCACCATGTTTGCCTACCTGCTCTGACACCTGAATTTGTATGAGGGACACAGGCCAATTTCTCTTTAGCAGTTTTGTTTATAAAGTATAATGCTTCACTGTTTTTTGTTTGCTTTGGTTTTTAAATCTGACTAGGAAACCCAAACTGTGCCATACCCAACTTTGCTGCACCAGTGCTGCTTGAATTTCAAATGCAAATGATTATTCTTTTTTTATTTTATTTTTTCAAAGACCAAGCAACTCTAGTATAACACAATTACAATAAGTGGATTCTAAATAAGACTTTCAGAAATCATCAGTTCCTGTAGTTGATATATGCATCTTGCTTTGTAGATCTAGTTGAATAAAACATTAAAATGCAATACTGGATGAGTTTTACAATACTTTTTTCCCCCTGTGTAAATTTAATTTCATTTATCAGTTCAGCCTCAAGTCAGGAGTTCAATATTTAGTTCCTATATTTAATTACATTTTCTTTTCATCATGGCCTTTTCCAGATAAAAGTTTAATCAGGGTGTTAACTGTAATATAAAAATTACTAGAGTGAAAAGAATGAAGTAATAATGTTCTCATCCTTATATGTAACGGTGTATGTTAAATTCTAGAAGGTTGATTAAAAAAGGGCAGCGATGTCACTGAATGAAGAACCCACTAATAAGGCCTCAAAGAGAAAATGAGCTAAATAGTGGTAAAAATTAACAACCAGAATATGAAACCATCATACCTTTTAGGTAGTATCAGGGACCCATTCATGCTACAGTAAGATGCAATAAAAGCAAAATACAAATTTAATTTCAATGCATCCCAATTTCACCCATACGATACCAGTGACAACAATTCCATTGCCAAAAATGCAGCACGAATTTATCTATCTAAATAATGTTCCAGGTTTGGAGGTAGAATCAGCAGTCCACATAACGGCATTATCAGAACCGTTACCTGGTCCATCTCTTGCACACTGGGTCAGAGACTAGAAGTCTAGTCTTTTTTACTCCAATAAAAAAAACTACATGTCCTGATACAAATTCCTTGTGACCCCAAACCCTCCTATTTCAGGAGTGTAAGGAAGGGCTAATGCTTATTTTTGACAATGTCTATGTGCAACATGAGTGATAAGCGTCGATATTACTGTCATCACTGTTACCCATCTTTCACTTTGCCTTTGCCCACAAAGAATCACTTTGTTTTCCACGATTATTCAAAATAAAACTCGCTATGGACCATACATTTCAGTTACTAGAAAACAGGCAAGTCTACTGTAAAACTTGCTGCATAAAAAATTATCCCACACATTTCCAGGTAGTTCTTCCTGGTTATGACTGCATAATATATATATTCTCTAGCTTTGTCTGGTTTGCAATCCTGTTTTCTGCACCTCTCTTTCTTTGTTGTAATCACTGATGAGGCCATTTCTTCCTGCAGAAATTACTCATTTTTAATGGGCACTATCGGTCTTCCGTTACAGTCTTTGCTTATTATGAGTAGACCAAACTTCCAACTTTTCTTTTTCCTAAATCATGTAATGATATGTTGTTCATCAAACCCTATCTACAGAGGAAGTTTCTTTCTAAACGAGGCAGGAGATAGCTGCTTTACTTCATAAGGCATGAATTATTACTCAGTTTTTTCAGCTTGCTTTTTTTTTCCATTTACTGTCAAATATTTTTCTGACATTTAAACTTGATGCTGCCACATAAATCTTCTGAAAATACATAACATTAACTGTATTTTTAGACCAGCCTTCTTTAGTAAAGTCTGCAAGGTTTTCTTAGCCATCAACATCCTCCATTTAGTAGCCTGAAGAATGCATGGCTTCAATTCCTTCTGCCTGTCTTCTGTGCCTCCCAGAAGTTGAAGCAGGGAGCCTACCAACCACCACCCTAAGTTGGGAGGTTTCAGGTGACAGTCATACACACTGCTGAGGCTGTTCTGAAATTTTGGTCACCTTAACTTTCATGCACTTGAAAAGATCAAGACTGAAACCTCCAATTTAGGCACTGTCTCCATTCTGGAGATCTGAACTGCTGGAGTGTTTTGGCGTTTTGTTTTCCAGTTCAAAAACTCACTTTGTCTTAGGGCTCTGGCAAGCCAGGGGCAGGGGTGAGCTGTGACAGCCTAAGGTGCTAATGTCCCCAAGCACCTATTCTGCAACCGTCCAGTAGCAGAGACACCAGAACAAGGCATGTGCCACATCTGCAGCCTCTCAGCCACTGGCAGCACAGCACAGCTGGCTGTCCCAGGGGCACAGCTGGCTGTTCCAGGAGAAGGGACAGTCCTGCTCCCCCTCAACCCTGATCTAGCCATCAGCTCCCCTACAGACTCCTCTGGCACTCAGTCTGCAGCAAACAATTCTGGGGAGCTGAATCCTACTCTCCAAGAGGTGGCAAGTATTTTTCTGTTGGTTTGAGAGCCTCAGAAGCTCAATGAGCAGCCCAGCGAATGCTAGCCCTAGCATGCAGGATGAGATAGGAGTGTACGGCAAGGAGCAAACAAGGGTCCAGAACCATCCTTTCCAGTCAGACAGTGCATCGGTTCACTGCTAATGTAAAACCTTGCTGGCACTTCAGTCGGGCTGTGCCAGCAGGGACAAGCTTTTGCTAGTGTGACAGCAGCACCAACAAGCCATCCATTCTGTTCTCACTGATCTTAGGGCAAAAACCACCAGAAAAATGTTTAAAGACAAGTCTAACAGCCGTGATCCCGTAGCAGAGAGGGAGGAATTCCTTACGCTGCAATCAGATCTGCCAGAACTTGTCCATCAGAGCACTTATATGGGCAAAAAATTAATCTTTTGCAAGGAAGGGTTCAACCTAGTCAAATTAGTGTTGAGAAAAACTAAAGAACATGAAGTGCTTCAAATGCCCCATGTTGGATTGCTGTTAATGCTTTGAAAATCAACACAATGGTGAAGTGATTCAACTTTCCATTTGGAGCTTAGCTTTGCAAAAAGGGCAACACACTTTGGCCATGAACCTAAAATATTTTCAGGGACTGAGGTCCAACAGAAAGCAGGTCTAAGACCTTTACTTTCATAACAAATGCATTTTGTTCCTTTGATTGCTAAAAAGAAAACAAACAAACAAACAAAACAAAACAAACTGCCACATATGGATGCAAATGATATATAGATTTCTTGTAAAGTTTTCCTCAAATACCCAGAGGAGTAAAAGCCCTAAGGTTGACTGCTAACCTAGCTCAGGGCTATCTGCACTTTAGGACACCACCACTTTTCTTGTAGTTACCCTATTTTCGTCAATGTCAGCAACTCCCTCAACTTTTCCTGACAACTCTGAAGAGGTCCAAGGGAAGAGGCTGGGGGAGAGGTATGCAAACAAAAGAAAAAGAAAGCACCCTGAAAGACCAAACAGCAGCAGCACCTTCAAATGACACCACACTATACTTCACCTCATGAAAGTAAAAGCCCTTGTCCGCTAAACTTTACCTTCAACAGGCTTCACAGCTTAACCCCAAAGGGAAAAATACCCAGCATATACTGCATGAAAGGCAACAACCAATCCTGAGTGGCAGTTTTTCTTCTCTCCTTCATATAGGCATAGAGTTTGGACAAATTAAACCACATAAAATGCATTTTTATAAGTGGTGGAAATACATTTTCACAAAGTAACTGGGAAGGCACAAGAGAGATGTAACAGGGCACTGAGCTCTTCCCTTTCAGAACACCAGCTTGCCTACAGCCCATACGAGTTACAGACAAACCTGTCACATAAGGGTTACCCAGTGATTTAGATAAGCATCCATATTCCTAAAAAGAATGTTTCTTCAGAGAAAATTCAACCCAAAACACAGTTTAATTCATTACAAAAGCAAAATGTGGAAAAATGCAAAACAACTGTGGTGCTGTTTCTGCAGGCCTACAGCCAATGCAAATCATGTCTAGATGCAAGCATCTTATTGCTTAGGTGACTTTATAGCCCAAGACCGCATAAGCTGGCATTGCTCCCAAGCACCAATCTCATTTTCAAGAAATCACAATTACTGCTACGTATTAGTGCAATTCTCTTAGGTGGTAGCTGAATTTAACCATATTTTCCCAATATAAAACAACAAAATAAGTAAGAGAAAGGAGCAGTAGAACAAGAAATAAGGTTTTTGTCTACAGGAAAGATGGTTCTTATTTACTCATCCCTTACAAACACTCTGAGAATACGCTCTGTTGAGCATTAAAATGCTGTAAGACACTCAAGACAATAATCCCTTACATATGAACCATTCAGCTGAAGAAGGAAAATGATATTCAACACTTACTTTTGCTGATGTGACTGCATAACAAAAGCCTCCTAGCGAAGACTAGGATTAGAAGAATTTTAAACATTTTTGTGGGTTTTAACTTTTCGTTTTAGTCTATGCAGTTCATTGAACAAACTAAAATACAGCAGCACTAAATCTGGTAGGATTTGGTATAACTGGTATGATTTTGTCTATACTAGGAGGCCAAAAAAAAATAATTAAAAATCAGAAAAGCCGCCACATGCCTTGGGTTGGCAGGGTCGTGTTAACAAAAATTTCTAGTGTAAGCAGAATATTATGTAACAACGTAATTCAGATGTGGATATACGCATATGTGGATACATGCGCTGTGTATGTTCACCCCATTCCATAGAAGTAGTCCCGGCCCAGGCAGCCAACCTAACAACACTAACAGAGTAGGATCAACCTGCTAGAAAAGCCTTCACTTTTACTTTCCAGAAACATGACATTCCTCCTCAAAAACTTATTGCTTCACAGCCCAGATCAATGATTTACTGTTGGGCCAAGAACAGCTCTCATACTCACCAGAATCTCAGGTCTTTAATGTTTTATATGGATGCTTTTCAGAGCTGGAAGACAACCCCTGGGGTAACTGGCAGAAAAACCAACCAAGACAAAGGGGCTGTGCCCAGCAATGCCAGCAAAACGCAAAAGTACCGGAAGATGTGCAACTGAAACAAACTACATCAATACAGATATAACTGTGTTGTTCAGACAGTTGCATGCACCTACTGAGCACCTTGCTACTATTTGCATATTCTGGGTATGTCAGGCATCCGTCCCCTTGAGTCTCCTTCAAGTAATCCACCTCCGTGGGCAGCTCAGACTACAGCAACTTCTTCCAAGCCTGCCAAAGACATACACATCAAATACAGAAGTTTCTCTGAAAATGACATTTCCAAATACCCAAGGCAAGCAAGATTTCAGACCTGAACCAACAGCAAATTCTGCCTCTGAAAGCATCGTGACAATAAGCCCATCAGCTCCCTGGGCTTCAGGCTGGAAGTGTTTGTTACCGAGGAAGACCAGGTGAAAATCCAGCACTGACAGAGCTGCATGACTCCTAGCACTTACTTCGGCCAAGATAGTCCTGACAAAAAATATCATGGGACTAAAAGCAGCAAGTAATTCTTGGTCATCAGGCAAAATAGAAAGTAACAGACACCGAGATCTTTTTTTTGAAAACAGTGCAAGACTGCCAGGTGACACTGTGATACTAATTACTCTATTTCAAGAACCCTTCAGAGTAATGGATAGGAGGGAGAGGGGAGAGAGACAGAGAATAATTAAAGCTTTATAATTTATTTTTTTTTTAACAAAAGTGCTCAGTTGCAAGGCTGAGCCTCTCCATGGCAGCTCAGGCTCCTGCAGCAAGGATCACCAGAGCCAAGGGTCAGCTGGCCACAGCAGCAGCCCTGCCAGGCAGCAAGTCTCCAGTCCAGCCCTCGGAGCGGGAAAGGGAAACTGGCACATGGCCTGTGCCGCCTTAGACTACAAGTTATTATAACGCATTACTGGCAAAGCTCCTGCAGCCATAGAGAGAGAGGAGGAAAATTAACTCAGGTATAATAAACACTGTAGGGTAAACATGATCTCAGATAGACACCAGATATAAACACTTACTTTTTTCTTAAAGACACAGTCAACTTCAAGGCAATGGCATCCAGATCTTAAAACAACAAGGTCTCCCACAGCTTTTCTTAATGTCTATCTAAAAGAAAGGCCCCAAGAGGGGATTTCTTCCTTCCCCCATTTCAAACACAGGATCACAGTGTGTCAGATGACATTAGAACAAAATGAGAATAGGGGATAGTATATTACTGAAATCAGGCGTCTGTTACAGCCTGGCCAGCTAGAGTATCCTTTGCACCAGATAGCCTTTCAGTCAAGACAAACAGCATAACTAGGGCAATCATGTTTGTAGGGTCAGTACCCAAACAGAAACCCACAGAGAGAGTTTGGAAAACTTCACCCCTATGTAAGAGTGCTGCTCAGAGCACCCAGCGATACAATGGGCCTTGAGTGTACAGATCAGAAGGATAAACACATCTTCAAGTTGCATGGACGATGAGCGCTTCCTACTGTTTTGCACACTTAGAGCCTTTATAATTTGGTATTGCAAAATATCTGCAAAGACTCTTGGACAGCAAAAAAATTAATAAATGTAACCAGAAGAGAAAAGGCACACAAGACACTTTATTGTCATGTAGTCTTTAGAGACTGACAATCTCTTCAAAATAGATAGCAAGAAATTATTAAAATGCAGCACCTGAAGAACAACACTGTCAGGATTCTTCAACTTATACAGGTGCCCTTTTCAGAAGACAGCAACATTAAAGCCTTGATTTTGACACTTTGGCGATAGAAAATTCCTACTGTGAATTACACTTGCTGTCACCAACAATTTGTGCTGTGCCACACTGTGCCAGCCCGAAGTTTCTCCCTGGCATATTACTGGCAAGTTAATAAAAATGTATCCACTAGCCCAGATTAGTGCTTCCTCCAGAGCAGCAAGATGAACTGCAAAAGATGACATCTTGGAGGTTTTTGCTAGCAAGAATCATAGAAAACAGCCGAAAACACAAGATAAATGAACATAACCATACCAAAAGACAGAAAGTAGTACTAAGTGACAACCCATCCACTTTGCTCCAAAGTCCTATTTTGATGGGTAAGTACAAGATCTAGCAATCTATGTCCTGGAGAAGAATTGCAGTGTGAAAGGCTGCCATCCAAATAAGTCCCATTTAAAGCAAGACTAAATTCTGAAGGCAAGGAGGGAATAAATCATATGAGTAACTGCGGGTTACAGCTAAATGCCAGCGCATTTCATGGGATAAGACAGATAAAATATATACAAATATAAAAAAAAGCGATGAATTCACCATGAGACAGAACAACAAGAGATAAAGGAGGCCCCAGGAAATTTTGCTCTTGCTTCCAAACATCATGGACACGGTTAGATTGGGGCAGAACAGAACTCGTACATCCTCACAGCCTCGGAAGTCTACATTACAGCAAAGCCATATAATAATGAAGACACATTGCAGACAGGAATCATGTAAACTGCAGAGTCCAATTATATAGCCTCTGCTGCCAAAATGAGATCTACAAGATCGATTTACCTAAAGCTAGTGAATGAATTAGTGAGGGGGGGGGGGGGAAAAGAACATAAAAAGAGCAAACCGTGCAGCCCCCTGCAACAGCACAATTAACACAGAAAAATGTGAATACCCTCCAGGGAGTTTCCACTCTGCACATGCTTCCCAATTACTTTACAGCAACCACATTTAAGCATAGAGTGGGGAGAAGACAAGAGGGCTCTGTCCCAGCTTACAGTCCAATTAACACATGACGAGTCTAAAGATTTCAGATTCCTTTCAGGTGTTGATCTGTGAATCCACCCACCTGCATTCCTCCAAATATCCAAGAATACCCAGAGCAACAGACTGACTTGTGAACACCCCCATAAACACAGTGTCAAAAAGCAAGCTTCTGCCTTGTTAACTTTGGCCCAACAAGATATCAAGGGAGCTTCCCGCTTTTAGACCCGAAACTGAATCCAGGCTACTATCATCATCAGAACAAGCAGCTCAGTCTTCTGTATCGACACAAGCACAAAAGTCTGAACAGGCATAAGGAAGGGACAACACTTATTTTGAAAAGAAAGGTAACAGGCGGCCAAAGATTGACCAGATCAGTGACGGAAACGCACCAACTCAGACAGCAACTCCTGTATTTCTGTTATTCGTCACAGTTATAAGCAATGTGACAATTGCTTTTTGCCACTGAGCCGCAAGGCAGTGTTTTCATGAAGGGAAAATGCTGACATTGAAGAGATCTTGCCGGTTAACCAGCGAGCAAGCCATGGCTGATGCAGCTGAGGCAGAGAGGTTCTCCAAGGGCATCAGTGCTCAGCAGAGCCATTTTGCATTCCCATCCAAAGTGCAGCCTGCTGTTTCCCTGCCCTCAAACCTTTTCTGTCACACATACTTTACAAAGCCCACACTCATTTTTTTCTTCCCACGTCTTCCTGAAAGAAGAGCCTAATCCTGTATTGGCAGAGACAGGTTGTTATTATTATCTACAGGAAAAACAAAAGATACTCATCTTATCTAAGGCTCAGAGTAAACAATAGATGGGGAGAAGGGAAGTGGAGACCACACCGCAGCACTGCCATTCGGTGCAGCCCTTACAAACACCAAAGGCCCAAGTGCTTTGCCCCCTTTTTGCAGGCAGGGAAAAACAGAGAGGAGAGGAGAGGGTACTGTCCCAAGAGGGGCAAAGGCAGAGCCCGCCACTAGCAGTGGGACCTGCAGGCAGCACTGCCTGTGCAGCCCAGGGTTATTTCAAGCAACACTTCCAAGACGTGGAGATCAATCAGCACATGAATGAATCATGGGGATTTTTCACATAAAAAAGGGGAAAAGGAAAAATATTTCCCATTCCACAGGCAAATTATTTCAGCCACACCACGCTCGTGTGACTGCAGCCACAGGGGACATAAAGAGGCCCTGTGCAGTCGGATACAGCCCAGCCTATATCCAAGTTAATCGCTTCCTCAGACGGGCCGTGGAGGAGCAGTGCTGTCACAGATATTGACACCAACCTCCCCCGAGGCAACCAAAAGGACCTGCATGAGGACAGAGGCTCTTTATTGGCAGAGAACAGAGCAAGGGCTACCACCACCGCACCTACCCTGCCTGCCCTTCACCACAGTGGGCATCTCTCCGGGGAATGAGGAGCATGTCCTGCTGGGAGAAGCTCTTGTGCTGTTTTGTAT
Organism: Elanus axillaris; assembly: GCA_026212715.1. Classification (NCBI taxonomy): domain Eukaryota; kingdom Metazoa; phylum Chordata; class Aves; order Accipitriformes; family Accipitridae; genus Elanus; species Elanus axillaris. Next base: position 21,464,488 of record JANZLQ010000001.1, read on the forward strand.
TTGTACATCAGCTGGCACAATAACGGTCTAATTCATTATGAGGGCTCCCTGGGTGATATAGCAAACCATCCATATTTATTTCTCTGTTTTCTTTAAAAAGAATGAAAAGTCTATTACTTGCTCTACAAAATAACATGAAAAAGTGAGCAACAACTCTATGTTTACACAGACTTTTCTGCAAGAACAACTAGCTAGGATATTATTCCAAAAGAAAGACAAAATCATTGATATAGACCCTTTTTAGACAGCTGTTTCACTTCCTTCCTTCTAAATAAACTAAAAATGCAACAAAAGTTCTTGCTGAAAAACAAGATAACCTCTTGCTGATTTTGAGGCAATAAGAGAGGGAGGACTTAAAGGAAAACAAAAACCTTTTGTGAAAGGGCAGAACAACACAGGGAAGAGCAGTATGTTAGTGTGAGGTAAGAATTCAAGCTACAATCCTCCAAGGGAGTATGTATGGGTCTCCAGAAGTTCAGTTGCTCAGTAAGCTTCAGATGTGTGAAGAAAACATTCAAGATAAGCAAAACATGCCAATGTTCAAAGTCAGGTTCATGAGTGGCTCCATCAGTTCATTATGCTGGAAAACAGCAACAGGAAAGATGCAGTCATTTCTAAATGTTTTGCCACCACTTCTTGCTCAACAGCACAGAATCACTCTTCATAGGCAGCCATTTCAGACCTGAAACAGATTTAAATGTGCTACAGCAAGGATGTATAATTTCTTCTGAAGGTCTTAACGTTGCTTCCTGCCAGTGCAGCTTGGCTGGCATAAAAGGAAGGATATGCTGCAATGTAGTGGCATTTACTTGCAATTATCTGTTTGCCTCAAAATATTAGCATCTTCAAAACATCTTGGGTGGAGGAAGGAGGTGACAAATCATCTAAGGGGCGGCAAGAGGAGGATGAGAATTTCCATTACAAACTACGTTAGGTAGTCTCATCCCAAAAAAGTCATGATGCTATACTAGGATGTGAGAAAAGAAAGATCACGGTTTGTGTGTGTCAAATTACAAGAGTAACATTCACATTATTTTAGGGCAGCTCACATCCAAAACCTGCATGAACACTATCAACTTTGAAGAAGGTCAGCTCCTAAAATCCTTACAAGTGACCCTTGTATTTCAGCCCAGTTTAAAGAGAAGTTTGGATCAGAGCTCTCTTCAGACATTGGGAGAGTCTGTAGCAAATATTTTCACACATAATAAGCACTTACTTTCAGTCCAAACTACAGAAATGGACCAGGAAAAGGTACAAAGTATTTTTCCAAATAGATTTTTACACTGGCAGAAGCCCTATTATAAAACCATACAGCTCTAAAGAGACCTAGAATAAACAGATTATTTGACTCAAGGCTTAGCTAACTACAAAATACTTAAGGATGAGCAACACTGCCCAATTCATCAAGAGACTAAAACAAGAAAAGAAAGTCAGGCGATTTACTTTACAGAGGCCACCATTTGCTGTCTGAGTCTCTAACCCACTTCAAGAAGGTGAAAAAATACCCTTCATTTTGCCAGATGAAGTAGTTTTTTTAAAGAAGTTAGCAATCACTATTTTGGAAACACTATTTTGAGGATATAGATTATGTTACAGACAAAGTAACCTATCCCGGACAGCTTGCTAAACCAATTTTTTAATAAATTGAGCCCTACACTACATAACTTTCATATATCTTTGCTCTGTTTTCCTTTAGACACTGAAATGATAGGAGAATTTCAATCTCTGTCTCTCAGTTTATACACATGAAGAAAAAAAAAGAGCTGCTGTTAAATTTTAAAATTTTATTGAGTAATACCAGGGTAGATCCCAGCTCAGTAGACGGTAACCAGGGAATACAAAAGACATGTTCACAAATTCCCTTAGGAGAGCTGGCTTACCAAACAAATGTCTACAGGTCTCCAACACCAAAACAAAACAAAGCAAAAAAGGAGTAAATTAAGCTATGCTTAACTTGATTATATGTAGCAAAAAAGCATAGGTATTTCCTCCACCAAAAACATCAAGCATGCTGATAAACAGCAAGCAATGGCAAAGAGCCAAAAAATGCATTGTAAATAGCAAGAGTGTTTTTCACTACCAAAAGACAACAGTGAAATGAGTTGGACTACAGGAACCCAGCTGGGAAGAGATTTTTACAGAAGCACATTCATGGATTTTTAAGCTTATAATTTCAAACATACATATGAAAAGGTTAATGTTCTTCTGTTTCTTCCCTTTGGAGGTCATGAAGGAGGCAAAAATAAAGCACTCTTTGATACTATCACAGCCTACATGGAGATGCTATTTAACAGTATGAAGCTGTCTGGAGAAAGACTGACTAATTTTCTTTAAAACAAATCCCAAAGTCTTCTATGAACTCTTCACATAACAAACCTCTGTTTCACATTTTTCAAGATAAAATCTGGGCAAAAAAATTCATTACTCTAAAGTTTCTAAAGTCCTTGAATTCCTGTGTTAAATAATAAGCATTAATCACTATTTTAAGTTAAACCTAGAAAAACATATTTTAAGAAAATGCAACTTTACAAAGTTCTTTGCAGATGAATGTGCTTGGGTTTACACTTTGGTCTCTCCCCTCTCCCAACACACATAACAAGCTTTACACCCCAGAAGCCATTTTAAAATAAACCTTTAAAGAAGCTTTTTGTTGTGTTGCAATGTGTTCTAGCAAAAATGGAGAAGTTTCAATCTAATAACAAATAACACGTCGAGATGTAACTATGTTCATTAAAATTCTCCATAAAGTTTAAGCTTTTCCATAGCAAAACTTCACCCTATGGAAAGTTTCTATCAGTTCCTGTTCCAAACACTGTCCACAGACTGGATGACATCTAACACACACTCACTCCCATCCCTACTGCACAGCAGGGAAAACAAGCCCTGAAGAACAACTGCATGTCACCAAGAGGAGTGTGAAAAGCTAAACTGTAAGATTGTTATCTATTATATGGCAGGGCCAAAAATAATTTTGCATTTCACCAAGACATCGCCGTGAGAAGAGACAGCACCCAATTCCCCTGCAAGTAATGGAGTGTTATCTAACAGGATAGATATTTCAAGTTGGGGATTGCAAACATACTGCTGGGTTGGTTTTTTTCCCACTTCCTCCCCCTTTCACTGTGGCCTACGCCAGCTGAGGGAAGTATGTGTGCACATTTACATTCAGCATTGCCTCCATCCCAGAACAACTCCAGCATGAGAAGCAATGCCAGGACTTATGTGGTGACAAGCCTGCAGGTCTGCTGAGGTCCCACCATGTCACGATCAAATGGCCCGGGGAATGTAGCGATGCAAAGGTGGAAGTCTGGATTTCAGCTCTCCCAAATGATGTCAATAAACACAGGAGAGCAAAACAGAGACCAGAAGACTCCCTTCATGGAGGCAGACAGAAAACAAAAAATGGCACGGGGTTTGGGTTTTATCCCTTGCTTATTGAAACAAAAGCCTCCCCATAGCCCTCTTCCTTCACCTCGAGTCCTTAGGCAGCTTCATTTAGTTGATCACTGGCAACTGGGCTTCATTCACCACCTTAAAATCTACTTGCTGAGAATGCTCCTTCAGGCATTGGCAAAGTTTTTAACTAATAAGCACTTGCCTGTTAAGCTCAAGATGGAATTACTTATAAAATGAATTATGTATCTAAGACCTCGCTGGTTGAACTGGTTTTCGTTAACATTTGGAAGAAAGGCTTGATAACAGCTTAGCGTTTTTTCCTATTCCCATGCAGCCTATGGCCAGTGTGGAGGGCAGGGGAGGAACACGGACAGCCCTGGGTGCCAGCAGATGCCAGCTCCAGCCACCAGCAACCTTCACAGTGCAGGAGAGATGAAGCATCAGCACTGCAGCCTGGGGAGAGCCAGTGGCACATTCACCATGATGGCGAGTATTAGGAGGTTTTACCTGAGGAAAGGATAATGCCATTGCAACTGTAATGGCCATTTACTTACCCCTGTGTTTTTACTCACTGGCACTTTAAAAAGAAGTAAGAATCAAGCATGATACAAACGGGAGAAGAGGAGAAAGAAACAGATGGAGAAGTGAATGCTCAGGTTCTATTTGCCTCTAAAAAAGTTCAGTTCTGGTGAAAGAAAAAGTTAGAAGAGTTACTTGAACTTTTGTGTGCATTCGTCTCAACACATCAGACAAGGACTCCCAACAATTCCCTAGGCAATACAAGTCTACAAATTGCATGTATTCTTTGAAGAAAGCACTGAGTTTACGACTCAGATGGAAAACATCCGCAAAGTCTCAAATGAAAGGCCTGAATTTTCCAGAGTGAAGGGAAAGTAAACAAGCATAAAGAAGTCAACTTTTATTCTGGAACTCATGCCTTCTCCCTTTTGTAACTAAAAAAGGATCAATATTTTTTAAAATATGAATAAATGCTCATATAAGCCCTATAATACTAGGCTCACAACAACAATGACGACATTAATGGATTTGGTTGGCATTTAAACAAGAATGGGCAGAACTTGTTTGTCATTTTCTTGTATTAAAGCCAAATAGCTGTAAGGCTGGTGTAGGAGGGCAGCATCTAAGCTTAAGATACATAAGTAAAACGGTATCAAAGTAGTAATTAACAACAAAGTAGCCTCAAGAATGGTAATATCTGGTAATCATCACTAAGCAGATTTAACTGCAAAATTTGGAGTTGGTTTATTTATTTTTTTTTAATTATTATTCTTTATTTCAGCTTTGGCCAACTATTTTGAAGGCATTTGAAACTAGCCAAGGCTACTGAACGTTGCTTAGGGTTCACAGTAAATTGAATTCATATAGGGAAGAAACAATAAAGTATCTGTATCTCAGCAAGTATGTTAACCTTTAACATCCATAGTATAACCCTCGTCCTCTTAAGACAATGGGGGTTGGGAGGAGGGGGGAAGAAACCCTTCCCAAACTGGACAGGGCTTCTGAAGAGCAATAATTAACACAGTAGAGCACGAAGCATCTATACAAATACCATATCCTACCTAGTCCCACCAACACACTTCCTGAGTCTGCTGTGCAGCTCTCAGCTCACCACAGACAGATCTTCTGCCCACAGACAGCCAATTATGAGTTTCTTAGTCACTAAGAAATTATGCCAAGCAGAATTTACCCTGTAACTTTCTGCTGGGATGGACAATTCATCTTCTCTTTCAACATGGACAGAGGCAGACAGTTTTGAAAATTGCCAGTAATTACTGTGATGCTTTCACTGTGCTTCCTTAGGTCAAGAAATTTGTTGTATCTAGAAGTCAAAACTTTGTAAGTAACATATGTAATATTTTATACACACACTTATATTCTGTATACACACATTGTGATTGCATCAAAACAGAGCAAGGATAGTATAGTACAGTATACAGTATTCAAAAGGAAATTATATATTAGATTTTCACTACATTGGTGGTGCAACACACCATGACCATGCCAGAAAAAGTAGCTCGGGCTGCTTCAGAGTGTACCAGTGCTGTTGTTTAACTGGCAAGGAGGAGCAAGTCGGCGAGCCCTTTAGGCACTCAGGCACCATCCTTGGTCACAAGCAGCCAGTTCTGCACCAGCCCCTCCCTGCCCTCGCTGGCTACAGGGCAAGAGCCACAAACCAGGCCTTAGGGCTACCCTCCCCTAAAAGCAGACTCAGGTTTTATATGCCTTTTTAAAGATGTGAAAGCTCCCTGCTCAGTATTCCTTCTGCAGACACCCAGTGCCAGACTCTCCTGAGGCTGATGCAGGGAAGTCCAAACACTAGCAAAACCCACTGCATTTCCATAAATCTCCCACAAAGGTGTTTATTTCTGAGAACTGCAGCTGAGCCACTGCAAAAGCCAGGCTCCATGCAAGGCCACTGAAATGCAGCTTCTGCTAGTGTACCTGCGCAGAAACCCAAAGGCACTTCTTACAATTATTATTATTAAAACAAGCATAGCAGCATAACTAACCCATTTTTATATCCTGCGCCATTTAAGCCTAAGGCTATTGGTAAGGGCCAAATCACTAGATCAGGAAAATTACAGAAAACACAGCACTTTTAACATCTATGCACCTGCTGAACTTCAATGACAAGTCAAGTCTTGCTTATGCACGTATAGAGATTTAAGAGGCTGGGATGACTAACATGAATGAATACATTCATTGGGATGAATACAGGAGAGAAAGGGGAACAGTGTTGTTTTGTCTGTGATAACTTTAATAACCATCTCAGCACAGCTCACTGAAAAGAAGTGACAGAAATGTAAACCACCTGGTTTGGCTGGATGCCTGAGTTGCAGGGCGCTTGACCCGGGGACTTCCTGAGCTGCCTGCTGTACTGGATCTCCAGCAACAGCCTGGATGAGTAACTACCAAACAGCACTGACATGCAGCAGCAGGGTTACAAACAACTTCCTCCGCCGAGACATCTCCCGCTGTAGTTCTGACTGAGGCGAGCAGCACAGGCAGGCAGAGCCTGCTCGTGCTGTGGGACAGGGCATGCCAGTGAATCGTTCAGCACCAACCACCCCGTGTGCATCTGCTTAGCTACACCAGATCAGTCCCGCTCCTCTGCCTTTCCCCTCAAGTAACCCAAAAAGTCTCTTTAGCACAAGGCCAAGCAAAGGAAAAAAAAATATTAGGAAGTGGAGCAAAACAAGATCATGTCTTTGAGGCTCCTGGTTTACCTACAGGCTTCTTGCTCATCCTTCAAACCATACGCTAGCAGAGCTTCCAGCCACAGCAGCCAGGCAGCCTAACGGCAGCAAACACGAAACAAGCAATGTAAAACCAAATAAACTGCCTTGATGCCTGCAGCAGACCCTTGCTATGCTTTTGGTCAGCAGCCTCCACCTTTCCCCATCATGGCTCAGTATCTCCTTCCTGTGTCATCACATCTAGCTGCTCATGCTGGACTCTGCTCAGGGCAGCACCCAGCTCCTAAACCGAAAATTATCTGCTGCTACTAGTTGTGCTTTTGTGTGGCCCAAAAAGGACCAGACAGATAGGTATGTACAGAAGCGCATAGGTGAAGTATTGTATAAAATAGGTGACAGGAACAACAACAGGTTTTCCTCGCAACCTACAGCACAGGCAGAAAATAAAAAAGGAACAGTAAGGTACAAGGACTGCAATCACCAACCCCGAGACCCCCGTGAAGCCAGGTGGTCATGCAGGCAGGCAGACCGCTCAGGTACAGAAGGGCCAGCCTTTGAAGGAGCCAGCTGGAGCCACTGGTCCCAGGTAAGAGCAATCTGTAGACATGTAGAACACCATAGAAAATTAAAATTCATTTGCAGCTACAACTTAGCCTAAATTTCTCTTTTAAACAGCTACCGGAAGTTGGTTGGGGAATTTTTTGTGTTGGTTTTTTTACCCCTGTTCCTCCTGGAAACAAACCCACAAGCACACTTCAGTATAAACAATAATTGGGCAGTATCATTGTTATTTAATGAGTCCTAATAAATCCGGATAAGAGACTTAAAAAGATGGTATCTCTCTTACTTCTGCACAGTTCACCAGGTAATTCATAGTCACAGTCAGTAACTTTCATTATTCCTCATGTTAAAGAGAGAACAGCATTTTGCCAAATTTATTTGGGGGAAAGGAGGCAGAAGCAGCTTTAATTACAGAAATTAAGTTAGACCGGAACAAATTGACCTCCCAGACCTTCAATTATAGAACTAACCCTGCCAAGTTTAGTATTGGATCTCTTCCAGTTTTTCTTGTGAAACTTGTGATTTTCTCCCGTGTTATTACAATCCCTTTTTTAATATAGTGACATAATCAGAGCTGTACGCTTTTGCACAAATATAGTGTATTTTGTTTAAGCAAGATCTTGAAATACCATTGAAGCTCTAATAGTAGGTGCAGCCAATTTGTTTTGATAATATTTCCTGTTTATAACAATCCTAAATTTCACTACATAGGGGAATGAGGTCATCACTAAGGCATGGAAGGAGGGAAGTAGGATGTTTATAGCATCCAATTCATTTTACCTGAGCTTACAGACTTCATCACTTTGCAAACCTTGAATAATTCAATCTGCAGGTGCATACAGAAAATACAGACTCAGTGAGCAGGACACCTATGGCTGAACTGTCTCCGTGCAGATAAAAGTCATCACCCATTTTGCAAACCCCATATCATAAGTATCGTCTGAATGTGCTACGGAACAAAAGAAAAAGAGAAAGCTGAGAAGTTTCAGGAGAGAACACACACAGACCGAACACATCTGAAATTTGTTACGGGCTAAAGAAGTAGTTTCAAGAATTTATCTCAGCAGAAAACAACTGAAGTATTTGAAAGCTATGGTATACTATTGCAATGCTGTAACACTGCCTGAAACCTAGACTGACTTCCACCCTCCATCCAGAAGTCGGAGGCCAGCTTCTATCTGGCAAGATGAATCGCACTGTCAGGGATCACTCAGATCAAAGGCAGGATCTCACAACCTTAAGAACAGGGAAAAGAGGACACAACAAAAAAAGCTCAACTCTGAACCTGGAGCATTCACGAATTTCTCTGAATCAGTAAGTATTTTCCAGATAAAAAGTCTCAGTTCATGCAGCTTAGTTTGAGACTCCCATCTGACTGATAGAAGAGGAGACGGAAGGAGACAGTAAAAGTAGTTTTCAATTCAACTTGAATAACAAGGTGGGGGCGTGGGGGGCAGAGAGTCTCACTCGCTTTTACCAACTACATGTCAAATCCAGGCCACTGCTTCTACTACCAGACATTAGCCCACAATATATTATTCAGTTCTTTCATTATTAATGAGGCACAGCAAAAGAAACCATAGCAGCACTAAGTCTACATCTGACTAACATGGATTTGAAAGTACAAGATACAGAAAGTGCCTCTTAGTGTGAGCTTGCTGGAACAGTGACCAGCATTTTTACACAAACATTGCTACACTGCCTTATCTTGAGGGCCCTGACGGCTGCCCACGTGGTTTATTTGCCTTTGTACGGAAAATTTCCAAAACATAGCCACATAAGCTATCTTGTGAGAAAGCAGAGAAGTGAGCCCTGTGCCATGAACACAACGCCTTTCTGCCTTCTCAACTCTGTGAGTTTACTTTGAACTAATGGCATATTTGAGAATAAGCTTTTGTAGCTCTTTTCATCATGCATCGTTATTTCAGCATGTGACCAGAAAGGTCTGTTCCACCCAAGCTTCTTGGACTGCTGGCAGGAACATCCCACTGACTAGAAAAAAATGCGATGTTTCTTCACAAGAGAGAGCAGGGAGAATCGGTGGCAGTGGGTAGGGAAGCAGGGCCCTGACGCGCTCCTGATCAGCAGCAGTTCAGTGATGAACACGTTCCTCCAAGTCACTGTAAGACTTTCCATTGAGTTTTGCCAGCACATAAAGAAAGCAACAAAAACCTTTCCATTGTGATGGTTTAGGGAAGAAACAGAGAGGTTTTACCAACAGGCACAGAAACAACACAAACTAGTGAGGCAGATCAGATAAGAGCTGATTTAAGGTGATGTAATATCGTCTTCCAACTCAGAAATACCACACAACCTTCGAAAGAAGGCAAGCTTAAGCTGCTATACATACTTTGGTATGTGACAACTTGCTCACACTATTGTTCTCTGTAGAAAAGTTCCAGCCTCTGTTTCTGTTGTCTTTTGTTGTACGAGTCCTGGCATTACTCCAGCTGTATTTTGACATACAGTTTAATGTCATATTAAACACTGCATTTTGAAAACAGCTTCAAAAGCTTTCCATTCCCAGCAGAAGCACAATAGAACATTATTACACTCTTGTACCTCACAAACTGGACCTGTTTGGAAAAAGTTTACTCCCAGCTTAATAATATTTCATGGAAGTGCATGTTGCTCGCAATACTCCTCATTCTTAAAGATAACATTAGCTATTACATCAAGTAATCGTGTTCATGTGCTATATTTTAATTTTGCACAGAGTACTAAAACTAAAATTATTATTTGTCAGTACATACACAAACCCACTACTAGACAAAGAAGGCCTCCAGTTCTTTTAAAACTACCTTGCTGACACAATCTAAACACACACCTTTTCATTTATATAATGTGGAAGTAAGTAGACATGAATTTTCACTGTTCCTGCTAAACCCTGGGCTTGTCTTTCTTTAATACAGGGTATCGGCATCACACAACAAATGCCCCACACACATACACACACGTTGATATCTCATGAATATCATGAAAGATAATCATGCAATTAACTGTACTTTAAAGATCTAATTATTGATTTTCTTTTAAAAAGCAACCTGCTTTTATTTTCAAAGGCAATTATGTATTTATTAAGTATGCACAACAGGTGGGTCCTCCAGCTTAAAGAAAAAAAAAAAAAGCTGCATTTTTCCAAAGGCTCCAAGAGTTTTCAGCAGAATTGCAGCTCCAACCAAGTGATGAGCTGTAGAGGATGGGCCCAAACCACCAGCGATCCAAACACCTAAAGCTTTGGGATGTTCCAAAATCTCCCTTAACTCCATCTCTGCCATGCTGGGCTGCGAAGGTTTATCCACCAAGTCTTCCCTTGTATCTACTTACTCTATTAGTCAGTACCTGTCCACCTAGAAAAAGAGGCAGCTGTCACTTCATCAAGCAAGTTTATTTGTATATCTAGGCAACTAGGCCAGAATGTCACATGGCATGTCAAGTTAACATATAACTAAGGTCATTTCCAGCTGAACAAAGGCAACCAAAAGCCTCCAGCATATTGCATTACCAAAGTTTGTCACAGAAAATTAGGTAACGCTAATACACCAGGAATAGTCATATAGATTTGATTTCATGGACCACTGATCCTTGCACACTAGAAATGATGGCAGAAAAAAATATGCATATAAAATTGTCTGTCACAATGCAGAATATTATGACTACAGAACATCATTGCCATTAACTGCAGCAAACTGACACATAGTTTACATGTAATTGAAGACAGCAGATATTCATTTAAACTTGCAGTTAATATCATGAACAATAAGGCATGTAGAAATTTTTTTTTACTAATTAAAAATTCAGTAAAACACTCGTTAGCGTCTAAAATAATATGGTTAACAAATAACTACCTGGCAGCTACATCATGTTCTCCCCTTTCTTATAATGTTAAGACATAAATAATTTCGTTCTCAAATAACTGGAGCAGATTCTTGAAAGTACAAGCCTCATTGGGAGGAAAAGAGATACCTCAACTTCGTTCGTAATTAACAGCGAATTAAACTAAAGCTTATTATCCTATACAAAAAGGAACATTTTGTAACTTTTAACCAGGTGTACAGAAGGGAAAAGACAGTATATGTCAGTTCCAGTCCTGTCTTCTTTAACTTCAGGAATGACTGGCACTTGTTTGTGACAACTGTCAAATATACCGGTACCAGAATAAAGTTATTCACAGGGATTTTAAAGGGATATAAATGATTATGTACATGGTCAGGTGCAAAAAGACAATTGTGTAACAATTGAAAACACCACTGAAGAGGTTAGAACAGAAAGCAAGTAACAACGCAGCAAGAAAATCTGAAGTAATTATTCAGAAACTAACAGCACCACCATCCTCACAAAAGATTAGACTGAAAAGCAGTATATTTCACACACTCAACATTTACCAAAATAACACCCTTTCATTGTGTTGTCCCAAGTGCCCATCACTCAGTGTACCAAGTTCCCAGGAGGATGATGAACGCAGCAAAGCTCATCACTTTAAAGCAAGAGATGTCAGACAGAATTCCTGAGCCCGTGCCATCCAATACACCCTCATGATTTTCCATTCCATTCCTTCCAGCAACATCCTGAAAACCACTCCGTTTGCAGGCTCCTTCAGCAGCCACAAGAAAGACAGACTCAACCACAAGTGACAGATCGTGTTCAGACTTTATTTTCTCCTGGCAAGGGAAAAAGCTGGTGTAATGGCCCAGCAGGAGACGTTTGGCACAGAGACGGAGGACACCTTGATTATAGCCATGGCACCACAGTGGAAATACCTAGCACACAGGCAGCAAAACGCCTGTGGCTTGGCAAAGAGAGATACCTGATTGGTACATAAGCACAGGGGAACACATAAAGGCAGTACCTGCGAGTGTTGTGCCAAAACCTGCCTCCGGCTGAGAGCCGCACAGCAGGTGCCAGACACCTCTGAGAGGAGGAGGGGGGGGGGTGTCTCCTGAGGGTCCCACAACACAGCGGCCACCACAGCGGGGCCACAGCTGAGGCTGGTCACTGGACTGAGCCAGCACCACAGCCAGGACAGGGACTCGGGTTACTCAGCCACCCCACGTCTGGCACCATGTGCCCACTTACGGGTGGAGGCCAAGCATGACCACCATGACCGAAGCACTTGAGAAGCGCACACCATGAGGAGCCAGCGGAAAAGCAGACCAATGTTTTATGTGGCACTACAGTACTATTTTCTACCCGACTCATTTCCATATCTGTTTTCAGTATTACCCACCAAGCAAAAGATTTACTGATGCCTATCCCAAAAGGCACCCTGGTCTTTTCGGGGGGTGAAATCTGAAAGCCCACCTGTATTGGGTCTGGCTGAGATGGAATTAATTCTCCCCATAGCAGCCCTCATAGTGCTGTGTTCTGCATTGGTA
>JANZLQ010000001.1:21477137-21498004 GCA_026212715.1 Elanus axillaris
GTCCAACTGAGGAGGGGGAGTGATAGAGTGGCTTTGGTGGGCACCTGGCGTCCAGCCAGGGTCAACCCATCACACCACCCTTTGTCAAACCTTCACCGATCCCTCCAAGGTGCCTCACATGGCCAGCTGCCAGCATCAGGGTGCTTCCTCCAGCATGCTTTGTTAACATAAGCAAATTATTAGGGGTAAGTTAAAAGCAAGATGAAGATCTGTCTGTGCTGTCACCATGCAGGCTCAAGGGCTGAATAGTTAGTTTCAAGAGTCAATTTCAGCAATTCCAACATTAACACCTAAATTAAGGACAAAATTAGGGATGATCTTCCAAAATTCTAAATACAGCCTGAAAATTCCTATTACCTTAGCCCCAGTTACTCCTCTGGATTAATACTTTAGTATGAAAGCTCCAGCAGGTGCTCCACAAGCACTGCAACTCCAGCCCAAGGAGCTCATACCAATCAACACGGAAGAAATGCAAACAAAACTGTCTCTCAAGCACTCCCAGTGCCGGGAGCCAATCTCCAAGGGGGAAATGCTAGTCCTGCTCAAGGTAATGGCAACATGCCAATAAATTTTGGTGGAGCCAAGCTTTTATGTCTGCACATCTAAAAGGTAGTTCCTGAATGGCAATAATATTTACCTTTGTTGTTACAGACCACTAACGTAAATGCAGAAACCTGTGTTGGGGTGGGGAAATGCCAGAAAGGTTTTGTTAAGATATTTTATGAGAGGTTAATTGTAAAAAGTAAGTAAGTGACATACGGAGAAATTGGTTAACAATCAGAGAAGAGAGTTTTCTATTTATCCCACAAGCAAACAACTATATTTTATGTTAGTGCTATGGGGCTAGTGTCTCTGCCAGCAGAAGAAAAATGCATTGCTTCTGCTAGCCTGAACCTGCACATACTATATAAACATATTGTAGAGTAACAACGCATATGTAAGGAATTTATACCAGGCCTGCAAAACAGATGGCCCCACAAGCCACAGACAACCCTCCAAATGACTCCTTTGTCCTGCCATACCATCTTCACCTTGAAAGGTGAAGCAGGAATGAAAGGCAAGCAGGAATGAATGCCTTTCAGAAGATCAATATTCCCTATAATTTTTTCCTCCAAATAAAGGCACCTCTGCATCCTCTGATAGCGTGCCAGGCCAGCTGGTCTCGGAAATCGCAGGCCAGTGCCAGAACAGCACATGTTAGGGCACAAATTATTCAGTGGAATAATTTAGACCAAGGTGCTCATAAGCAGTACAGGATGCAATGCCACTGCTCAGGTGGGCACAGCCTGGGGAGAGGGACTGGCACCAAGGGACCCATGCTGCTCTGCAAGTTGCGTCTAGGCATGTTTTCTTGCTGGCTGTTAGGTTCATGATCAAGCTTATGTTTTATGTACAAGTGCTCAAAGGTTGCAAGAGATACTGTGCAAACTAAAATACTGTCACCCTTTTCACACAGTCTTCAGAGGGAAAATAATTGTGATTTAAAGGAGAGGGAAGATATGCATCAGAAATAAATCAGATAGGACCAATAAAGGTGAAATTACACGGCTGTAAGGCATCTTGCAAAAGCAGGGTAAGTACAGAGGAAAGAAATCAGTGGGTTACTGGGTGTATCACTATGATGTGCCACCACATCCTCACTCCTTCAAAAAGAAGTGGCTAGAGACTGCTTTTTGGGTGGGGTTTTTTTTGGTTAGGTTTTTTTGTTTGTTTTTTTTAAGGAAGACTTTTTGTAAGGCTAGGTTATAGCATGCTTTTCTTATTTTGGTATAACAAACTTCAATTCCTTGGCTGTGTTGGAGCATCACTCAGTTTTGGGAGCTTTTTCAGCAGCCGGTGCTTGGGTCAGCAGAGGGAACTTATTGCCACTGCCCTGGCTCCTAGGAACCAGGGGCTCTGGCTGGTTTTAGGTAGCCATTTTCAGAGTATCCAGGTCTTTTATGCACTGTTCACAGAAAATCCTGCCATGACATAAAAAAACCCACAGGCCTATTGCTATTTTAGACCTATTTTTTTTATTGCAGTATTCAGGGATTGAATTTTTAATTTATATCTGCATATTGAACATATTCCTCAGCATTCAATAACACTTTTTACCTTTTAGAGACAGGATATGGTTTTATTGCTGTTTTAAGCATGAAGCTACATCGAGCCACACACCAAAAGGAATTATTTTCAATAAAAAAGTCAACATTTTTAGAAACCCAACTGCAGCTACAAAAGCAGGTGCCTTCTAATACCATGACAGAGTGCTTCACACACATATTTTAGCACCAGATAGTTCAAAACCAGACAGAATACAAAATATGAGGCACAGTATTTTATGGCCCTACGATAGAGAATGACTTTCAAAGAGAAATTTTTGACTGAAATGGTTTCAAATTGGAAACAGGGAAAACTATCTGGAAGTTTCAATGTTCACAAGGTACTTTTGTGTAAAATCATTACTGGCATGTGCATGTGCAGTCACACAAAGCATACCTCAGTTAATAAGAAATACCTGGGTTTACCTCACCAGGCCTCCCATCTGGGTGCTAGTTTTAAGGACACATGTTGAGCCAATCCCCGTGGTCACAGCAGCTTGCCCACAAGCCATCTGCAGAGGCCTCCTCTCTCTACAGAAACCCTGCAAGGCAGCAATGTTGCCGAGAGCGTAAGTCAAGAAAAATCACAGCTGGCAGAACACATAGCATAAAATAATTTCAGAAGTCAAGAATAAAGCAGAAGAAAAATTCAAAGATAAAGAACAGATGAAATTAATTATAAGACAGAGACAGACTTTGGGTGGCTTAAAAGGAAGCAAGACAAAGTTTAGGAAGGGAAAAGCAGAGACAGCCAAAGGGTCTCAGCTATTCTGATAACAAGGAGAGAAATGTCACACGGGATCTACACACTGAATTTAATAACCTTTTGGAGCCAGGATGAGGTGGGAAAGAAGGCGTTAAGTTTTTATAAAAGACGCAAGTTTGGCAACAGAAAGACAATAGCTCCAAGTGGTGCATACTGACTTTCACAAGGAGGAGTACAGTAAAAAAGGGAAAACCAGCATCATTCTTTTTTGAAGACTAGGTTCACCTAAGCTATCCAGTACCACAACTACAAACGCAGGGGTCATCAGTTGAAATGTAAGCTTGCAGTGGGCCTAGTGCCTCTCTGAACATTAGGGAAGCGTGGCTGGTTATGTGCAGACCTACACTTTTACAAAATCAGATGGGATATTCTTTCTACATTCATGGGGAGGAGGAAGAGGAATGCTAAAGCCTCCATGTTGGGCAGCATAGTCACTTAAAAGACATTTATTAACATTTGCAAAAGGAAACACTATAAGCATGATGCTCATATTGCTCCTTCCCAATGGAAACACAGCAGTGCATCATTCCTGTTCTCCACTGTGGTCCCCTCAAGGGCTTGCTCTGTTTGGAACAAGCACCTACAGTGGTTTCATTAGGACCTGACTGGAATGGGAAAGAGATCAACAAGCTCAAATGCTTTCAAGAATGCATTAAATACAGCTGTAAGACCCAGCCAACCTGCTATGGTAAAAGTTATGTTTACAATGTGGTTTGAGAGCATGGACTTCAAAGAAAGAACTGGCATCAGCCACAGAGAGCTCCTCTCTTATCACAGAGGCTTCACAAATCACAAACCAACCTGTCCCAGGTATTTAAGGCATGCAGAAATCACGTTCTGTACTGTAACTCTCCTCACCTAACTTGTCCATTTGTTTTCAAGATTTGATTTAATTCATTTCACCTTGAAGGCCTCTCAAGCAATTACAGTGTATGTTCTGCAATTATGAGAAACAGTTAAAGGTACTCTCAGATCTGCTGTGTTTAGATACCTGCTCTTAAATCACTATTCCTTTCAACTGGAATTTATTATAAAGGTAAAAAGAAGCCAAATATATCAAACCTTTAAAATCCATACAAGCAGCAGAAATACCGGTTTGTCCAGTGCAGCCAGAAGAATGAAGTACTCACAAATCTGAATATTTAACAAATATTATAAGATGTTAATTTCTGCATCTGGAAAGCCATTAAGCAAAAAAGCCTTTTTCAAGCAAGACTTCTGATACTAAAAGACCCATGTCAGCATCCTAACATTAAAATTTCTGTTCAGTCATCCTTAAGCTATTCCAGCACAACCAGAATTCCCTGAACAGACAGCTCTTCTTGACCTATTAAAAAAAGAAAACTTCTTGATCAGAAAACATCACTTTATCTCCCTCCCTTCCATTAATTCATTCATGTGTCTTGTAACATGCTGGAAATATTTGTACTGGCAGGCAAGAAAGCAACTATAGTGCACCATTTAAGGATTAAAAATGTTTCTGAATAGAAGAGCCAGTATCTACAAGCCATTGCTACCTTATAATGCTGGGTAGATTCAGACACTTAAATTCCTTACATATTTAAAAGGATACTTTAGAGTACATTTATTTTTCCCTCAGCTTTCATTAAACTAGACAATGGCATATTTTTTCCCCCTTTGCATGCTGAAACTGGAATTGCTTGCCTTGGCAACAAAATCCTGTAATTTCTATTCATGCCAAAAGCGTCTTTCTTCCTGTATCACTGACCAAGTTTGCTGCAGCTATGGCAAAAGCACGATCAGAAAGCTGCATCACTGGCAGAAAGTGAAGAGCACCCTTCTGAGGGTTTGCAAAGAAAATAGTCACAAAAAGCAAGTGAAGAGATAGTGGGTTCTTTTATCAGCTTCCCAATTTAGAAACAGCTGAAAGTTGCCCAGGTGTCAGCCTATCTCATCACATTTGTGTGAGGAACAAGCCTAGCACTTACTGTTCCTTATTGTTCCCTTTGTGGCTAGAGTGGTTAGCAAAAGTCCAGGGCCTTTACAGGGCTGTTTCTGCTGGCCTTGTGAATGCAAGTTTCAAAAAGAGTGCATGAAGTCCATTTGCCTAAACAGATTAGAAAAAATCAACAGCAGAGACTTCACTTTTCAGAAATCCTGACCACTGCCATCCCCAAGACTTCTGGGAACAAGACATTTTATAACTTTTCAACATCACAATCCTCCTCCTTCTCTTATACTATCAAAAAGGCTGGATGCCACTAAACACAGGGAAGTTCAAACGCTGCTGAAATTTGGGGGACCAGGATGCAGCCCACTGTAACTTACAGCTTTTAAAACTTGAAACAGCTATAACAAATGGTATTGTAGTTTCAAAATCCAAAATAACACCAGTCATCCCACCTCTCTGAATCTTTGCATGGGAAAGGTAAAGATATGGGCCCTTCATTAGGATGAACATTTGTTTCCATGCTTTTTTGTGGTTTTCTTTTTTTAATTACCTTAACATCCTCTAGATGCCTGTAAATCTGCTGTCCAACAATTTGCTTTGTATACTTCACAATGCTGGCATTACATTGACTAATACCCTGGTTCCTCACTTCCCCCCTATTAAAAAAGGCATAACATTTGCCTGTCTCCAGTCTTGTATTTTCCCCATCCTTCTCAGACTCAAAAATAATCTGTGTAAAATTTCACATTCCTATGGCTATTTTACATTTTAATTTTTCAGTCTTTTCTGATTACATCCATTATTTGCATACCTTCCACATCATATAACAGATCTCTAATATCATTTATCATTACCTTCAACTTACATCTAACATTTTAAAAATAATTTCTATTTTGTTTAAAAAGAAAAAATATGGGCTATTTGTAAAGCCAAAACGAATGGAGGAAATTATCTTCAAAAATGTACGAAATGATGAGCCACAAATGACTTACAATACCTAAAAGTATTTGAGAATTAGTGACTCTTGCTCGTACTGCCACCAGCTCCAGTCTTGTGGTGGTGCTAGGAGAAAATTATCCTAGTTTTTCTGAAGCTAAGAATGCAGGGGATGATGAAATTTCAGTGGAGATCCAAGGGATTTCTACCAGCACACCCAAGGGAAGAACTGCTGCAAAGGGAGCTTTAACTGCTACCTTTCATCCTACTCCACAGCACTACAGATACTGTGGCAGTGTCAAGAAAGGAAAAGAGAGACTGTCCTGAAAACATAAAAGGGTGCAAAATGGAGGAATAAATTCCAACATTTAAAAGTCCTCTGTGACACAAGCTGGGGAAAGGGGAAAGCACAGACCATCTTCTGTCAGGCTCTGAAAACATGAGAGGTGTGAGGATGGACAAACTGTGCTGGCATATAGGCAAGAGAGAAAGGGATCCTCAAAACAAGGAATAATAAACATGGCTTTAAAGAAAACCTTGGTTGAGGCAACTCAGAAGTCCAAAAAATGCATGTTAAGTGTATATGCACTGTGTAGTGCATATGTTTAAACATATGTATGTGGGACCCTCAGCCATAGTACTAAAACAGAATGATTGTAATTAATATTAGCTTAATACAGTATTGCCCATTCACTGGATTTAATCCCCTGCAGCTTGTGAAAAAACTAGGCACAAGTCTGAATTTGAGAAAGTGTTACGTACCTAATTGAAGCAGCATTTCTGAATAAGCTGTCTGGAAGGCAGCTGGAGTATAGGATGAGCCGCCAGAGTTGGTAAGAGTCACACCAGACAGTTAGAGAGGTAGCTGGATGGGAGAGCGGAAAAGTAGGAATGCCAGGCCATAACCACTAGCTAGACTTCGGGGTTAATAAGAAGAGGTGTCAGTTGACTTCTGTTTCCCAGATTGGGGAGAAGAAAAAAAAAGAACAGTTGTTTTTCCATGATTTGAGAATTACTGCCTTCCTTTGTATCAAATACAGAAGCAGTGTGGCTGCGGCAGAAAAATCTCACTTGCAGAAGAGAGATTAGCTGAATCATCACTTTCCTTTGCCTTGAGATCTGAAATGAAAACCTCTTCCTCTCTCCCTCCCTTCCCCACTTCCAGGCCCCCATAATTAGTTCATCGTTATAAACCGGTAAGAGCATTGCATTACACTTCATAAATGAGAGTGAATGTGGGGAAACCATTTGTCTCGGTAGATGGAGGAGGCAAGTAAAACACCTCCTTCGCTACTTAAAGCAAGAGATTGTTACATAAAAATGTAAAGAGCAGTTAAAATCTTTGAAGTTTCCTAGCCCTAAAAATGTTATACCAATAAAACTAGGCACTAATAGGCAGTACATTTTCAGCCACAGCAAGGCAGAAGGAAGAGTAAGATTCAGATTATCATTTTTTGCTCATCTATTTCTGGCCCTATTTGGTCACTGTGTCTTGTGGCAATGCACAGAGCTACTCTTGCATTAGTGATTTACTAAATGGGACTCTGTAATTAAGAGTAATAGCACAAGTGGCAGAAAGAGGGAAGAAGAGGAAGGATTACACTTAACTGAACTTATTTTAAAAAAAGAGCATTTGTACTATACCTTTAAGCTAAATTAACTTCAAGAATAAAAGCAGGGCATATGAAGTCTTCTAACTCAGGATGCTGTACATACCAGCAGTAAGAAAACACAACCCAGTTGCTTTCTTGCATTTCTCTCTCATTGGACTGCTCAAACTCTCCAAACTGGCTGTTACTGGGCATTGTTGTTGCAAAGCTTAAAGCACTCCCACAGCTCAGACCTTTGAATTCTTCCACGACACAGTTTACAGTAACTGCAGATATGAAAGTGGTTCTAAGGACATCAAAAAGCAGGTAAACCAGATGATTAAAAATGTACAATCCCAGTCTAGAAATCTGTCCTTCATATTAATATGCATACTGAGCCAACAATACAAAAACCAACAAAATTATGGTCAGTGTCACTCCAAAAGGCTGAGCCTGTTCCATACTTCTCAGTATCACATGTTCAGGAAAATGACAACATCTATTTGGAGCATGGAGGGGTGGGTGGTACAGGGATGGAATGCTTTTGTCTCTGACGGTGTGATGAATCTTGTTCATTTTCCCTTTTTTGGGCTACCTTTCAAACTATTAAAAAAAAACAAACAAGAAAATAAACCAACTGTATGAAGTCTAAATGAGAGCTGATGAGCATAACTCTTAATTATCACATTGATTCCTAATTTCCTGGGTAGTCCTATAGGATTAACCTCACCAAAAACATTGTTGCAAGAGCTCTTTGTTTCCTGTACTCCAGCACTCCTCCAAGGGCTTGCTTCCACCTTTTCTGTGAAGGTGACAGAAAGCCTAAGCGACAGAGCGACACAGCTAAGGTCCAGAGCATCAGTGCCACAGAAGGAAACGACCTGTGGGACCAGTGTGTGGAGCCCACACACGTAGAGGAAATGTTGCTCCCTCTTCAACATCAGTTTTGAGGGAAAATTCTGAGGGAACAAGCAAGGTATCAGACAAATCAAACATTTTCAGCCTGTAGCACTACAGAGATTCAGACAGTTCTGCACAGCGCTTCCTGTGTAAGCAGCACAGTTAATTAACTCTGTGTTGATTAATGGTGCTCTTTCACATCAAGAATTTATTGAGTCTGTTATTATATACAAGGTCATAATTGCCAAACAGCCACAGCTAAATACCATTCCTTGCAGTCTACTCTTTAAGCATCATAATGTAAAATTAATTGGTACTTGTTTGTTAATTAATATGAAATATTTTAAGTCATGCACCATAAACCTTACCACTGGTATGCTCTTTTCTACACAGCTATGAATGAACAGAAGTATTTTAATACCTTGGGAAGAACCTCCTCTTTTGAATCGGGGTGGGATTGGGGGTGTCTTTTTTCTTTGCAATGGGGCTTTTCTGTGCTCAGATAGTTACCAAAAGAGCTATTCTCAAATAATTAGTCAGCAGTTATTCTACTTCCATGATGCATTAAGACAGACTAGCAAAAGACGTTCTTATGCAAGAATATGAGCACCCACACCAAAATATATATTCAGAATGATTATTTTGGAGTAGCTGTTTCAGTAAATTTCCAAGCACAACTAAGACTAGCTCACAGCAAATGATTTAACTTCACATCAGGGTAGCAACAAAGATTAAAAGACAGTTGAACTCCTTTGTCCCTTCCAGGATCTTTAAATACAGGGTTAGCCTCTGTTTAGAAAAAGGGCTGGCAGCATAACAAAGCAGATCCCCACTGTGAAAGAAAGAAGCCCACAGGTTGGATCCCTATTCCTAAGGATGGGGAAGGAAATGCTTTGCATAGATGTGCCCCCTTCCCAGCAGCAAGGACCTGGGCAGTCACTGCCAATAAAGCTACACCAGCTTTAACTGACCTGTGGTGGTCCACCCCGGTCTCAAGGCAAGTCAGTGCCCAGGCTTGCTCGGCAGTAGAGCGAGAAACCAGAGACAGCGTCCCAAGCCTGGCTCTGCCATGCAGGTAGGGAGAGCATCAGGTCCCAGGAGTCCACCAAGGAACAGACCCTTGCTCCTGCAGCCTCATCTGTGCCCCCAACCAAGTAAAGCCCCTTCTATTTGTATTTCTCCAGGCAGCTTTAACTACCCTCTAGGGGCTTGTCGGTAATGCAAACCTTTTCTTCAACCACATTTGTTTCTAAAAAAAGGGGCATGGGCAGCATAAAGTAGGTCTGACTGGTTTTTAAACTCGTTTAAGGCAGACCTTGGCAGAGAAATGGCTTTTACATTGATTCCACTTGTCATGCTACCAACACCAGGGACCAGCACAACGCTATGAGGAATACAATGCACATGAATGTATGCAGTAAGGCACAAGTAACCAAGCTCTCCTCTGGCTGAGCAAACTGTTTATCTCACTGTAGAGAGAATTACCTTATTGGTAAAACATCTACCATGGCTTAAAATTATTACTGCATGTGTTCAAGGTTCAATTAATATATTAACCAAACACTTTGTTAAAAATAGGCAAAAATCTGGACTGCTTTCTCTCCAAGCCTACTGCGTGAGAGCAAACAAAGTACACCAACAGAAGCAGTGACAGGAATGAAATAATCACTCTCTCTCAAATGCAGTGTTATTTCTGGGATTGCATCCACAGAGCTGAAGCACAGTTATTTACACAGCACTTAGTTTTGATGCTCCAATATCCCAGCAAGCAGCAGTGCAATTCAATCCAGAAGACTCCAAACACAGAATCTCACAGGGCTAGATAATACATGAAGAGATTTTATTAACTTCTGTGGGTCAGAGCATTCCCTTTTTCTGGGTACTGGACAGGCAGCAGTAAACAGGCACCAGGTGAAAGCTTGCTGCATGCCAGAGCTTTCTGGAGGCAGAATATAAAGGAGCAAATCTTAGGGCACTGAATTACGCCTGCTTATCCACTTCCTTTAATTTTTGTCCCTACAACAGAGTCAACCAAAGAGTTCTGCAGGCAACTGTCTGAAAGTGTGCAGATCTTTAAAGACCTCTTTTAATGGGCTGGAGACCATGTGTCTGGACAGAAGCATCTCTAAGGAGTCACACAAGGGTTTTCAGACAGTTGTCTGGGGTTGTCTTCAGCCAGCCCTGCGGGGAATAAGAAGTGCTGAAGATCATGTGCCTGCTCTGTGGTTTGCTATCATTTGTGTCTCCTTTTCCAGGCAGCTGTCTGGTAAATCACATACCTGCCTTGGAGGGCATGAAGCAGTCATAAAAACCCATTAAAGACATGCAAACTTTACCCAGGAACTGGAGATCCTAAATGCAATCCCTGATTAATGTGAAAGCTGTGCCTATGCCTGTAGGAAGAGGCTAACAGCGAGGCTTGCTGTAACCAGCTACCCCAGGTAAACGCACCTGCAAAGCCAGGCCATGCAGGCGTTCCTAGGCTGACCAGTCTCCCCACCAACAGCGGGCACATCTTCAGAGACTCGGGTCCAGACAGTTCACTCTCTAAGCTACACAGGCTACACAGCTGTGCGAGCTAGTCTTACCCTTCTCGGGAGGACAAACCTGTTCGTCTCCATTTGCCCCCACTTGCAGAGAAGAAATAATACTCCTCTGGATAGCAGGGGTGGTGCACAAATTCACCAGTCTTCCTGAAAATGCTTCTAAAAGAGCACCCTCTTCAAATTAGAAACTAGATTATATGTCTGTAAGTATTTACACATAATAAACAAAACTTAGTGAGAAGACTGTTCAGTTTCAGCCTGACATGAAATGGATCTGTGTGAACATACCCAAAGGGCACCATCTGATCCACTGACAGTAAGTTTTCATATTTGAGAGGCTATCTCTATTTTTCTGAACCCACCCAGCTTTGTGTGTGTGCTCTGTGGCCAACAGTCACACAACCTCAGATTATTAAGACAGGCAGTTAGTCTAAACAAGTGGCATTGATACACAACGCACTGATCTCACTTTTACTGTTTGCACTGCCACAATACAATGCTAAGCCTATGACACGGGATTAGTGTGACCAAAGACAGACAGCCACTGGAATTAGCCAGAATAAACCTTTACTTCCCAGGTGACCTAGACACCATTTCATAACAGAACACTTTCTCTTAAAAGCAGCACCAATGCTGATTTTACACTTTATAGAACAAATATCTAAATAAACTATATGTTCATTGAATTCACTGTGCTATGAAACTGCATGCCACCGTTCACTTCTCATCTTGCAACATCATAAGACTGGCATCAGCCCACACGTTAAACAGTGTTAAAAAAACTTGCAGGGAAGAAGGGCACCACTGTGAATCAGCCACTGAAAAAGGTAAATCAGGATTCGGCTCTTGCTCCATCATCTGCTCCCTTCTCAGCCTGACCTCAGTCACAGGGTTTCTCTGCACCCCAGTTCTCCCACTGCAAACCACGGTAAGGACCACCTTCTCTTGACAGTGTCATCAGGCAGCAGCACTGCGCCTCTAGCTACACATTGCTTCCCCCTCCTCCTCCTCCCCCTCTCTCACCTCTAAAGCCACCTTGGCAGCTTCTTTAAAAATCTCAGATTTGCCTCCAGCCAAAGGTATCTGAGCCATGGGCTCCATCTGCAGAACACACCAACAGAAGCAGGGCCACATCTCCTAACAGAGGAGCAGGATTATACATATACCTAAAGGATCATTATGCATGTACCTAAAGGATCAGGGCTTGTTTACCTTAAAAGAAAGAAATTTCCTCATTCTAGGCTTGATTCATGCCTGGCGAATCAAGTGGGATGCAGCAGGATCACTCACCTAAGCGCAATCTTCTCAAACAGAGGCAATGGTTGCAGGATCTGGCACACCACGTTTATTTGATTGGTAGAGCACTTTGGAAATGTTCCTGGAGTCAATGACTAAATAAGTCCCTCTCTTGATTTTAAATTGGAGATAAATGCTGCGTGTCGCACTGGCAAGCACATTAAAGCAGCTGGAAGCACAAAGACAATACGGGGTATTTCAGGCCTTTGTTCTCTCATTTTTTACCCTTGGCATGTTAAACAACTAAAGACTACACTGAGCAAATCAGTGTTTTACCAGATAATACTGCAGGCTTCTAGCTTCGAAATCCCAGGCTCCCTGCTGGCACCGGCTCACACAGCAAGAGGGCTGGCTCAGGCAGAGACACCAGCCCAACCCGGTGGCTTGTGGACCCAGCCTCCTGCTGCCTGCAAGGCCCAACAGCACAGGCACGGCTTTGCTGTGCTGCCTTATTGCACAGAAAACAAAAGAAATAATCTTCACTAAACAAACAAACAAACAAACAAAAAACAAACACCTAGGAAGGCAAGAATGAAAACACTAGTGAAAAGGACATGTTGTCCACCGTCGTCTTTTATAAGTATGAAAAAAATGAACTTTATACATAGAAACAGAGAAAGGCAGGTACTGATACCAGCATGTTACTATAAATACAAAGCCGCTTCCCCATATTCCTGCAAAGCTGGTCTAGATTCAATGTAGCCAAAAGCAAAACCTCATCGGAGGATGAGATTTCAGAAAGCAATCTGCAAACCTTTCACCTTGGAAAGACAAGTAGCCTATCATGTTTAAATGATGCTATGATAAAACAGGTTATGTTCTCCATCTGAATGGTACTGCCTATATTATTGATGACAAAATGTATATAAAAGCTTGTTAATGTTCACACTAGTTTCCTTTCCCAGAAATGATTTGATCATGGTTAGAATGTGAAAGCTTGTGCATCTAATGATGCAGTTGACTGCTGTCTTCTCTTCAGTTTACACATTGCAGATAGCAATACTTGATTTTTACATTCTTATTATTACATTTCTTCCAGTTACATGCTCTCTGCTGCTGGTAATACTTCATTTACAGAGACATCAGTTAGAGGTACGCAACTCAGTAGGTACCAAACAACTATTTTGCTAAAGCTTTTTGCATGGACAAGAGACACTTGATCGGCTTTTTGCATGGACAAGAGACACTTGATCGAGCAACAAGTCTGTGAAATTACAAAGCCTGCAAGATGGGGAAAAAAACAGGTCATATAATGAGATCACAAAATATTCCAGAATAGAAATGGTAATGCTTAAACAGCAAATTATTCATCACTAGCAATTATTTGCAGACTTTCTGTGTCATTAAGGATATCAATACATGGCCCTTGGAGCAATCCTACACATGCATAATTCAATAGTACAACGGTTTTTCATAAGAAACCAACTCCTTTGTGCAAAAAAGCTAAAGCCTTAGCTCAGTAAATAGATGCTGTCAGGTACATCTGTTAAGACCACATGCAGAAGTCAAACATTATGGTTTTGCTTACTTCCTCATAGAGATGCAGCAGCACACAGCTGCAAGGAGGAAGTGGGGGCTTTGTGAGGACATTCTCCCCAAGTACTCTTTAAAATAAGAAAGCAAGCCATTACAAATAATTCCAGCACAAAAATGCACGTCTGTATGTAAAACCAGGTCATAACACGAAGTACAAACATCAAGCAGACAAGCCTACGTTAGGCTAGGAGGTTCAGCACTGCGTAGCAGAAACGTATTAAACAGCCTCCATTTTTGCTTGTGCGTCTACAGCTAGGAAAGACTTTTTCTTCCCCCAAAAGAAAAACACTTGTAAATGTCTGTCATCAAAAAGACGTAGTTTTTCAGAATGTCAGAATTACCTAGCCACAACTAAATACTGTAATTTGTTGACCAACTCCTTGCAAAGTTCAATAATGACCTCAAACCCTCAGATAAAACTGCAAAATAATTTTCCCTCTTTAAATGTAATTTTGTAATGCTTTGATTCCCACCCATCAGCAGGCTGAAGGGCTCCAACAGCATGCTGCTACATGTTTCTAGCGCAGCAATTAAAACAAAGCTGAAGCCACAGACAGCTGCTGTGGGAACTTTCCAGCCCAAGCTCTCCAGCTAACAAAAAAAGTGACAAATGTCAGATATGTACTTCTGGCAAAAAACTGTTAATTTAAAATGGAAACAGCTGAGAATGCAATATTTTTCAACTAATAAGCATTCAAACTAAATGGTTAAAATACAGAGGTATTCTGCCAGCAAGTTTAGTTCACCTGTATGTTCTGCAACATACACAGGCAGCAATAGGTGAAGCAGGGCATTCAAGAAGAAAAGCAGAAATAAAAAACAGAAGAAATGGTCAAGGTTATCAGAAGATACTTTGCCTAATAGGCTTATACCTACAATATCTGGCTCCTGTAGGCATCTGATGACACTAGAACCTGTATTAGTACCACTGAAAGAAAAAAAAATGTATACAACAGATTAAAAAGAAGCCTAAAAACTTAATATGCTGAAGCATTCTTTATTTTGTACAAATATCGCCCAAGCCTGCAGACAGCCTGAAACAAGGGCTCCTAAAGAGTAAGCTGCTCATTTCTCAAGCAAAGAGTCAGAGATCTGCTGATAGGAGGACAGCTGTAGGAAGAGGAGAAGGCGCTTGGCCCAGGTCCTCCAGATGAACACACCGCAGAGCACTGGGCCAGCACAGGGAAACCCTTCCCATCAGCACCACATCCCAGTCTCTGCCTCTCCAGCAGCGAACAAGCAAGGTCAGCTACACCCAGACCTCTAGAAACAACCCTTAAAAGTTTTCTTTGCTGGCTGTCAGGGATATGACCCCGTGACCAGTACACAACCAACAGCACTGCCGCAGTGCTGTTGATAAGAGCAGCACCGGCTCAAAATTGTGCCCAGGAGAGCCACAGCACAAGCAGCTGCTGTGGTCAGTGACCAGCTAGCTCTGGCTTGAGGACTTTTATTGCCAAGCCAGGGAAATCATCTGCCCACCCTCAAGCAAGGATCCAGATTAAAACACCACCTTGCCCGAACCAAGCTGTTACACAAGCGCCCAAGCTGGGAGGAACATTTATTTCTCTACTAAATGTAGTCATGACAACCACATCTTCATTTCAGAGATGAGCAGGAAGAGGTCATGAGGCACTTGTCATGCAAGGATAAAATACCACACCTCAAGCGCACACAGGAGGGTAAGTTTTTTTGCTGGATGCCATCTGCAATCAGAGAACACTAACATCGCAATATGACAGGCACACACCCCCTCAAAACAGCCCAGGCATCTAGGTGCAACCACCACAAAACCCTTACAGTATTAACAAACAGCAAACTTCTGGAGGATTTCTCTGCTAAAGAAGTATCTATGATAGGACTTGAGCATGTGACACCTCTCCAGAAATTCTGATTAAAGTACTTCTTGTTTACCTTTAAACAAGCTACAAAACCATCTGAAAGTGACACTTACTGCAGAAGCCATGACCAAAATAAAGCAAGCAGCTTCCTTTTCAAGCCTGTATCTTGCTCTCTTTGGCAACTCAAAGCCTCCGCCCCACCTCCTCTGAACAGAACCGTCCCTAGAGGCATTTAAAAGACATGTAGGGACTTGGTTTAGTGGTGGACTCCACAATGTTAAGTTTACAGTTGAACTTGATGATCTTCAAGGTCCTTTCCCATCTAAATGATTCTATGATTCTGTGTGTCAGAACTCAGGTGCCATCTATACCAGATGGCAGCGACCCTCATTCCTAAAGGTCTGAGCAAGGGCAGGAATGCTGGTACATTGCATTTTTTTTCCAAAGTTTTTATTTTATTTTATTTTAAGAAGCACAGAGCCACATCTCGCTCTAAGTATGGCATGCCTAGGAACATCAAGGCCCTAGAAAGCAAATGGCTGCCTCGGTGGAGTTATTTTGGTCCAATCACATTTTCATTTCATAAGAAATAAGAGAGAAACACTCCTGTGGGTAAATTCCTCCTTCCTTCCCCACAGTTACCTTTGTTTGTGGCTACCCGAGTATTTTGTACTAAAACGGATTATGACTTCTTCCTTGCTGCGAGCCCTTTCAAAAACACCTAGCAGCCTGCAAATTAATATACCCCTTAGTATTATCTAGCAATAATATGAGGAGGGGAGGAATTATGGGACCTCATGCCATGCAAAATTAACCCGCAGGCTGGCTGTGGCCCTGGGACACAGGTTCATTACTCCTATTTTATACAGCAGATTCAGGGGCATCTTCTCAGATGCTTTCACTTGTCAGAGAGAAAGGACACACAGAAAGACAGTCTTGTCAATTGAACGCTTCTGAAATAAGTTAAAGACACACCATCATTTGGAAGTTTAGTAGGGTTTGTTAGGAAATTATTACTGTTGTGTTCATTTTTTTAAGTGTATTCACACACAAGTCCAGCCTTTGCCCAGCCAATATTTATGATCTTTGACATCTGTTTAAAATTATTTAAACATCTGCTTAATGGTGTTTCTCTATGACCATAATAAAAAGGATCCTGATGGTCAGCAGAGAACTGTCAAACACAGGAAAACATTTGGGAAAGGGAGGGAGAGAAATGGTCCTTTCAGTTCCAGTCACACTGCATTACTCTCAGCAATGAAGGACAACAGGCAAAATACCAGGAGACAGGATGAGGTTTTGCAGTTAATAGCAGCCTAAGTGCACACACTAACCATTTATTTGGGCTTCATTACCCTTATACATGCATATGCATGCTTCTAAGGGTAGCCTAAAAATAATTTAGTTGTTTTGCACATACAGGGCCTGAGCTGAAGACACTGAAGTCATGGTAAATTTTGACCCCCCCAGGTGCACTGGCTCAAGGCTAGACAGAGCCTGTGTCTGTCTCAGATTTGCAGCAAGCTTCCCATCGAGCTTGGCAGTGCAAGCATGAAAATGCTAAGCATTACATCTCTTAAAAGTAGCTACGCAGGCTTCACCTCTAGGTAACTTCCCATTTTATTTTTGTTTATAGAAAACATTCTCAGTGTCTTCCAAACACAGAATGATACATTTCCCCCATAAACATGCGTAACTATAATCAACAACTAGGCAGGGGAGAGCTTGCATCAGCCTCTGACAGACATCAATGAGCAGGACATTCCCACACATGAGCCACTCGGACCATCGCTGCCTCCGATGTGGCACGATGGGTGCATTTGTGAAGGCAACCCGGTCTCCGCAGGCACAGAGCTGGCATCCCATATCAAACACAGCCATGCACAGAGTGACTTCATTGGCTTTGAAAAGGACAAAGAGGACCATGTTAGCTACAGAGACAACCTGCAGGCCTGTGGGCACTGCGGGCAGCCCTACAAGGAGGGTCTCAGCTGGCAAGGCAAGCCCAGAAATGAGACAGAGACACTACAGAAACTTAGATTCTTCCAAAATAATTTTCCAAAAGCTAACTCACTGAAGATTACACAGAGAAAAATTTTAAGGTATTTTACCCTCTCAACAGAGTGCTGACAGGAGCAATTGTTTGCTGCCCTGAACCATCAATGGAAACCCTGAAGGTTAAAAGCACACTCAGCAGGACTTTGACTAACAGGCTTTCTCCTGAAAAGTTTGCAAGTGGCAAATAAACAGTTCTCACGAAACCAAGTTACTCGGTGCAATTATGAAGAATCAGCTGTGCAAAGAACTGCAGGCAGCGGGGCAGGGAGAGCAGCAGCAGGAAGCACCCTGCATCTGCTGGTTACTCAGAGGACAGGAGAGAGGCAGGTCCAGGCAACAACTGCTGCTCAAAAAGCAGCCACAAAAGTCAAACACCAATCAATACTTTCACCCTTAGAGAGCTTTGGCAAAGGCAAAAGGAGACTCAAGAGGAGGAGGGAATAGTAACTCAAAATACAGGAAGGAATGAAGAGCTGCAGCAAGCAGGTTTCCTCAAACAGCGCCCAAGGGGCACAGCAAGGGTAACAGACACACCACTACAAGCAAAGATTACAATCCTAGGCATTTAATTTAAGTTTTATGAATTATCTTAGGTTGTTTTCAGCTTAACATTTAGTCATTCAAAAAATGGCTAGTGGGGGATTACCAAAGAAAGGAAGTCCTGAAACAAATTCATGGAGAAACAAATGATGGTAGAATACAGTTCCTGTGGTTAAATGATTTAAGGGTTTCTCATGACCTGACTGATGAGCTAGCCATCACTGGAAGCAAATTCAGGTAATGTATACTAACGTTAAACTCTTAAACTAAGCTCTCCTGCCTAAAGAGTGAATGCAGCCAAAAGTACTGATAATCTCTTTGCAGGATGAAGCATAGCAATACCTTAGCACCTTTCAGCTATATCAGAAAAGAAGCAATAATGAAAGTCTGTCTGTCTTCAAAGCCTGTATGAAAAATGGTGTGATTAATTTCCCATCTGTCTGAACGGTCAGTGCACTGTTAGATGCCGTTGGTAAGAAAAGCTAAGAATGGAGGTGAGAAGGAAACAGGTTACTTAGAGAAACACGTGTTTAAACTCCCAGCATGGGGGTTCTCTAGTCTTCTCCTACATGAAATTCTTCTCACTATTCAAGAAAGTCACTGATCCAGAGGAAAGCATGTGCTACAGAAATCACAATGACGAGCAGAATAGAGAGCTCTCAGTTTCGGAGTCAACCTCCCCTGAGCATCGCAACTAAGACATGAAGACTTCACACTCAGCGCACAAAAAGCAGCCCATCCTTACAGCAGCCCAGGTCATGACCACTGCAGGTAAGCATGGTACACAGTACCCTACATACTGTAATTCTCATTGCAGGAGACTGCAAGCACACAGACTGCTATGGCCTCTGGTGCTTATGCAAAAGGAAATGGTTTCCTGAATCGCTGCAAGTTATCGCTGCCACAATTGCCTTGATCCTCAAGAGCAGGAAGAAAGGCAGAAGCCTGGTCCCACAGTCTCAGAGAGCCTGAGCACAGGCAGGAGTTGTTACAGAAACGCAATCTTCCCAGGCGTGTCATTCTTCATGCCAGCTTCACCTCTGTTTTGCCTGGGTCTGTCTATAAACACGTGGGGCTGCTGCTACTGCATCTCTTTCAGTTAGAGATGAGACAGCCTGCAGACAGAGGTCTTCAAACCTGATGTAGGGGAAAAGTACAGCTTGGCCTGATGCGCACAGGCAGAGCCTTCTTTACAACTGCTCGGGCTGCGTATTGGAAAGGGTACGCCAGCAACGGCTCCAAGTAGGCAGAAACAGGGACACGTAAACTTCTGCACTCGGTTTAAGAGGAAGCACCATTGCCAGCTTTGAATGTATCCTCCCCCTCCTCCAGTCTCTCAGAAGCGAAAGAAAAAGATCTGATGAAGAAACTGAAGAAAATCAGGAGAGATCCAATAGGATGAGTACAGGTAGACCAACATATCCCTCCATAAATGACAGGAGACACACACCCACAAAGAAAAACTATCAAGCTATCATATCATGTCCCTGGCCACAGCCTGAACAGGAACTACCAGGAGCATCCACCAATATTTTAAGCATCCACAAAGCAATGTGCTGCTGGGGCATAATGGCAGGTCTAAGGAGCCTCGTCCCTCTGCTTTGAGTGTTCTCAGAAGAGAAGGGAGAACGCTAAGAAAGCGGCTATCAATTTTTACAGCAATACAGACTTTATCAAGATGTGATCCACTTGACTTAAGTCAAGTGCTGCTGAAGCAAAATCCTTGCTGCAGGATTCCAGCAAAGGTTTAAAACTCTAAAGGCAGTAGATTCAAGGGCTTCATTAAACATGTAAAAAAGTACTGAAATGGTACAATTTTGGTCTTCTATAATGTATATATTTTTTATATATATGCTTGTTGTTTATTTTTTTAAATCACAGACCCTACCTGAATCTCCTCATTTATGAGACTCAGTCTGTGCACCACAGGGTAGTGAAGCCTCATGGTGTGAAACATTTTCTTTGCCAGTCATCACCACCACATCTAAAGATGAGGATGTTCGAGGGACATGTCAAGAGACAGCCCATAAACACTGCCTTCTGTTACACACAAAAACACGTTATAGACTGTGCTTGGTCATGCAGTGCCACTTTTACTTTAGAAGAGGCTTTATCCTTTCTTCCCTTCAAAACTCTTTTCAACATCCTATGTAGTGGCTTTGTGCATGTGGAAGATTTTCTTCAAAAGACATAAACAGACTGTGAGCGAGGCTTGTGATCTCCTAAGTAAGGGGTATTTGGAGAGGGACCGGCTGCAGACAGTCCTTCTGAACCCAACAGGAAGGTCTGAGGCTTGCAGGACACCCACGCTGCAGATCACAGGCAGACCACGTTAAATTAAAAATAGCAGATTAAAGCACGCAAAGTGTGTAACAGTTGGTAGAGTATGCGAATGAATCAGGATGTGGGAGCCATAATATCAATTTACTAAATATTTTTAAATGCTTTTAACTACCAGTGATAAGAAATACTTTAATACTGATTACAGCTGTCTGCCCATGGCTAAATTTAACACCACCTAAGGGTTTAATACCATGGTTTTTCCCAGTAGCCTGCGAACAAGTGCGACAGCTGAACCGAACAGGCCTTTTCTAAGTAAAAAGGTGACAGGAAAAATAATCCATGCGTATGGCACGGCAATGAAAGGAGGGAGCACTCCCCAGGAAGGATAAGCAGAGGCGAGAGGCCTTTCGAAACGAGCCAACAGCCACTTCCATCCCACCCCGACGACGGGAGATGTCAGGGTTTCACCGAAGACCGCGGGGCGAGCGGCACGCTCGGCTGCGCGGCGGGGGACGGCCGAGCGCCTCAGGCGAGAGCCCGGCTGCCGCCGCCGCGACGCCCGGCGAGCTGCGCCCTGCCC
>JANZLQ010000001.1:21498104-21525453 GCA_026212715.1 Elanus axillaris
TAGCGAAGAGGGGGGGGGAGTGATAGAACGACTTGGTGGGCACCTGGCGTCCAGCCATGGTCAACCCGTCACACCAACGTACAAAAATGTAGTAAATCCAAAAAGTTTGTACTGCAGACCTGCCTCCAATGACTGAAACACTCAAGAGCTACCTTAACACAAAGTAGTATAGAAAGAAACTGTAACTGGCCATGAGAGAAAAAGCAAGCTGCATCCAGGAGCATATATGCATTTTTTACTTGCACATGGGCGAGTAAATGCATATAATACTGCAAAGTATGCATATTAATACTGGAAAGTTATTCTCCCATCTTCAGACAGTGATTCAGAGAAAGATCTTAATATATAAACCATGCAAAGGCTTATGCAATTACTAACTCTAACTTCCTTCAAATAGTGAACAAAATATGTAGATGATAGCATTTGGTAATTAAACGTCTTTGTTCCTGTAAACTCTGTAGGAACATTCCACTAAATCTTTCATACAAAACAACAAAATCAAAAAATCACAGGGTGGTGATGACTAGCAGGGAAGCATTTTGGACAAAGATGGACTTGTTCATTAAACTTGTCAAGAAGCCCGTTGACATCTTCAGTAGAATACCAGATTAGAGTCCACAAAAAGCTTAGGAAAAGTAAGGTTGAGTTTCTTGTATGAAATTTGGTCAGCTGCTGTCCTAGGGCTACCATATTCTGTGTGCAGATGGCAGAAAATTTCACGCAACATCCTGAAACACAGTATAAGCACAGACAAGAAAAGCTATTCTTGGAAACATGCTACCTAATTAAGATAAACCAGGCTTTGAATTGGCTACATGAAAAAAGTACACTTCACCTTAACACCAAGTTGTAGAATGTGTTTAACTGTGTTAGTTTGCACAGGCAAAACCACCCATATCAACAAGCACCTCTAGCCTTAATATAGATACTAAGCAGGAAGCCCAGTTTCTAGAAGAATGCTGCAAAAGAAGGTTCTCAGCAAGCAACTAAGAATGCTTCTCGAGTCACAATATATGAATGCCTCTCTTGCCACAGAAAAGCATGCAGCAGTAGGGCCCGTGCTGCAGACCCCAGTCAGCTGGAGAAGTAGCTTTACACCTGCAGTCCAGTACATTTCTGCAGCATCATCTGGGCAAAGAGCAAAGCCTGTGATACAGCCTGCCACTGCAAGAGACAACAGGTGCAATACAGAATCTTGTGGAGCTCTAATAGCAATTAGAATTTGTACTGCTGCATGGATAACAAAATGAGCCTACAGCTTGTCACTACAAAGTCGTGTTCACCATTTTCAAGAGAACAAAACCAAGCTGATTTGTGAAGTGTGTCATCTCTAGTTTTCTAAGCTTTAAATGAAAGTGGTCCCCCCCAAAAATGGTAACTGTGTTAAATGGTAACTTGTCATTTTATTTTACAGATGCCTTACGCTAAGTTTATGTTACCATGTGTCATGGTTTAACCCCAGCCAGCATCTAGGCACCATGCAGCTGCTCGCTTACTCCTCCCCCCACCCAGTGGGACGGGGAGGAGAATTGAAAAAAACAGAAGTAAAACTCATGGGTTGAGATAAGAACACTTTAATAACTACAGTAAAATAAAATACAATAACAACAATAATAAAATATTATAATAATTGTAATGAAAAGGAATATAACAAAACAAAAGAGAGACAGACATTAGACCCAAGAAAAGACAAGTGATGCACGATACAATCGCTCACCACTCACTGACTAATGCCCAAGCAGTGATCCACCCCTCCCAGCCAAGTCTCCCGTTTCTGTACTGGGCATGATGTTCTAAGGTACGGAATATCCTTTTGGCTAGTTCAGCTCAGCTGTCCTGCCTATGGTCCCTCTCAGCTTCTTGTATACTTGCTTGCTGGCAGAGCACAGAAAACTCAAAAATCCTTAAGATGAGCACTACTTAGCAACAAATAAAACATTAGTGTGTTATCAACATTATTCTCACACTAAATCCAAAACATAACACTATACCAGCTACTAGAAAGAAAATAAACTCTATCCCAGCTGAAACCAGGACACGATGGTTATATCCTTTACAATAAGTATCATAATAAACTGTGGGGAGTAAGAAACAATTATGCCCTTGATTTTGCTTACTTTTTTTTAAATGTCAGGGTGGTGGGCTTTTTTTAAGGTACTGACTCAAGACTGGTAGTACCATGTAACTGTTAGTATTGCTACAGAAATATTAACAGTAATATTTGTATGCAGCTGAACAGTTAATACATATTGCAGTAAGACAAAAATCTCTGCCTGCTCTCACTGGATATTATGTACCTCCAAATCTTGTCAAAATTAGCTTAGAACCTAGTGTTACAGAAATCTCTAGTTATATCTCAGCAGGTTTTTTAAGACAAATCTATTCATCATCATGTTTGTTCTGTGGAAATGTAAGATACACGTACAGAAACATCTGCCAACCAATGCAGAGAATAATTAATTTTGTATACATTTAAGTTATTTTTATTAAGTGAGGAAATAGCCTTTTTTGAAGGTCATTTCTTTGGTCTTAAAAATTTAAACCCAAGCCACCTGGTTTTCATTTCCTGGCATATTCGTTCTGTCTCAGCTGCATACTGTGCTAAAAACAAAGGCTCCATTCTTTAATTGAGAATATCAGACGCCTTTAACCTTCATTCTGTTGCTAGTGCATTGGAATGTGAAAAAGCTAATATACAATATCCTCTTTTATTACCTAAAATAATAAATGGCCAGTTCCATTCCTTTTATCAGCTGGGCTCAAGATCCGCAGATCCTTGGAGACTTTGAACCAGACAAAAATGTATGGCTTTCAAAGCAAAAATCACTGTATTTGAACACAGTTCTGTTCTACTCTTTTGCGTGACAGGCAGGGATTGAAGGTCACTATTTCTGAAGTTACCCAAGAAAAGACTGGAAATAAGTCACCTCAGACCCTTGTCACCCTGTGGTGGTTAACACCCATCACATCTGGTCTCAATCAAAAGCCAGTAATAAATGACAGCTAGCGTATTCAAAGGCTTGTACGATGTATGGTTTTAACATAAAAAACTGGTATAGAGCATTAGGACCAGTAAGAGATGGCATTCTTCACTGAGAAATGCAAGCCATCAGAGGAAATGAGGGGGGGGGGAAGAGTTGTACAGCTCATTGGATCAGTTTATTAGCCATCTCAGAGCAGATGATTGTTAATAAAGCAAAGAAATATTTATCTATCAATGGAAAGCAACACATGGATATTAAGGTGACCAAACCGTCTCCTACTTGTGAAAGGAACAGGAGATTCAGAGTGAATAAATAAACAGGTGTAAACCCTGAAGAAGATCTTAAAAACAAGCAAACGAACAATCTCTTTTCATCAAGAAAGTAAGCTTTCAGAAAACCTGAAACTCTAATTACTATCATTATCAAGAAGGGAAACAGTAACTGACTTGAGACCCACCAGATACAGCCTTGGTATAAACAGATCAAGTCCATTAATTTACTCCCTCACTTACTCACAATTCATAGAACATTTGTTGCTGTTTTGCCTGCAAACAAAACAACTTAGTCCTAACTTCCAGAACATTTGGTCTGGGGCTTACATTAGGACTGACTGTGCATAACTGGGTAACTCCTCACCCAGTGGTGTACTGGATCTTTTAAGTCCCACAATGTTTTTAAGGGGTACAACTGGGAGGGGAGCACAGGGAAGGCTGCAGTATAAACTATGTGGGCCAGAGGGAAAGACAGCACTGGAGGCCAGGGGCAAAGGCAATCTCTTTCAGCTGCTACTGCTGAGACTCAAGGCTCTCCAGCATGCAGCACCACATTGATGTACACAATGATACTTTGGATCACAGAGGGAGTCACATTTACCTCTTCCCTTTTTAATCAACTAGCAAAGAGTGAGATTCTGCAGTTGGTTCACAGATGTACATTAAATAACAGCCACTAACTTTACTCACACATCAACACTTCCCACATTTAGTGAAGAATGACAAATTTGAAAGCTGTTTCCCGTCCCACCCGTGTCTATTAGTAATGAGGATATTCATTACAGCAGCTTAAATAGAGGGAAAATATGTTGCTTAGCTTGGAGAAAAACGTGTAGGAGAATAATCAGTGTGATGCAATGCTGTCTGAAAATTGATTTCACAACAGCCAACAGCCAAAAGGTTTAAGAAAGTGGCCTTCAGAGACAAACTCGTGAAAAACAACCAAAAAAAAAACTTGTACCATGTAATCTCTGGGAGTCACATGGATGTAAAATTGATTAGGAAAACACTTTGGTTTGGTTTGTCTGTAAAGCTAGTGAACAGAGTATGCCACAGTGATAACAAACATTCTTAAAGTTTCCAAGCATTCATTGTTAAGACTATTCTGTTTATTACAACCATATGAAGCTCCAGCCTTTCTTAACATGGTAGAAGCTACTTCATAATGAACCATTTTTCAGAGAGCAGAATTCTTTCACTGACAAGAACAAAATGTTGGAAGTTTTGTTTTGCTAATTTTTAAGGACTTTTACATGCAATTTTACTTCAAGATCATCACATGTATATCTTGCTGCATAATTCTTTGAAATTCTGTCAAAAAAAACCTCAAAACTTTATGCTGGGCAACAAAATTCTGTTCTTGTGAAAAAAATGTCACTCCTTAAGCAATCTCAGGGTCTCTGAAAAAAGGTAAATTGAGATTTACCTTATGTCTGTAATGACAATTGCCAATGCATTTCAGGGTTATTTGCAAGCCTTTATTTACTAACTTAAACTCCTCAACTCTGCCTTGAGCAGGCACTCAGGCTTGAAGTTCTGCTGTGCTTTGGAATAAGCTTTCCAGTGTTCCCTCTGGATGTACACACAAAACAGCATCACAGAAAATCTAGCATTTCACTAACCTTCTGGCATCCTATTTCCTTGTCTTGACAGGAACAACCTGACAAGCTCCATCCGACTCCTACAATGACTACTACAGGCTCAAGAAACTGAATGTAAAAAGCCACTGCACAGGCTCCATCTCCACTTTACCTGGCAAAGGAGTAGCCCACATAGCTCAGGCTGGGCAAGGAAGACCAGGATAAACCTTGCCAGTATAGATACACATGCACACTCTACTCCCTTGTATTTTCCAAGACAATTTAGAGTTTGGCAGCTGTATTCTTCAATATCCCCCTGTACCTGGCATGCTCCAGCCTGGGCAGCAGAAGCAGAGTGAGAATTTTCCAGCAGTGACTGATTGATTATTCATGCATCCAGGAACTGCTGGAGTTGCAAGTGCAACAAACAGAGGCAGGTAGAATCTCTCTTCAGTGCTCTCACTGCCACCACAGCTACTGTGCCAAGACATGCAGGGGTGAAAGCAAGTCCGATACAGACACAGGGAAAAGTGTACAAGTTTTGGTGCAGAGAATGGAGAGCAGAAAGATGCAGATTAGATAGATGCCATGGAAAACCAGGGTATAAGCAAAGTGGGTACAACTGAATTAGAACAGGAGGAGTGAACGGGGTGTGTATGTGTGAAATTGTATCAAAAGACACAGAGATATAGAAGCAAGAGAATCCAACTACAAGTGAACTACAAGTGAACCAAGGAAACATTAGATCATTATCTTTCGCTGCTCTCAGAAAGTAGCTCAGACAAACACACAAAAAAATTTCTTCCAATTTTTTAAGATTAGCATACCTTAAGGATAACTGCTAGCCTAACTAATTTTTACCCTATTAGCTCAGGCTGTAAAGGGGCATGCTTTGATGAAGAAGTTTAGACTGTAAGGAAATGTAGGTATATAAAACTGTTGCATCCTTTTTCCATTAAAAAGCACAAACTAAGAAATCAGTTACAATCAAGAACATAAAGTTAAATCGAATATTCTAAACTAGGAAAAGCCCAAGGCAGTATTGCTTATTGTGGTATGGCTTACACTCTTAATTCACTGCCGCTTTCCAAATGCATCATTGTAATTGAGTTTAAAAAATAAGTACATAAATCACATACCTTTTTTTTTTCCTATAGGTCCCTCCACCTCATTCCGCTTACTGGATGATCCTGTTCAGAAGAATCAGGGCTGTCAGTCAGGCTTTTGTGCATAGAATTTCTATTGTAATTCACTGATAAAGTTGGGAACTGTATGTAAATCCCAAAGGTGGGGGGATGCTGGGAAGAAGCACTTGGTTCCCTTTACAAAGAAACCTAAATAAGGAAGTTGAGACTCTCTAGACATGCAGATTTTATGCTTCTACCTGTATTTACCAAACACCACTCAGTAATTCTGTAGCAAGGTAACCTTCTCAGTTGCCAAGCCATGGCATGTCTCCCATTTTATAAACAAGCAGCAAAACAGCAGAAGCAGATGTTTCATTCACTTAGCCTAGTCTATTCTTCTATATTAATGGCACAATTAATTATTAATGAGATTTAAATAGCAGTGGCCCAATCCTTCCATTCATTTAAACACTTTGCTCTTTGTTGTCCAGAATCAGAAATCTGCAGGTGAGCACCAGCCACAACCTCCAAGTAAAACTTTCCCATTCATTAATGATTTTATTTTGTACTGGAAAAGAAACATGTTTGTCTAGAGATAAATGGGTGTAATACTAGTATATCTAGATAGTTACTTTACTTCCTTCCCCAAAACTTTTTGCCCTTGGGCAGAACAAAAGTGGAAGTCAGTATTCTTATATACTGCCCCCTTAATCTGCCTGTGCTAAATAAAACTTGGTATGGTTGCTCAACAACATCGGCAACATTCTTTAAGAGCTGCTGTGGGCTCCTAGTCACATCAAACCATGTGTGACCCAGAGACAGCCTTTTTAGGTAAGAGTTCCACAGATCCACAAAAGTCTCAGGAAGGAAAAAAAGGCCTACTGATAACACTGCACATAAAGAATTGTGCTTCAATATTGCTGCTTCAAACCTGATTTCATACCAGATACTCAGGATAGCAAAAAACCCAAAGATGAACATCACAGTTTTATGTACAATTCTGTTTCATCAAACAAATCTTCTTCCCCTTTCCCTCCTTCTCAGGAAAGAAGAAAAACGGTTTGTATCTTCCTCAAAAAGATTTATGAAAATACTTTTCAGAATTAAAGTGACCAGTCTGAAAGATATAAAAATGAGAACAAGCTGAAGTTGCTCCTCCCCATCTTACTAGAAAATTTTTACAATTTGACTTGTTTATAAAATAATTCTTTCGCTAAGATGCATCTAGAATTCAGGAGCCATCATTCATTCCTACCTGTTTCAGAGCTCTCTTTTGGCTAGTCTGTCAGAACTCAAGTGTTTTTTTTCAGCCCTCCACCCTCTCTATGGGCACTTGCTTGGTCCTATCTTGCAGAACTACTGAAGAAATGAAGATGGCAGGCCATCTGTAATACAAACAATATTATTAAAAGAGAAAGCACTATAGACTAGAATGCACATTACTCTCCAAGGGAACAGCTCAGCAATAAAGACTTCAAGAAGTTCCAGCTCTCGTCACCTAACAAATTTTAGAACAAAGCACACTGTTGAAAAAAGTCTTTTTTTTTCATCTCCTAACAGATTAGTACCTTCATAACAAAAGGGTCCCAAGTTGTTGCACCACCCATCAAAAAAATTGGCCTTGAAAGGTAGAGTGGAATTTTCTTATATGCTGAACAGCTAAAGAATCTCATGTTTATGTAAAACAGCAGAAAGAATTCAGCTAACAAATTGCATTGAACTTGGTAAGATGGAACTTAATCACTCAACTTGAATCAAGGAACTCTCAGGGCAACATGCCTGATAGCCAGCTACTACCTCTTGGTATCTTAGAAACATACGATAATGTACAATACTACCAGAATGATTTAACCTTGCATTTTATGTGGTTTACTGTCAGGTATCAAGACCTTTTTAGTACACACACAGAAGTAAAAAAGCAAATGAGGAAATAAAATACTTCTCTTATCTCAAGCTGAAACATTTCCTATGTCACACACACACTTAGAAATTGCCTCATCTCAGGTGCTGGAGACATTACTTTCCTAGCTCTTTATAGCAATTATAGCACAGCCTATAAATATTATTTGGCTTTTTATACAGCCATACATGCTTAAAGACATGCTAAATGTGATCAATAGGCATAATCTGTGCAACTGATTTTACACATACCATTTACAATAAACTGTTTAACTTCTCAAAAAATAACAAGCTAATCCATACCCACAACCAGGACACTGTGGATGAAGTAGTAACAACAACAAGCAATTAAACACTATTTTTTCCATGAAAATAAACTGTCACTACTACAACCATCAGCCAGACTACAGCTACATTATTGCATGACAAAGATACACACATTAACTACAGTTTGTACGTTTTTCTTATTTATTCAAAAGCTAAGGGATGACAAAAAGGGTTAAAATGTTTTATGCCACCTATTTATTACATGAACAAAGACTTAATCCAAAGGGACTCATTTTACAAGCCCCTCTGTCCAAAAACCACACACAAATTAGTTTTTATACACAAATGTTTATTTCTCAAATAAACTTCCCCTTTAAACACAAGGAATGAAATCTAAATCTTCATAAAAGATGAATCCAAAATGAAATCCCTCCAGTACATTTTAATCACTGTTTTCTTGGTCACTACTGGCTTTAACTGTTTAACATCAAAAAACAAGGACATATTTAAAAAAATCATGCTACTGGATTCCTAGCTCTGACTCTGACCAGCTCTATACTGATCTCCGATATTTTAAAATTTTACATCATCAAATCTGAAGCATTTAATTGAAGAACAGCTGTGCATTGAACACAAACAACTGAACAAGAAGATTATAAGATGTAATCAAGTTCATAACGAATATAGGTGTTCTTTTCATCGTTATAGATTCTTGGGTAATGTGCTATCAGAGCATCCTGTGATCCGATGTAGATCGAATTATAAATCTTCCAATAAACATCTCTGACTTTCCTGGCAGGGTGAAACAAACCCTAAAAAACAGAACAGAACAAAATTTATTAAAAACTTAGCGTCTAAATGTCTGTTATTGAATTTAATAAAGTTTTGCACAATAGGCATTTAAAAAAAGCAATTATAGAACTCGCACCACTTATATCAAAGAGTGTACACTAAATGTGTCATTCCAAATTTTTGTGGCTATCTAAACCACCAAGCAGTAACAAAATATTATTTAGAGACAAATTTTCTTACCCTTTTTTCTGCAGGGAGAAATTCCACCAAATGTATTTCTAGTTTTGTATTCTTTTAAAATAAAAATTAAAACCTGCTACAGCATATTTGGTTGGAACAGAGTCTTATCTTTGGCTCTGCTAATTGTTATTTGTGCAGAGTGTGCTAGATAGGAATACATATTATTAAACCTAAAATAATGAGCAGAATGTGAAAGCTCTAGAAAAAAGTTCTATATAATAAAAATATACAAGTATTTGTAAATTTGTAAAAAACCACAATGTGCAAGAGACTTTTCACCTTCTTAATGTCAGTATCTTTATGCTGAGAGCCCCCACATAAAAAAAAACACAGCGAAATTCTGTATCTGCAAATAACAAAATGCTGTCACATCTTATCTACATTGGCCTGCGTTACATTCAGCCTTGCTTCCCACCTGTTATGCGAGTTTAGATTCTATAGCCAATGCACCAAGAACTGTTATATGCAATTACACAGAAAAGAGCCTTCAGATTTTACTGCCACATACACATTTACAGAAGCTGAACTGACTAGTGTTGCTGTAATGGTATAAATTCTGATCAAAGCACTGTTTTCTAGTGCTTCACTCTTACCCAGTTCTAAGTGTCTTACTGTTTTTCTTGGCTAATGACAAATAATGTTGATTTAATATTACACCTATCCTGTCATTTATCTCACTTGTTACTTGTTCTCATAACACCTTGCACTATTAAATTATTCCCCAGTCATTACTTAGCATCCTCAAAATTTGTAAGATGCTTCCATTTTACAAGTCAGAGTGCCAGGCTATTTTAGCCAATTTATATTCTAAGATAACTGCTACTTCTACACAAGCTCCTCAATGTAATCAGCTATCTCACTATACCAAAATCTCTGTTTACTGCATATTTCAATTACTGAAGTCCTTGGTACAGAATGCCATGTTTAAAGAATAGTTTCAAGAGACAAAAAAAACCACACTGTTTTCCTTTGCTAGAAATCTTCAGTTGAGTTTTTTGTCTCCTGGAAAGAAGTCCTGCCTGATAATTCCAGTCTCTGCTATCCCAGCGTACATAAGAACATACCTGTAAGCAATACTGCAACATTCTGCAAGGACCAATAGCAACTCTGAGGCCCTCCAGAGCCCCCATAACTGCCTGAATGACGTGTGGAGAGGTTTCAAACACATTAGGCCATACATAATTTAACAAATGATTAAGAGAATCTTCACAGCCAAACCCATAGACACCAAGAGACATATGTTGCACCACAGCACTGGCTGTTTGTCTGTGTACAAGATCCCTGCAAAGAGAATAATGGTCTGTTAATAAATTATACTTAGAAGCAACATGAGTGGACAAGCATAATATTCTTTTTCAGTAAAATTTTTTTGAAAGCAGTAATATACTCTTTTAACCCGTATTTACTGACCGCAAAAGGCAGAGTAACAAAAATAAGCAAACTGAAAAAAGATGGAACTTTCTGACAAATTACTGCACTCTAATTCTGCAGCAAAAGTACTAACAGACATTATCAAAAGCAGTTTGAACATAAGAAGTCTTGACTCACTTAAAACGTTTGTATCATTTTAATCTTCAAAAGTATTACTAAAATAGAAGTATATAATCTGAATTCTTTTCAGACAACAGCTTCCAAATTATGCTGTCGCTTATCTTTAGCAAACAAGGACAATATGCATACTTGCTATTGTTAAGACCCAGCTATATATACTTAAAATACCTGACTATGGCTAACTGTAGCATAGATAGAAAGAAGTACACTCACCTGTCCATTAAAGCATCTTCAAGCAATGGTGTAACAGCATAAATGTAATCTTTTCCCATCTCTCCAATGTATTCAAACAGGAAAGAAAGAGATTTTAACACGCCATTCTGGACGTTCAGTTCTGGAACTCTGTATTCATTCATGAGTGCAGGCAGCACTGTGAAAGGTGAGCATGTTTCAGCTACAATAGCAATTGCTACTGTAGTACATACTCTGTTCTGCCTTTCCTGTACTTTTAAGTTATTTAGCAGTGTAGCCAATACATCGTGAGGTCTGGAAGAGATAACATGTGCATCCTTGTCAATAGATTCAGTGAAGATTTGGATAAAATTCGTTGAGTTTCAAACAGCAAGTGGCAGAAAAGCATGGCTTAGCCCTTAAAAAAAAAGTTTTAAGTAATTGGGA
Source organism: Elanus axillaris (assembly GCA_026212715.1). Classification (NCBI taxonomy): domain Eukaryota; kingdom Metazoa; phylum Chordata; class Aves; order Accipitriformes; family Accipitridae; genus Elanus; species Elanus axillaris. The sequence continues at coordinate 21,509,435 of JANZLQ010000001.1, forward strand.
AACAACATAAATCATGAAACTAGAACAGCTTAAGCAACTGCATGATCTTATTTTTATAACCAACATTTTTTACTTTCTCTAGACATAGCTTTTTTCCTGTATTCTGTTCTGCCTCTTGTAAACTCTGGAGGTTAGCAGTAGCCTCCCCACTATTACTTTGATCCCACAGGTAATTACAAACTTGTATAAAATCATGGTCATTGACGGGACAATATCCTGTACAGATATCTGCAGTTACAGCATTCCCTGGCTGCTCTCTGTATCTACATTAAGTCAGTAATTGGTCACTTATTTAAGAATATGCATGAAGATGGGAATTGTGCTTCATTCTATGAGTTGCTGACTTGTAGCATCAGCTTAGTGGCAAAAAATCCTTTGCAAATCAGTAAAAGTATTGATTTGGGGAAAAATAAAAGAGACTGAGTATTTAAAGGACTGTTTATGAAAGAATACAGAGTGGGTCTGAATGCATATCACAGTATCAAAATTCATGAGATAAACAGCTATTATTACCAAATTAGACTCTAACTTTGCTAGTCTACAAATTTAGTCCAAAAGTGCAGCACCCTATGTTAATGGAAAATAGGTGACTGTATTTTCCCTCTACAAAAATCAGTAAAACCAAGTCTACACATTTAACATGTTTATGTGTAGAGAATTCTGAATATTTCTCACCAGAAAAATCACAATCATCACTATGTTAGGTAACTGTATGTAGAAGTGGATAAGCATTAAACCAACTTACCCAATAGCTTTCGCAATATAACCAAAAGTGTTCACTGTAGCTCTTCGGATAGCTTTCTTGTGAGCTTTTAATAATTCAAGCAGTTCAAAACAGATCCTCATCCATTCTCTTGCAGAAACATATTCTGCACCTCTGAAAGAGAATAAAGTGAATTACCTCTTCAGTGATGTTAGAAGTTTTTAAATAAAACCACATAAACTGCAGCAGCTATTAATTTGCTATCAACAGAGGAATACTGCTGCTTAAGCAATTTCCTTAATTAGGTATCTGTTAACATTAGAGCTTCACTGGTTAACAGTGTACTAAAAAATTTTATATTGTGTGCATTTGAAGTTTGCAGAAGTGGACAACGTACTACTTACAAAGTGTTTGCAAAAGAATTACAATACATTCAACAGACCATCTGCTAAATATCTCATCTTAAGCTTTATGCACAACTTAAGAAATATCAACAGATACGACAATAAATACCCGAATTCCAAACGTGATACTCAACTTTGGCTTTTGGTACAATAATTGCCCACACAGAGGGTTAAGTATTTTATCATTAGTCAGCTTACCGATCTGCAATGCGCCCAACAAGATCAATACAATTTTCCTGTACTTTCTCATGTCTGTTCTTCAAAATAGGTGTAAGCCGTGGCAGCAGATCTTTGATTGGTGGTGTCATCTTGTGCATGCCTATTGAATTTAAAGAGGCATATTTAGTTTTATAATGCCTTTTTGTTTTGCTCTTGAACAGGAATGTATTCAATACACAAACGTACCTATAACATTCACAATAGCTTTAAGTGCTCCGAGTATGCTGCCCAGTACTTCAGGATATTCTTCACCCAGGTACTCATACAACACCACACCCAAGTGTCCCATCAGTTTTTCCTACAACCAAGTAAAAAGATTTACAAGTTGGTTGGGTTTTTTCCCCTCTCATTACTGTCACATATTGTGCCAGTTTTGGCTGGGACAGACTTTTCTTCATAGCAGCTAGTATGGGGCTACGTTTTGGATTTGTGCTGAAAACAGTGTTGGTAACACAGAGATGTTTTCGTTACTGCTGAGCAGTGCTCACGCAGACCCAAGGCCTTTTCTGCTTCTCACCCCACCCTACCAGAGAGGAGGCTGGGGGTGCACAAGAAATTGGGAGGGGACACGGCTGGGACAGCTGACCCTAAATGACCAAAGGAATATTCCAGATCATAGGACTTCATGCTCAGCATATAAAGCTGGGAGAAGAAGGAAGGAGGGGACGTTCAGAGTGATGGCGTTTGTCTTCCTAAGTAACCATTAACACGTGATAGAGCCCTGCTTCCCTGGAGATGGCTGAACACCACAACGGGAAGTGGTGAATTAATTCCTTGGTTTACTTTGCTTGTGTGCACAGCTTTTGCTTTACCTATTAAACTCTCTATCTCAACCCACGAGTTTTCTCACTTTTACCATTCCGATTCTCTCCCTCATCACAGCGGGGGGCGGGGGGGGGGAGTGTTTAGGGCTTAGATGCCAGCTGGGGTTAAACCACAACACATACTACAGCATATTTGGTAGACAAATTCACTACAATACCTCTTGACAAGTCTTCATGACAACTGCAGTACGAGAGATCAGGTCAGCAGCCTGCTGCCTAACTTTAGCTGATTTGTTGTTCAAACGCCACAAAACTGTACCACAGATTTGTGGCAAGTAGGGTTTAACTCTTTTGCCTAGAGCATTAACCACTGTGCCAAAACCATTCAGCATCACAGAATCCTGAGTGTAAAAACAACAAAAGGAGAATCAGACCAACAGCAACACCACATTTCAATTAAACTTGACATAATCTAAAATTGTTATTAAAACGCTAACATTCCGGAGCTTGTTTCTGGGTTTCATTGATTAGAGCACTGACATCTAAAAAAGGATTCTAAAAATCTAACTTAGAAGCATACAGTTCTGTATAACTAACACTGAGCTAGCTTACAATTAAAGTGAACCAAATACTAAACACCCTTGGCCATACCTCTGTGGTCTGTTCCTGAAAGGCGTACAAAATACCATCAATAAGCTGTTCTTCCAGTTTATGATCAATGTCTGCTGCCCCCAGATTTCCCATTATCTTCTCAATTGTTTCCATGACCATTTTTCTGTACTGCTCAGCCTCATCTTTCAGATCATCCACAATTCTAGAAATAATTTCTGCTGCTCCAACTTTATTTGCCAGCTCCACAGTTGTATCAACCAACTGAAATATACAAATGTTAAGTAAACAAGCATTGTTAAAACCTACTTCCTACATCTTGAAAATAAATTCCCCTAGTCTGACGAGAAACAGCATCATTCATGTTAAGCCCACTATAAAAAACTGTTTTGACCTTTATAAATCATCCAATATTTTATACACCACAAATGGGGTGAGCTACCCCACTTTAAAACTGATGCAGACTCATATTCACAGATGTACAATGTCTTGAAAGCTTCCTAAGAACCTGTGAATGAATCTTCTAGCTAGGCAACTTCTAAATCACTAGTCCAAACAAAATTCAGTTTCAGGACACAAAACACAAAATTAAGCATCTAGCCTGAATGAACACTCTAACATGAATTTTCTTCTACTGTAAATATTTTTCCAACTAAAAAAAACAAAATACCTGTCTGTAATTTCTTCTGTCCAATGCCATTCTGTGCTGCCAGAAGTGTTTGAAAAAAGGTGGCAAGATTTCTGTTTTAATGTAGTTTGCTTCAACACCATCCGTACCACAACACTGCTTTACCACCTGACAGGAAATAAAAATTCAACCATTTTAATTCTGTGTAGGGTTTGGGGTTTTGGGGTGGTGTGGGGTTTTTTTTTGTTTTGGTTTGAGTTTTTTTAGTGTTTTAAGAAAAGGAAAAACATACATATTCAATATTAATGCAAAACAATCATTCTGACATACCTTCAACACAATCTTTTTCATCTCTTCATCAGGAGACTGGAACTCTCTGATAAGGATTAGCATGACTTCTCTGGTATAATAGTTTGCATACTCAGCATCCATGAGTGGAATCAGGTAACCAATAGCCTTCAAAAAGGCAGCCAAACCCTATTTAAATGCAGAAATACGTCTCTAATGAGTTATAGAAGATGTACATCCATTTCAGTTTAAACTAAAGAAAGTATTTTAGACATACCTTTCCTCTGTGTTGACGTATACCCTTCCATAAAGGCTTCAGAACAGAATCAAATGACTCAATACCATAGGGAGTAGCTGCCTCAGCCAAAGCAGCAATAGCCAAAGCACTGATGGTGCGAACTTTCTGCTGCTCATCCACCAGACCTGCAAAAGAATAATGTTTAGTACCACTTCTTGTACTTCCTGCGACTTAAGTTCAAAATAACAAATAGAGGGACAGTATAAAAAGGATTAGCTTATTTTCAGGAAAACTGAACCACTAATCCTCTTTCAGAGTCAGCTGAACTGTTTCTCAGTCTCAAAGGAAGACACAACACAAGGACCTTACTACCACTGTGCCTCACTAGGATATGAAAAAAATTCCAACTATGAAGTGAATAAAAAAAAAATCTTGCCTGGGAAAGTAGAACTTACCATGTTCAATAATCTCAACCAAGCTCCTGAGATGAGGCAAGATGGCACAACCCATAAGAATAGCAATCTGCTGTACAATCTTGATGCCAGTATGCCTAGCCTGCCATGATTTTTTGCTTTTACAGACAGCTTTCAAGAAGGGTAACAGAGAAGGAATGCCCAAAGCAGAGGCAACGACAGCAAAGGCTCGAGCTGTTGTATTTCGGACATACTCATCCATATTATCAATATCGGGTCGCATTGTGGAAATCATGGTGGCCAAACCAGCAGCCTGAAGGAAAAAAACCAGAACATACCAACTGGATTTATGAACACAGTTAATCCTTCTGCCATGCCTATAAACATGCAGCAATATATAAGCTAACTCAGTGCCTTAATGAAGGATGGAACTTTACCTTAGCCAAGTTTGAAATAATTTCTCTGCCTTCCACTCTAGCATAGTAGTCTTCATCAATCAGCAGTGGTTCAATGACAACAAGGATCTGAAAAAGATGAACAAATTAGTATTTCCTTTCAGTAATACTTTTAGTAGTATTTCTGGCCCTACGAGATTCCATGAAACAGAGATGATTCCATGGATCCAAGCTTAAAGCTTTATGATGACCAGAAAAGACTTTAAATTTATTACACTCTTTTCACAGCTCTTTTTCTCTAAAGGACCTGGCTCAGAGATACTATCTAGATCAGAAAAGATCCCCTTCCCACTCCCAAGTATGCATATATCATTTTTACATCATGCCTTAATATTATAAATCCCACGCTTCAATCAAATTACAAGAACTTAAAAGTTTGGCTTAAGAAGAAATATGGAAGTCAATTATGTTAAAAGAACATGGTATCATCCTCTTCTGAGGAGCAAGTAAAATATACACTTCTCCCAGCAACGATCAGAAAAAGCAAATCAAAGATGAAATAGTAAAGTGCAATAGACCTTGTGTACATATGGTCGAACCAAGTCATCCAGTTTGTAAAGAATTCTGTCGATGACTTTGACAAGCAAGTGACGCTCCTGATCTTCGAGAGTTGGTGACATCAGCAGAGGCAGAATCTGATTAAACAGTGGTCCTGCTCCAAATTCCCGAGCTTTATCAGTAATTTGTCGTAATGCAGCCTAAACAAAACCGAAGAGCCTATCAGTTAAACTAAGGAAACGACACTGAACAATTATAAAACAGGTAGATATTAAACAAGATAAAATGTAATTCACTGTAATCACAGGATTCAAAATACTTGCTCCCACCATTGAAAAACTCTACTTGAAGCAATTTTATGCTGACATAAAATTTGTTTAAAAACAAATGTGTTAAGAGAAACACTCTCATGTTATCTCCCAGATGTTCCAATTTTCCAGAAAACCATGTTCCTAGTCTAATAATAAGAATGGCTCCATCTGAAAAGTAGCGTATACAGCACTTAGTTGCCTCTAGGCACCTTGGTGCTATGGTCAGTTTAGACCAAAACTGTGCAGAAAAGACCACTAACGTATTGCATAATGTGTAAGGCTGAAACTTAACTAAGAGCTACACTGCTAATTTAAGTGTAAGAAGCAAAATAGAGAAACTTATGAAGCCCTGTAAGCAAAACACACTATAAATCCAGTTTGTCATAACTGTAAAAAGAAAAAAAAAATTATGTAAGCCATATACTATTTAGTGACCAACATTACTGTACAAAGAGCAGTAACACTAAATTACATCAAATGACAAACAAAAAGCTATGCAGATATAGAAGAGAAAGAATGCACTAAACAGACATCAAAGCTTAGGAGATTATCTTAAAGAGAATCCCAGATAACAAACTAAACCTGAAAACAAATGCAGATTTTTGAAAAATGAAATTACATAAATGCATCTGACAAATCATCTTACCTTTCTCATGGGAGGTGTGCCATTCTTTATTTTCAGAAGTAATTTCATTATTTTTCTCTCCTTCTGTTCTTCAGGACTCAAAGTTGATTCATCAACATCAACCTACAAGTAATTCCAGACAAATAAACAGGCATTGATACATATTCAAAAAAACCAGGAAACTTTAATCAGCATGAGTGAAATCTCATTTACCAGCAGTTTATCAAAGTATTGAATATCGTCTGGTTTTAGGAATGGAAGATTGCCAGATGGCTGGTCATTAACACTCTTCATAGTCCGGTCTTCTGTCTGCATGTGGAATCCAGTCATACCACCCAAAGGTGTTGGAGTTGCTGTAAGCTTACGAGCTGGAGTGCGAATAGGCACATAACCAGCTGGTGGGGGAAGAACCTACAGAAGAAAACAAAATTTATCTTATCACAACGGATACAAAAAGAGGAAGGCATCAAATACAAAACATTACTAAATTTATATATTCCGTTTTATTTGTTTGGGGATTTGTGCAAGTGTTATTGCATACATTAGATCCCATGTTCACAGCAATATCAACATAATTCACCATGACAGTTTGTATTTGTGCTTATCCTGTATTAATGATACTTCAGAAGAAAGCTTACTTCCACTGCTGAGAGCTTGGATAATAAACTCTGAAGTGTCTATACAAAGCACTAAAGCAGTACTTCAGTATCTGCATCGATACAGAGTACTTGCTGACTTAGCATTTTCGACTCTCCCATGTTTTTCTACATCTGGACTTAATATTTTTATCAGCCCATTCAGAGCTCATTTCTGGCCTTGACAGGCATTCGCAACACTGAGAAGCAGAATAACAACTAGCTTTTGAGATCATCTTTAGCCTTTCTAATGGATTTACAATAAATCAGTAACTGAATCAAACAAACATCTACAATCAGTAATCAATACTTACTGTGAAACATACTACTTCTGGGACAACTTGGTTTAAAAAAAAAAAAATAATAATCAGTATGTCCTGGCAGAAAGAAAAAAAAAACCAAACACAAAAAAAACCCAAACCTGACCATCTTGGTCTGATATATTTTAATCCAGATGAATTACCTTATATCCTTCTGGAAACATAGCATCTAATTCTTCATCAGAAAGTGGTCTGTTTCTCTCATCAATTTCCCTTTCCCAACGCCAAGCCTGCAGCTGTTCAGGAGTCATGCTCATGATATGACCTATATTGAAATTTAAAAAATAATTAAATTTTTAATAAAATCTTCTGTATGCAGGAGATGACTTCCTTAACCTTTAAGTGCTCTCAAACCAAAGTTTTCATAGCACTTGAAATCTGTAGCGAGTAAGATATCAAACTTTTAGAGAGCTTTTTATCCATTTTTACCAACTAAATTAAACAGGAACAGACACCTTAAGTCTTGATTCCCCCTCCAGAACTAAGTTGCTGTGGGCATTAAAAATGGCAAACTGGGCATATACTTACTACTTTCATACAGGCAGGAGAACATGTTAGGCAGAAGTCTACTTCAAAATATAATATTAAGCTAAGTGCTTCATTTCAACACAAGAAAGTGAAGCCTTAGAAAATGGACCGGGCTTACCTGGTGTAGGAGTTGCCATGTTCATAGCTGGTGTACCAATGGGTGTTTTTCCAGGTGTCAGAACAGGAGTGCTGCCACCCATCTGGCTAGCAGGTGTTTCATCCCATCGTGACTTTCTCTTACTTGCTCCTGGAGTTGGTGTCTCACCAATGGAGTCACCACCTCGATCTGTACGAGGTGTCTCAGCCCATCCACTGCCATGTCCCGGAGTATCTAAGGAAAAACAAAACAATTTTTGCAGAAAGCTGAACAGTATATACTTGGAACTATAACATCAACAGCCAAATCCATTTTCAGTATCTCATCCTCATGTCTACACAAATCAAGAAGTATCAAACAAACAAATACACTAAACAAAAAGCAAGGACTACTTTGGTGAATATTGAAAAAACACAGGCATTACACTAGAAACATCCAACAGAGAACTTCAATTTACAAATAAAGCATGTCATCTTCTTGCTGAATCTTAGCATAAATAGAGAAAATTCTAAAAAATACAAAATAATTCCGATATTCTGGAAATTGGACAAAGTACTCCACATATTCCCTTGATAAAAGCATTAAGAAACAATGGTGTTTCACCGTTCCCTGACAAATGAACCCAATTCAAATTAGGCAGGTGAGAAAATGCTTCCAAAACTTGTTTTAATGCTGATTTCTTCAAAAAATATTAAACAGTTCAAACCCAACACACACAAATGTATCACAAAAAGCAATTCAACATAAGCTCTGTTACTACGTCCTTTACACATTAAAATCCCAACCTGCAGCAGTCACTAGATATACCACAAAACTTTGATTCAATTTTTGAGCTGAGGTGCTTTCATAGATGCGAGTTAAGCTTACAGGCAGAACTCAAAGCTACAAACTCAGACAAAAACATCACATCAACCACTAGATGTCAGAATATAATTACTTTTTACCTGACTTCTGAACATACTCTTTACTTAATGTGAAAAACTCCTATATAATTAACCATTCAAAACTTATTATGAGCTTTCCAGTTCACCATAAATACCTCGTTCTGTTTTAGGTGTTTCATCCCATCTATTTTTACGTGCACTGGAAGTGGCACCTCCATGGCCTGGTGTTGCATGACCGGGTGTGTCCCGTCCAGGTGTTGCAGCTCCTGCTGGTGTATGACTGGGAGTCGGATCCCATATTTTTGAGCCTGGGGTGGCACCAGGAGTTTCACTACCCTTTGCACGGCCTGGAGTTTCATCCCATCGCAGAGATGGTGTATGTCCAGGTGTCTATATAAGACAAAACCAAAAGTAATAATCTCTCTCATACTGTACAGTAAAAGACTGCTTGTTACTCTTTTTTAGTAGAGTAAGAAACTTCCAAAATTCAAGAGGATTAGCATTAATAATGTCTTCTATAGATAAGATGATAAACACTAGAATTATTACCTCTGCTTGATCCCAACTGGATAATTTTTTAGGTGTAGCACCAGGAGTCTGATCAGCTGTCTGATCCCAACGCCGTTTGCGTTTTGAAGGTGGCTGAGATGCAGCTCCATTGACGACTTTAAGCTCTCCAGCTTTAGCTTTTTCAGCTAGCTGTTGCCTAATTTCCCTCTATTCAAGGGCACAAAAAGACAAACATAAGAAACACATTTTTTTAAGAAGGCCTCTTCGGATTATACCTTTAAAAGAGATTTTTCAGCTGTATCATATCTTTTTATGCTATTTTCTGAGATTTTGCTCCAATAACATGCGCTTAGCTACTGGTTTAATTTCAAGTTCATTTGCTTTTCGAATTTTTCTATACTGAAAGCAATGTGTTTGGAGGGGCTGCTTTTTTAATTGATTTCTTATGAAGGCCATTATTACCACAAAGGCAAACGCATGGAGAATTTTGAGTGCTATCAGCTTCTGTCACCCATATGTATGCCTTAAAATCATTACACATCTGTTCCAAACAAGTTCCACTTCAGTAAATTAAAAGCTGGATGAGTTACAAAATGTGTTCATTTGAATTACATCCCATGACATAAAAAAAGCTGTGAAATTCTTATTTAAAATTCTGAGATGACACTGTTAAACCAGCACACTAACCCAGACTGTTTTTCACTTATCAATGGATCCATAAACAGCAAGACTGTCAAAATTATGAACCAATTCCTCAATTAAGGTAAGTCAAGTAGGGTAAATCAATGTAAATCTACAGAGGTCACTGGAACTACAAGATCTTGCTCCAATTAACAAGATGGCACTGTACTGCATTACACAAGAAATCTGATTTATTACAAATATCTTCTTACCTATCAAAATTAATTTTTAATAGCCATGAATAAAGCATGTACTTCTACATTTTTCCTTTTTTAATATTTAAAACAAAATGTCAACCTCACACCAGTTATCAGTACTGCAACATCTGTTAAGTGCTTCAACAAAAGCCTTTTAAAACCTCCCTGTATACCCTTTACACAGAGCTCACAAAACCAAACATCTCTGACACTGAATACCCTTCAGTGACTGTTAGGTTTTGTCTCTCATCCTCTGAAAGAAAACAAACAAAAAGTTCAAGCACTATAAAAAAAATCCAGATTAAAGTATATTGAGACTATTTCTCCCTCCATTGTTTATGTATTGTATAGAACAGATGTTTTTCAAAACTTTCATCTTTAAATTCTACTGACTTTCAACATGCAAAAACAGGATCTTCCAAAGAAAAGGACTTTTAAGTCAAGACAAAAAGACAACATAATTTTCATTCCCAGTTTCTTAACACGCTTTCAAAAGCTGTGAAATGAAACTAAGTCCAAATGGAAAACTCTCCCCTCCACACACCTCTTCTTTTGTTAAATGCTGTTCACGCATAACATCCATGTATGTTCTGGCATTCATTTTAGGATCCGGTGTCTTCCCTCCTGTGGAAAAGAACAGCAACAGGAATGGAGCACAATGAGTACAGGATAAGCAGAAACTATTGACTTTTTCTATTGTCCTGCTCTAATATTATATTATTCCATGATCATTTAATTTTACTTTTTGATTGAAAATTTTAAAAATTACATGTATCTTACGTTTATTCAGTTTGCTGATCAATTTAACCTGTTTGAACACAAACATAACTACTGCAGTTTCAAACAAATATTTTAAAGCCGATATAAATGATAAAATGACAACAGAGTTAAGAGTCTTCAGAAGTGATGGGTTCCTGGGTTGCTAATCCGGAATACGTACACTTTCGTGCCTTTGTCTCCATCAGCAGTTCTGACTTCAAGCAGCAGAATAGAAGCCTAGAAAATTATCTCTTTACCATTAGTAACACTTTGGAAAGATATTTATATTCAAAACATTACCTTGTGTAAGCTGTTAAATCCTAGTTTTTATCTGACTATAAATAACTATTGCATACCTAAGTAATGTTTAAAATGTTTTATCATAAAGACCCATTTATAAGTTTGACAAATCTGGACACGTCTCCCAGATCTTCTAGTGTCATATTGTAAAAGGGCTTCATTAAAATAAAAAAAACAAAACAAAACAAACAAAAAAACCCAGAGAACTGTTTGATGACACTTTCCCCCTCTTCTCTTCTCAAGGTACAATTGTGATTGGAAGCTGAATGCAATACAGTACATATACCACCACAATGATACTCACAGGTAATGGGTTTTGTATACCATATGTTGTTTTATGCTGTATATCTTGCGTTAATTAAATTTTTAAATACTTTACAAGAAGCCCAAATTTATAAAAATTAGACTTGTGAAGAAAAACACTTTTCTTTAAGAAAAATGTACAGATTTGCTATACAAGTGGTATAGCATTATAATTTAGGGAAAAAAAATAAACTTCTTAAACATTTCTATGCTGAAGATCATTGCCCAATTGGCTGTGTCATTCTGACACTAGCTTTGATAGGACTTTCCTTTGGAATACTTTTTCACCATAATCTACACAGGATGTGTTGAACTGCACCCTTAAGAATGCAGACAGGACTGGCATATAGCAGTACTGCTGTAGGAAAGAAATTAAGGACAGTTAGTATGGGCCTGTGAATTCTGACAATACATGTTTATATCAATTACAATTAAGCAAGTAAAATAATTAATATCCCTATTAATTCATGCAGGCTGAAATTCTCATTTGTAAAACCTGCAAAATAGCTACTAATTTTAAGCCAACAGGCACCTTATTGCCACATGTGAAACTCACTCACCTGAAGAAAGTTTGTCAGACCCACTAACACCCCTTTTCCTGACTTGCATTCTAAAATTATCAGAACAGACTTGAACTATTAATAGTATCAAAGTCTTATATATGCTTTTGTTTCTTTTAGCTATACCACCTAAGTTTACATAGGATGGTAAGAATTAGGTGCTCTATTTTGAGAACTAGCATTTCAAAAGCAGTAACCCTGTAAATCTATGATTTGGAATGAAAACTTTCAAAGTACTGAAAGAATTTGAGCACTCAATACACAAGTTGTTCAAAGCATAATGCACAACCCAAAACAAAATGAAAAGAGAAACCTTTAACCCTTTGTGTTTCTATGGCAATGGCTCATTATTTTCTTGTCCTTCTACCTGGAAAGAAAACTCGTATTATAAAGATGAAGAATATGGCATCTAGGTTTTCAACCAAATCTCTATGAAAAGGGGATGTTTAAAACAAAACTAAGTTTACAAGCATGCCAACAGAAATCAAAGGGCTAAAGACAAAGACAACAAATTTCATAAAGAGAAGTCAAAATAAATTACCATCTGCAAATGGATCAAGACGCTCAGGGGAAATTATCATCATCCGCCTGTGCTTTTTGTACTCATCTTCCCGATCTGCAATCTTTTGAGGACGGTGTTCTGCAAAAGGATCATACTAAAAAACAAAAAAAGCTTGTTAGTTACATAGGTATGAAGAACAATACAGTAAGTGTCTGGTGACCATAAGCCTATATTCATTTTCAGTATTACTAAAAAGGCCTACTTTATTTTTAACCTCAGCTATGCAGGAATGTCAAAACACTATGCTAATATAAATTTTACTTCTGTAACTGGAATTTTGTTTAACACAGAATTTCTTACAAAATAACTTCTGACAAAAAATTTGCTATTTTAAGAAGTTTATTCATTTGCTACCAAAGCATTTCATGCCGTCAACCTTTCCTTTTTTTTTCCAGGGTGACTTAATGCTACTTCATATGCTTTTAAATTTCACAGAAAAATACTCCAGGAATATAAAACTTAAGTGACTGCATTTCCTTTACAAAAACAGAAGCATAAAGGAGATGAAGTTTTCCAGTTATTTTCATTTTTTGTGGTATCTGACCTATCAAAAATATTTTTCAATAGTTGAGTGTATATGCCCACATTGCCTCTACATGCAGAAGCATCAATTTTTATCACCCTGTGTAATTCTAAACTAAAGCAGTAACAAGCTTACAGTAAAATTAAAATACCATGACCCTTTACATATGTCTCATGCTTCCAGAAGACAAGACCTGGTCTCGAAAAATGTTAACACTTCTTTCCCCTAATACCTACAACAGTATTTTGTTGTGCCTTCAATTAAGATGTACCTGTTCAGTAGACTGTGGTATGTCATTAAGCAATGCCACTGGAGCATGGTACCCTGGCTTCTTCTGGCCAAGCAAACTTGTAGAAGGGTAGTCATCATCATCCTGTAAGTAAAAAGACATGCCAAATTTGTCATGTTGTTATTATATTATATTTAGATAAAATAATGTCAAATTAATATACTGTGCTCATAGAAAAGATTAAAATGGACATTAGTTAATTAATGGACAAATAATTAATAATAACTAACACCTTCTTCATATAGCTTGTTTTATTACTCCCAAACTGCTGTATCTGATAAACCTACCCACAGCACTAAAAAGATAACTTTTTCTCTACAAGACTCAAGTATTCTGCATTATAGTAAAATTAATCAAGTATGCTTTCTACACTAGTTATACAAAAAGTCCGTATTTTATATTAGCACTATTGATACAGTTCCCTAGTTGGCATGTGAAAACTGGTGCACAGAAATTCAAGCAATTTTTTTCTTAAAAGCCAGCTAGATTTAGAACAAAACTTCAGTAAATAACCCTATTAAAAAACCCTCAAAAACAGTGAAAAATTCAGAAATATATTCATTCATTTAAGTTATACCTTCTCAATCACAATGGCAATAACAAGTACTCAGAATGTGCAAGATGCTTTTGCTATCTATTTCTTCATATTAGCCAGCATCTGTGCAATAATTTACAGCAACCCAAAAGAAAAACTGCTCTTAAAACTATGAACTGATTTCAGTGAGACCCTGTAATGAAAATTTTTAATTAAGGAATTCTTAGAAGTCTACAAATGACATATAGTACATCACTAAAAAAAATCAACTAGTACTAAACTGAACATAATAACCTTCCTTCTTAAAAATATAATCCACTCAGTGTACTATGCTGTTGCCTATGTATTTATGGTCAGAACTGTACTGACTGCTCCTGCAACTGAAAATGTGGTCAAACATTTAACATTAGAAATTAACAGAAAGTAATCTTAGAATCAGAATACGTAAGGAGAACATAATATAATAAAAAAGCCAATTCTCAAAAATTGCTCTGAAATCTGAAAATAAGTAGAAATAGAAATCTTAAACTAGTCACTTAAGTTTGTTGGCCCAAGTTCTATTAGATTTTTTTTTTTACCATCATTTTTCATCTTGGTAGCAACAACAGAACAAAGTTAATTATTCCAGTCAATGCTAACACTGATTAAGTACCAGGCCATAAATTTTTGCCTTCTGCTTGGGCCTACATGACTTTCAAAGCACAATTAATGAAGTACAAGCCAGACTTGGAACTTAAGAGCTTCCCAGATAAGACACATCTAGCCCAGTATGGCTTTAATGACAGTAAGTGCCTTTATTTTAGCAAGTGCTATTAAAAATTACTCAAAATTAATTCCAGAATATTTAGAAAGCATGCCCTAAACAAATACATAAAATCACTTACATCTTCCAATTCAGTTGCTGCAATAGAAGTGACATATCCAGCAAACCTGCTGTCACTGCCACCATAAATTTCTTGATCATAATATCCTGTGGAATCAAGGCCTACTCCTTGTGCTTCATCAAGAGCAGGCTTTTTTCCTTGAATTTCTCGAATTTGTGCTTCAATATCTAGGGTAAAGACACAGGGAAAAAAAATCAGGTCTTTTTACACATACACACAAAATGTAATACTCATGTTACTATGTACAGCAAACTAAGTTTTTCACCCAATTTCAAAGATCATCTCTAAAGAAATAAACAAATATAACACGAAACTATAAAATCATGATGCTTAAAAGCAGCTCTTCCTTAAGTTGTAATATTATCTAGCACACACTACTTCAATTATATGGCCTAAAGCAAACTATTCAAACCCACTGTTAATGTATCTTATCTTCCAACAGAGATAGCAGAGAAGGTAATTTACACCACAGTAGTATTTCTCAATGAATGTAATCTTACCATTAAAAAAAGCCTTTCAAAATGTTATCACCAATTAATAAATCAATTTTGCTAATTTAAACAGATCTGTTCAGAAGATCTAATGCATGAGTTGTCAAAGCTGAGCACATTTAATAAAACAACACTGTATTGCACTATCTAGCATGTTGCAAAACTGTATTATCTTTGAACAAATTTTAAAAACAAACAAACAAACAAAACAAACCTCTAACATGCCACTGGATACCAAGTTAGCCAAAAAAAATTAGGACCAGTTTCTTTTCACTCTGGCAGGTCAAATGTAATTTACTCATGACTATTCCTGCCTGCCCCACCATCTCTGAAGTGTCTACTATTCTTCTGGATAACAAAAAGCTTACCCTTCAAACAGGAAAAATGGGAGCTTTGCCAT
Source organism: Elanus axillaris (assembly GCA_026212715.1). Taxonomy (NCBI): domain Eukaryota; kingdom Metazoa; phylum Chordata; class Aves; order Accipitriformes; family Accipitridae; genus Elanus; species Elanus axillaris. The sequence continues at coordinate 21,525,048 of JANZLQ010000001.1, forward strand.
TCTTTTAACATTATCAGGGCCTGACTCTAATCAAACTCTGGTGGCCATGTTTGACCTTAGAAATTTGGTACTTTCAGAAAGCACATAAACTTGTTAACCCAGAAAACAAGGAACCAAATTAAACCATGCTTTCCTCCAACTGTTATAATGTAACAAGAAAATAACTTATAGTAATCCAACTGGTCCTCACCAAATGTAACTGTGATGTAGTGTATTTGGTTTCTGTGGCAAGGTTTTGGTAGCCGGGGGCGGGGGGAGAGTTACAGGGGTGGCTTCTGTGAGAAGCTGCTGGAAGCTTCCCCTTTGTCCTACAGAGCCAATACCAGCCAGCTCTAAGATGGACCCGCTGCCAGCCAAGGCTGAGCCAATCAGTGATAGTGGTAACACCTCTGGGATAACATTTTAA
>JANZLQ010000001.1:21539834-21563111 GCA_026212715.1 Elanus axillaris
GGGGGGGGCAGCTGGGGTGCCCTCGGCTTCGGTAGCTGTTGGCTCCTTTCGGCGCGGCCAGTGTCGGTGGAAGAACAAACGATTTTCGGATTGTAAACTTTCCTCTTCTTTGCTTGAGCCCGTTGCATAACTGCGAGCAATCCATAGAAGAAATGAGAAACTGAGTAAAACGCCCAGATGTTTTCCACTTCAGATAATGCAACAAGTTCCTTATCCCCTGATCACATGTAAGGATGGCTGGAACAACTTGAGAAACAAAATATGCTTTGGGAGAAGAGTTGATCTTGTAGCTGAAAGAAAAAGATAAGGCAGATGAGAGAGAGACTGTGATTTGAAAATCTTAGGAGAAAAAGGTTTCACCTGTTACTACTGTTAGTGCAGTGCTGCTGTGTTTCTCTGTTAAATTCAAAGTCTTACTGTCATCCTTATAAAAATAGTGAAAAAGTGGAATAGAGATTGGTTCATGATGTCAAATGTCAAGCAGTCATTTGACATAATTACTGCTGTGCAGTCATATAAAGTCATCTTTCTTGGACCACGTTTCTTACTGTATATGCTTTGTGTTTTAATATTAAGGATGTGTTTGCAATATTATAGTAGTTCAATCCTGGTAAGCAAAATTGCTATTTTTTAAAGTAATATATTAAAGTCCTGAGGGCAAAAGCAATTAGTGGGAAGGCTGTTCAGCATAAGGAAACTCATTAAGTAACTGGTTGCAAACTCAGTTTCAAAACGTTTCTAGTGTAAGCTGCAAGAATCTTGGAAGCGGGTTTTAAGCAAGTGCAAGCTGAATCCAAAACGGTGCTGTATTATTTGTAGCCTTGAAGCTGCATATACTTTCACGTCTTGCAGTTGTCACTGGTGTACATTCTGTACCTGTTGTCAACTCGGTGGACCCCTTCCTGTGATGAGTAGCAGACTTCAAGGACTCAGGTGGGAAATTGGTCTCTTGTGCTTATTCAGACCAAGATGTTAATGAGGACACTTGTTGGCAACGCTCATTTTTGGGGATGTGAACAGTTGTTGACAAAACTTGAATGAGATCAACTCATGTCTCACAGACCATAAAATGGCCATCAGATACCACTAACCTTATGGAAGTAACAGTTGGGGCATGCCCTTGTGGCTCATTTGAGTCTTTATAGTCAGGAGTTCGAGATCCCTTTTTTAAAAAATATGTTAATCTTTAGGCTTAGAAAATTTTGTAGCTATTAAAAATAATCACTGAATATAGATCACTTGTGTATGTATACCATACACCAGTAAATGCTTCCTTTTCAGGTCATGGAAGTGAGGTGATACTGTAATCAGTACCCAAATGTTTAAAGAGAAAGCAGCGAGTGGCAGGAATTCAATGATGCCAGTGAAGGTAGTGTGAGGGGGTATAGTTGTATCCCTGTCGGAAGATAAATACAGAGGTGGTAGGTGTGTCTGAATTCTAGTATGGACTTGGCTTTTCTTCTGTGGACTTGATCAGGTTTACAAAAACATGTGTGACAGTCTGTTAAAATCTGTGCTTTTGTGATTTCTTGAAGAGGTATGCTTTCCTGAACTGGACCGAGCCCAGCATATTCTCATAGCATCTGTTTTTCTTCAGGTAAAACCAGGAGAGCAATGAAGTCTCACCATGTTTGTTAGCATTATAAACTCTCTTAACCTTGCCTTCCTTGAATGGCAATATATTTGTGAAAAGGACATTGTCTTAACAGCAGCTAAAAGATTATTTGTAGAGATTGTTTTTCAGCCTTGTAGCTGAAATAACTCTAGATAAATCTGTATGAAAAAATACACTGGCAGAGTATTACAGTAAAAAACAAACCAAGTGAAGAAACCTGGCAAATAGTTTGGACTGTATACTATACATAGCCCCACATAGAGAAAGCAATTTAAAATAGCTCTCCAGAGTGAGGTCTGGTCCAAGCATTTGAACACTTTCTATGAATCTGGTTGAGGCAGCTACAATGTTACTGGCACCCTTCCAGTATTTCTGTCAAAACAATGCTTTTCCTTAACAGTCTTGTCCAGTCTGTGTGGGAAAAAAACACCAGACTGTGTCCACATCCCTTGAGATACAGTTGCAAACATCTGCAGCGTTTGTCTAAAGACCTTTAAAGTCGTCCTAGTCTTTCTTAATTTTGACACCATACTTCTGTCTCATCTTAAGTAATTCCTTTTCAACTGCAGTGATTAAAATCTCTGTTGTCAGTCACCTTGCTTCGTATCACAGTTGCTTATTTATTTTTTAAAAAGTCTGTACAGATTGTTTCTAATTGGCTGATGATGATGATTATTTTCCTCTAAACTCTATACTCAATTTATTATTTGCCTGTCTCCTAATGTAGTGACTATATAAGCTAATGTGGCCACTCCCGGGTTATTACTGTGTTTCTTTAGAATTCAAAGTTACGTTGATTTTTAAATAACTTGTTAATAATAATTTTAATTGTTTAAAATCGGTAACTGTAATTTGCTAGACTGCTTTGGTAGTTACTAAAAAAACACATTTACCTTTTCATTGTGTTTTAAAAAAACACCAAAGCAAGCAAGCAACCAACCAAACAAGCCTAATACTAAGCAGGGAATGTTGATTCCATTTTTTACTATGTGAATGAAGAAGTACAGTCCTAACTGTTTAATTAGAGAAAGGACAGTATAAGACCTAGGCTGCTCTTTAGCTTATGACAGAAAATAGTGGCATTTTTAACTCCCTGGTGGCAAAAAGCAGAGAGTTTGAGCTAGCATTTTGCATCTTAACTGACTTCATCTAGGCAAAATCAACAATTTAGCAGAACAGACCTGTTAATCACAATGAATATTTGATAGATTTTAGTAGTTCACCGACAGAGAACACAGAGGTGCAATCTTAGAATTACTAGCATTTTTAAAGGTTATTTTTTACGTTTTATGGATTAAAATGCTGTGTCCAAGGTTTTGCATCATTTTTCTGAAGGAAATTTTGAAAGCTTGGTAAACAATTTGCTTTCTGAAAGGACTTTCAAAATGAAACTGTCCTTTTGAGGGAAGGATGGAAGCAGATGGATTATAGCAGAGCTCAGCTTTTATCTCCAATTAGAACATTCTCTTCCTTGATTTTGCTATTAGGAAAGCCTGTTCTGCAAATTAAGTGCATATGAGGCTTGTACAGGAACTCAGGCTACCATGAAGTCAACATTTAACGGGGCCTTTGTATTTTACTCTGCCAGTTTTCTTGTGACTAGGGGCTATTTTTAGTTTCTCCAAAGGGAAAAAAACCCTCCCTCTTGTGTTTTTAACAGTATGTATACTGTTACGAGCCTTTGTTTCTCCATCTAAATCTGACATTTTCTGGGATATTATACCACAGATTGTCTCACTGAATTTGTTGTTATTTATTTTGCTGATATGAAACACATCTAAAAACATTTTCACTGTTGCAGGCACTTGGCTTCTTGTGGTATTCTGATGACCAGAATTTCTTCTTTGCAAGTACCTGTAATGAGCCATACCTTTTCAAGAACTTTCTTCAACATTGCTGCACCACTAGTAAATAAAAGAAAAGAATATTCTGAAAGAAGAATTATAGGGTTTGTATAGACGTGTGGAAAGAAACTTTATATGCTTATCGATTTTGTGTTTGTTGTGATTAATTCAAAACACTGGAAGTTCAAAGACTGAGCATCCCTGAAGACACATGTCCCTGTGACTACCCAGTTGGAGACTAGGAAGGAGTTTTGGCTTTCAGAATTTGTAGATATCAGGCTTTCCAGTCTGAAGCTGAGTACATAAAATGTAGGAACCCAAAACTCTTGCCCCATAGGAAGAAACAGTAGAAATAATCCTTCTATTCCATGACAAAACAAACAACCCAGAAAGGGAAGAATACACTATTAATTGCATTTGGTGAAATGGGAATAAAGCAACAGGTGTGAAAACTCTGTTTGCTCCTTTCTGTCCAAAATACATGCTAATGTTTGCACTTACATTATGTTGTACTTCTCACTTCTCGAGATTTTTTCTTCCTTTAAAAGAAGGAAAATAATTAGTTGTGTGATGAAGAAACCTAGGCACATGAAAAAAGATTTTGAAATCCTGTTTGCCTTAAAGCTAGTGGGAAAATTCCAGTTAATTTGACAAGGCTGGGATCTGCCCCCTGTCCCTGGTCCTCAGTAGTATGAACTATTTGTTTATTAGTATAATTTTTTTGACTATGCTTAACACTCATTTATATGATGGTTCTTGAACTGCAACAGATTTTGCATAGTCACTTAAAAAGAGCCTTTGTCCAATAGTCGTCACTGTTGAGTACTGTTGAACATATGCTTCATTTTAAACACAGATGGAATTAAGCATGGACTTCAATTCTTTTCTGAGTCAGAACTAAAAATTAAAAACCATAGCTATGTAATACTTTGCTATGTTACCGTAGAAGCAACTAAAATGTTGCCATCATATTCTTTCATATGATTTCAGTATCCTTGAGCAGGGGCCTCCAGAGGTCCCTTCCAACTTCAGCCAGTCTGTGATGCTGCGAGGTTTTTCCATTGCATGTATTTTTTAATTAAGCTTTTTTATTTGGGTTAAAAGAAGTAAAGTAGCATTCCTCTATTTAAACCAAATGAAATATAGTACTTTAGTTTTGATACACCTTTCCTTGGTAGCCATGAAGTGTGGATTCTTTATGTGGAATGTCTAAGAGCTACGTAAATGAAGACACAACTGTGCTGGAAACACTATTTTTCCATTTGAAATGTATGTGTATTTACCTGGTATTGCAGAAAGTAGCAGACACCAGGTTTGCTGTTCACTAACTTTACTGCTGGATGTTGTGTGGTATTTTGCATCTTTATGCAAAGACTTTTAGCAGTTTATTGCTTTTTTTTTTTTTCTAATTTCCAAAAACAGTGGTAGTGTTTTCAGGTGGCTGTATGTTCACGTTCCAAACTGCCATTTATATAATCTTTGAAACTTTTAAATGCTGAATTTGAAGTTAAAATACCTTGTAACTAATGTTAATGTTTCTGTTTCCAGGTATTCTATGCAGGAAATGTATGAAGTTGTTGCTGTTGTGGAAAACTACAAACTATTTGTGCCTTGGTGTAAAAAGTCAGATATATTATCAAAGCGCTCTGGATACTGCAAAGCACAGCTAGAAATAGGATTCCCTCCTGTAGTAGAGAGGTATACATCAGTTGTTACCCTAGTGAGACCACATTTAGTTAAGGTAACTTTTTTTTTTTTTCTTTTTCTTAGCTGTAACTTTCTGTAGCTTTTGTTTGTTGAAATTCAAATAATTCCCTGGGGCTTCAAGACAAAATTGATGCTGGAAGTGCTTTGTGTGGCTCAAAACTTGTGTTGCTTCTGTTTAAAGACTTAGGTTAATTGGAGAGAATTTGAATGTGCTTTTAAAACATAAGCTGCCAAATGAGGTGGGGAAGGAATTGCTTTTTAATTTCCTTTTGCTGGAGAAACTAGCAGCTGTTAATGAAGATACAGCATTTGCATTTTTTTTTTTGTTAAAATGTTTTCTAAACCCCTCTAAATGCAAAATTAATACTGACTTAAAAGTTATCTTTGACAACTGTAGCTTCTGATGCCTTAGCAAAATTGAGATCTGCATTACTTTTCTTCTGAGAGTATTACCTAGCTAATATGAGAAGTCTTAAACTTAAGCATAGGATCTGCTGAAGAACCTGTGATTCAGTGTATTAATGAGAAAAGAGTGAATTTAAAGTCCATTTTTAGAATTAATTTGTTCAGAAGGGAAGCAGTTGTATTTACCCTCCTTTCAGCTTTTCAAGAGCAATAATTAAAAATGTCAAAGGAGAAATTTTAAATGAGCTCTGGATCTTCTGACTAGTTTGCCTTATATATTGGAATCTGGTTTTGGTTAGGAAGAGCACAGGGCAGAATCCTTACAGCAAAACAGCCTCTCCCTTCATGTGGCAGATCTTGACTATTTTTTTGGAGTAACTAGTGGAATTACAATAGTTGATTGCTGTTCAATATAATTGTTTGGATATCCTATTTCACTATTCTTTTCTAGGCTTCCTCTTAAGAGACACTGCTCAACACAAACTGGGTTTCTTAAGTACAGAGAGACATGAATTGGAAGGGGAATATGCCAAGTGCCTTTATTCAAGGTACTTACTGATTCTGGAAAGAAAAAAGAATATCTTTCTCCCTTTATTAAGAAAGTTGAACAGCTACAATGGAAAAGCTGCATTTTACATGCTGACTGCTTTTCCTTTCTACTCATCCCTGACAAGACTGGCTTTTTCCTTTTACATAGCTATCAGATTTGCTTACCAACTCTTTTTCCCTCTAATTCACTCAAAAGAGGATTTCTTGTCTCAGAAATGACCATGAAAGTGGTAAGGAGAACAGTTTCTTTAGATTTCCTCCTCCTAGACTTATTAGCATTTTCTCTGCTGGGATTATTTTTCCTAGAAGCTTACGTTTTGTTCATATAACAGTAGGAACATTTCTAGAGAAGCGAATGTGTGTTTGGAATACTTGACTGTCCTCAGAAGTAACTCTGGGCAAAGGCAGCTTGCATGGTGGTCTAACATAGCAGGCTACTGGTGGCAACAAAATGAGCATGGATTTGTTGCTTATGGCAGCAGTGCTTGAGCAATGGAAAAATCAGAATGGTAGCAGCAGCTCTTGCCACAGAGGAAAGCACAGAGTGAGTTTGCTACTTATAAGGTTGCGAGCAAGGGGGACACACTGGCAATTTTCCCATTCTTCCTGCCCTTCTGGCAGCAGCAGGAAAAGCAAGCGCAGCTCTTCGTGTCTAATCTTCCCTCTGTGCCTCCTCTTTCTGTAGAAGTAGCAAGGCACTGCACCTCATTCCTGGGCAGAAAAAATGTAGGTATTTTTGTGCTGCTGATTAGTCTTTGAGATAGCTTACCTTACCATGGGTTTCAAACCACAGACAACACTTATGCATCATGGACGACCTTGTTGGAGCAGAGCTGCTTGTGGTGACAATAAGAAGTTGTAAAAAAAAAAAAGAGTTAAAAAAAGTTACAGAAATTCTCTTTAAATATTCCAAGCCAACTAAGATTATGTATTTGGATGATTTTGGAGTATGTGTCTTTCAGTCTTTTTCTGTTATAGCTAATTTTGTATGGCTATATTTATATGTGCTAAAAGCAAAATGAGTAAAAATAAGGACCCTATGGTCGTGAAAACTATGAAGCCAATTACTGCAAATACTTCTTTGTTTTAAAGGAGAATTGTATGCAAGCACCCCTGAAACATTAGTTAAATGTGGCTTGCTGGTAACTAAAAGCCAACATATAACCTGATTATGGACTTGAATGTATAGTCTTACTGACTTCATGGTAGGTCTTGATCACAATAGTATCTTGTGACAGATGTTTGGAGTTTGTCTTCAATCAGGTTTGTTTTGATGCTGAGCATTCCTATAGCCCAGGACTACCAGTCTGTATATCAGTATATAAAACATTCTATACATGTAATGAAGAAAAAATATATACAAACCCAGTAAATATCCATGTCCTTTGCTGAAAGCAGTGTGGTTCAAAATTCTGCTATATAGCATTAGCATTATTTTGGTGTTCTATGCATCATGCTAGAGAAGTTTTATGACTCTCAATGCAACAGTTTTTCCTCTCCCTTAAAAGGAATTAAATTATTTTGCTGTAAATTGCACTGTACAAATGGGATCTCATGCTGGCTGCACTATAAGAACAATTTTAACTATACCATGACCTTCACTGTCTAACAAAATGTAAATGCAAACTTCAGTAATACTGATTTGTCACATCTGTAAAAGCCTCAGTGTAGCTTAACTTTTTAAACTTTATTTTAGGCATCCTGCACAGATGGAAAACTATTTAATCACTTGGAAACGGTGTGGCGTTTCAGCCCAGGTATCCCTGGTTATCCAAGGACGTGTACGTTGGATTTTTCAGTAAGTACTATAATTAAGACAACGACGTGCTAGGAACAGGGCATGGAAATGGTACCTTCAGTTGTGCCTCTTTTTTTTTTTTTTAATGCCTGGTACTAATTTTTTTTAAAACACACACACACAGAAAACAAGTTAGTTTTAGTCACTACTATCCAAAAAAATTTTTGCAATCTTTACTACATGGAAACCACTACAATGTCCTTTAGAGAGAGCAGTCTTCTGTGAGGTGTCTGGATATCATGAAACAGTCTAGGGACTGGTATATCTCACCATACAATTCTAAACATGCAGAAGTTTTTAGACAGTCAAATACAGAGGGAGAAATGCTAACTTGCTTTGCTATTTCCTTTAAATGCTCTAGAACCTAAGTGCTCTGGGTACCAGAAGGTAGGTGTCCTCCCCTCTGTCCTGTTTGGCCTGCAGTTTGGTCAATTGAATTTCCTGGCTTCCAATTTTACTCTTTCATGTATTTTAAGTCTTACTGCTTCCTTCTGTAATACAAGTGTAATAAATTTTTGCTGTCTTTCTACTCTGTGATGGGATATCACTGCAGCTCAAAACTATTGCTCTTTAAATCCACTATCTGATTTAGCCTGTTACTCCTAGACAAGTTTTTTTTCCACTCAAATTATTGCTTTCCCATTTTGTCTATTTAGTCTGTCATTACTTTTTTTCCCTACATTTTATAGCGTTAAGAGTAGGTGTTGCATTGAGCACATAACTAAGCTGGGGTTCAGAACAGGCTACAAAAGTACACAGAAATGGGTTGATCCTGCTGCCATCTGCTGGGATACTCTCTTTTAAAAATTATCTTCTGTAAATAGGAAAAAGAGCTTTCTGTAATATTTGTAAACTAGCACGTTAATCTCCTTGGGTTGGTTAATAACTTTCAGCTTATTGCTCTATTGCACTTCATACAGTTCAACAGTAAAAACTAATCTATAGGCATTCAAAAAAATACATCTCTCATGGGATTTGCCAACAATGTTTGCATGTTACTTGCTCATGGTATTTTAATTTCTCCAGACAAATAAGTGCCAGTTCCTGTTACTAACCAGTACATAAGCTAGCTTTTAACCCAAGCCATAAATCAGTTGAGAAAATTTGAATTAAGCAGGTGTTTAAACCCTATAATCTAAATTATGAGTCTGTGAGGAAAACTCCCCCTCTCCCCCCATACCAAACCCACCTTTTGACACTTCAGGTCAAGTACTTCAGTTAAAGGGAGTCAAAACTGGACTTAAAATGGATATTTTCACTTTCTTGGGGAAACACTATTGATACTTCTTACTGCTTACCCCATTCTGGGGTAACAGAAGCAAATGCAGCCAGCTGAGCAGTGGGCTGCCTCACAAAGGCAAGTCTTTAAGGGCTCTAACCCTTGCTAGTTACTGACCTGCTGTGTTGCTTGCCTCTGGGCCTGTGCAGATGGGGATGATAAGCATTTCATAACAAACTTCTCAAAACATACCATGCAATTGCAGATATTCAAGAGAAAACTTTGATTTCAAGAATGCTTGTTTGCTTTAGAAAATGTAAATTGAGTTTTGGGTTACGCTGGTTCCCACAAGCTACTGTATCCTGTTCTGCCACCCTGATTCCAGGAGACACATACATACAGCAGGGAACTCTTCTAGTTTGGTTTCTGCTCTTAAATGGTTTGGTACATAGATTGAAGCACACCAGCATTTTACCATCTGCAAACTTTGTAAATATATGCCGTACCTCAAGTTTTTACATAGTTACTGAACTCAATGCCAAACTCATTATCCCTGCTCTGCAAAACTCTACATGCTCTAAATGACAAGTCTCAGACTTTCAAAAGGCATAATTTTACTGATACTTGAGGTCAAGCAAATGTAAATGAAGCTACACTTGGCTTACAGTGCAAGTAGTTTAATTACTTCTGTGCTACTGTTTCACAGTTAACACACATTACTCAGAAGCAATTTGAGAGAAACTGTATTTGCTCTGTTTGGCACTTAATCTGCTGATTTATCAGGAATGACAAAAATACATAAATCTCAGTCCAAAAGACATGCTATAGTAGGAGTGATGGTAAAAATCACAGAAGAGCAACCCATTTCTTTTCTGGAAAATTCTGTAATCATTTTGGGAAGCTGTGTATTCCCAAACAATGTGATTACATAGCCTTAGGGGAATGTTATTTAACTAGACTGAAGGCCAGCACAGCACAAAAGCATAATTGAAGGCTGTTTGACATAAAAGTGACCTTTTCTTTTGAAGGTGGAGAAAGAAAGCCAACTCCCTGCACCCCTGCCATAACTGTTAACTGCTGTGGTAGCTTCAGTTTAACTGTAAGATTGAGTAGCTAAAAGAAAATGTAGAAGTTGTGAGCACTGCAGTAGGAGGCCTGAGGGCTGGGTACAGAGGACTTAACCAGTATGCCTGCACTCTGAACCTGACTGCCCGTGTCAGGACAGCAGAGGTCAAGAGCAGGAGGTGTTCGGGTAGGAGGTACAGCACACAAAAGCAAATTTGTAGCTTTAGTCAGCAAATGGCTCTTGTTTGAACATACCATAACTACGGCTACCAAGACGGAAGAATTGATTTTAAATGTTGGTATTTAATAGGTAGCTATTTTGAGCTGCTTTTACATACCTCTTGTGTCTGCTGCAGCTTACCTGTAAGTCTGCTGTCTGGCCACACAGGATTTTCTTCAGCCAACTTTTGTCCCCCAAGTGAGCTCTGTGTGCAAAGTAACTGAGTTATTGTTTGTCAGTAGCTTTTCATTATCCCAAATCTTTTACTTAAGTTTGTGATGCATCATATATTAAGTAAAATACAGTTAATTTAGATAAATAGAAATTACTACGTCAGAGAGCTGAACGATTCTTCTAATGGAAAAGCTCAGGGACCTCTGACCACAGGTAAGGCTTTTCTTTACGGACACGCTCCCCTACAGCTCGGTTTTAACTGTTCTCTCTCACAGCTTACTTACAGACCGACTGGATTCTTTAATGAAGTTGTCTATTTGTAACAGCATTTTATCACAACAGTAGATATAGGAAAAACTATTTTTCTTTATTTCTTTAAACAGGTTTCTTTTGAATTTCGTTCACTTCTACACTCGAAACTGGCTACGCTATTTTTTGATGAAGTGGTAAAGCAGATGGTAGCTGCCTTTGAAAGAAGAGCATCCAAACTCCATGGCCCAGAAACAAGCATACCTCGGGAGCTAATGCTTCATGAAGTTCATCACACATAAAAGGCAAATTATAAACTTGTTTGTACACTTCATTTGTACAAGAGGTGCCATGCTCTGCCTTTGGGGCACCTGTTTTGTATCTGACCTTTGTGTGATTTCATACCATACCAAACACACCTGTTCAGCCATGTGTATATAGAAAGTTCAAGCTGCAATCAAGTGCAACTTAAAGCAGTACCAGTAACAGACAATTGGCAGCTACTGTAACACAGCAGATCTCAGGCTGCCATTCATTAACTTGCCAAATGGTTTGTGTAACCACAGTGTAAGTTCTGCCTTATCCAAGCTTATGTTTTCTTCAGCATTGTAAGATATTAACTCAAGTTTAAGTTAGTAGTAGTGTGAATGTAACTTAACAGCATCAAGGGTCAACTCAGGCCACAAGAAAGGAAACTGACATTCTGGCTTTGGGGAGTATGAACAGTTTTGTCAAGCATCGAGCAGCAGGTGCTTTTAATCCAAATGAATGACAAATTTAACTCAGGAGTCTCCAGCTGCTGTTAGAATTCTGACCAGCAACTGTAACAGGAAAAACAACACAGCCTGAACACTCATGAGTTTTCAGATGTTAAACATAAGGGGTACACAAAACGTAAGTACCACTGTAATTGCAGTGCAGCAGTTTCAGCTATAGCCCATGGTTCTCAGCTGCCTGGGCTCCAGAGACTGTTGAATTTATAGTATGTATGTTGGGCAGGCTGAACTTGCCTACTTGCCACTGTTTCACATCGCAGTTAGGTTATGGTAGATGTATCTTGTCTAATGCAAGCAGTTCCCAGTTCCAGAACAACTTTAAACCAAGCAACTGTTACCTCTTTGAGAACTCAGGCAGGGACTCACAACATTCTGTACCACAGTGCTATCCTCCCTGGAAGGAAGGAAGATGTCCTCCACTTACTTCAGACAAGCACACCCAAGGCCAGTTGTCATTAAAAACTATACAATAGAGAGCTTAAGCTTTTTTTCAGTACCATACTACCATTTAATTATCAGTCCATTATGATGGTACCACCCTTCTGATTAAATTCTTTTTCAGTAGTTCTCATCCTGACATTAATATTCTCTTTCTAGTCTCTGAAGAAAAGTTCTAACTGATTTTAAATCCTGTCTATACACTGCCTTGCACTACCTATTTCCTTACTGAAATTAGGTCAAGTTTCACATCAGGTGTTGGAGCTGATCCTTTCTCCAACGTGTCTGAAATCCACGTGGTTACTATGGAATAATGTATTAAATAGCACAGGAAGGGTTCTGGACAAAGACAGCCCTGAAGCACTTTCAGACAGGGTTGATAAAAAAAAAGTTGAGTTAGATGGTTTTCAGGGAAGAACAATTGGTATTTCACACATCCCATCTGTGAAGGATAATTCTGATTAAAGGTAGAAAGCTGGGGAAAGTGACAGCTGGATTAAGAGGTCAGTTTTATAGCACTGTGAAGTTGTAAAGCAATCTCCTATGTTGAGACAATCAAGAGATAAACATACCTAAGTTTGGGAACACCATTGTTTTGGAGTCTGGAAAGCAGAGTTGAGAAGCAAGCAGAAAAGACTTTAGGCATCAGTTATTAGCTGTGTCAGGTCAAAGAACACATGAGGTGGCAAACAAAGCTGTAATTTTTAAGGGTAAAGCAGCATCTAGTGCAAAATAATTCAAATTAAATCCTGGAGCCCATTACCAGAAAGTTGGAAGACAAGACTGACATCTCGAGGCAAGGAGGTAACCACATACCACACCTGAGCAAAAGAAGTATTTAAAAACCCCACACCCCTTTCTTAGCAGGGACAACTTACTCATCTCCTACCCTCAGGGTACTTTCCCTCCCACAAGACTGTGAACAATGGGCCTGTTCCAGCACAGGAAACAAGCCAGTAGAGACAGAGCAAAACAAAGTCCAGAGCACGTTCCTTACTTTCATTGCATTGTTTAATATTTCAGAGAACTGTAGTGGCAGTTCAGCTTAGATATTTCTTACCAAAATCGAAGTCACTTTTCTAAGACACAGGAATGTTTCCTGGAGGGAAATGGCCTGTCATTTCCAAGCACAAGCATCAGATTTCTAGTAAATCTTAGAAGCAGCAGCAGGCTGTCAACGTGCTCCCATGACAGCTTTGTGTGCAGGTGAATAAGGTGATACATTTTGTAACTTTTGAGCAGTTTGTTTTATTACATAAAGGTCACATAACTGTATATTTGCCTACTTTGTACACAATTGTCTAGTCTCACGCACAGTGGCTTCCAAGTTCTTCCTAGTACTGGCAAGCACCAATAGATTCTGAAACAGAATATCAAGTGCCTTTAAGTTTAAATCAGGACCTTGGTAGATGGATCTTGCACCCAGTTATCAGGAATGTACAAATGTCTTTATTCAAAAAATACAAAATAAATTATCTGTAGGCATGGACAATGACTGTAAACAATTACACGTGTGTTAAATGAAATCCGGTAACTGATGGTTACAGTGATTCTTTTAAACACCAGCCTTACTTCAGTCACTATCCACCCTCTTGCACTGACAGCTGAAGTTTTTGAAGTCAGAACTGCCAGTCTTAAACAGCACAGCTCATGATGCATCCCCAGCCCAGGAATTAGAACATGCCACCTCCCATTCCTCCACCCATCCCACCCATTCCTCCCATTGCTGGCTCCTTTTCTTCTTTAGGAATTTCAGTCACCACTGCTTCTGCTGTTGATAAGAGAGACGCAACACCTGCAGCATCCATCAGAGCAGTTCTCACAACCTAAAAATAGAAAAGAAAGAACTGAGTACCTGCTGACTATCATGTGAGGTGGGAGGGAGAAAAGCTGAGAATTAAAGACTATTTTAGGTTACCTTTGTTGGGTCTATGATTCCTTTTTCTACCATATTTACAAAGTCCCCAAGCATTGCATCATAGCCAACTTCTGATGGACTCTGCAGGATTTTTTCAACTATTAATGATCCTTCAACGCCTGCATTCTTTGCAATAGTCATTGCTGGGATTTTCAGTGTTCTCTTTATTATGTCAATGCCTGTAAGAAAAAGGATGTTTAGCATTACATATTACATAATGCTGCTCCTACTGCCAAGGCATACACTCATGTGCCAGAGATCAACACAAAAGAGAACCCTCTGAGCAAGAACATAAGCTATTTATATCAGTTCCAGGGAAAAAAAGTTCTCTGCTACTTGACATTTGTCAACAAATGACATCGTTGCAGGATATTCACACATTTTAGTTTTACTTCTGCAAAAGCTAGTAAGGAGTATCGCTACTGTAACATTGCACGAAGCCTTTTTCCATTTGATGTGCCACACAATCTCTTAAGCATCTTTCATTTTTTATGCCTGACTGCAATGGTTGTAACCGTCAACTCAATTCTTCCTTCAATGGTTTGCAATTCTTTGCAGGGGCTACTACTGGTGCTTTAGTAGTACTGGTTCTTTCACATCCAAGTCCAAGATTACAGTGAAAGCTCCTTCCCACTGTAAAGCAGAGATTGCCATACCAACAGGATATGAGGTTCTAAAGATCAAGTAACTAAAAACCCACTGAAAGCAACTGGTATTTAATCTTTCAAAGCCTCAAGACAGAACAAAGTCTATTCTTAACACTTCCACACACATGTTCAAGTAATTTACTTACCAATTTTCTGATCTTCGTTGGCTGGAACTAAGGCATCTAATGCTGGAATGCAGCGAAGCAATGCACAGCCACCACCTGGAACAATGCCTTCCTCTACGGCAGCACGGGTTGCATTCAGGGCATCAGTAACTCTGTCTTTCTTCTCATTCACTTCAACATCACTTGTGCCACCGACCTACAACAAGCAAGCCACACATCAAGATCTGCACAAGGAGCCTGGGCAGGAGAGCACTGCTGGCTAGAATCACTGCTGCAAACTGGAATAGCCAACTGAAGTCATTAACTGAAAAGTGCCAGAGCAAACCCATCCATCCTTTCCCATACCAGCAGCTTTCTTTTGTACCTCAGCACTCAAGAAACCTAAACACAGTTTTACTGTTTCATCAAGTTCTTAATACCAAAGTGTAGCACTGTAAGAAGCCAAACTCCTAAATCAATGGCTGAGATTACAGGACAAACACACAGCATTAACTTAGACTGGTAATAAAGAACTGATACCACTTTAACTTCTCACCTTCAATACTGCTACGCCATCAGAGAGTTTGGCCAATCGCTCATTCAGCTTCTCTTTTTCATATTCACTTGTGGTAACTTCTAGCTGTTCAATAATTTCTTGAATACGTTTTTCAATTTGAGCCTTTTCACCCTTCCCCTTTAGAAGCATGGTGTCATCTTTTGTCACAATGACCTCTCCAACTTTACCAAAGTCATGAGGCTGAATATCTTCCACATTTAGGCTCAAACCCTCTTCTCCAAACACCTGAAACAAATCACATGAAAAGTTGGAATTCACAGCTCTCCATACACAAATTTTTTATAGACACACAAACACATACAACAGGCTAACAGTGCAAAATAATCACACTACTGCAGCCAAGTGGAATGAAACTCTTCCCTTCTCCTAACAGTCTAGACGTGCAGGTACCTCACGAACTAGCCCCCACGGAATGGGGAGCTGCCAACTTCTTGCTCATGACTGACTAGTGTAACTCAACAATTCTAAGTGCCTGGAAAGTAGAGTTGTGTTACAGACTCCTCCTTGTATTTCAAAGGGTTATGAATATAGGCACTAAACTGAGTTTGGAAGAGTTTGCAGGTTCTCTAGTTAGCTTAAACGTTAAGTTTCATTTCAATAACCACCTTTGAATCCCAGTAACATGCTATGATTTTGAAATATGTATAAAAAAAGCAGCACAAAGGGAGACTAATCAGCTCATAAACTATTTGAGGAATACAGCAAAAAATTATCCAGTCTATTCCAAATATTTAAAATAATTGTAATTTGCCATACTCGAGTCTGGGCAACTGTGAGACAATCAGTTTTATAAGGCAGCAAGAAAGCTTTGCTATTTCTAAGAAATTCCCTTGAAGTTCCTCCTTTGCCTTAACAACCTAAACGCTGCAAGGAAATTGTGTGTAACTTCAGTCAGTTAAAAAGACATAATACTCATGGTTGGTCAGGGCTGCATTACACAGCAATTATCAATATTCGCATTTTTAAAAATTACAAAGATTCAAACATTAGACTTACTGTTACATATTTGAAAGAACAGGACACAGCCTGCAACACAGCAAATACAAGCCATGGACCTAAAAATACACATTTTTTTCCTCCTTAAATACCATTAGCATTTCTTAGACCAAAAAGCCAGTTAAAGCATTGTTACTTACAGCACCGCCAGTAGCAATTGCCATATCCTTAAGCTGGTTTTTCCTGTTGTCACCAAAACCTGGTGCTTTTACAGCAACAACCTGAAGACCAACCTTCAGTCTGAAAAGAAGAATTCAGAGAGCAACACTCCACATGTATTCAGAAAATGAGTCTAATTACTAAAACCAATTATTGCAGTACAGCTCTAACAATCAAGAAAACAAAGAGACCTTCACAAACTGAGCTGGTTTTGCTCAAAAGGCAGTTAGGAAACAATGGAAGTTCTGTCCAAACTGATGCAAAGTATGGCTATGTATAAAACCTGCTGTTTCTTTGGTACTTGGTAAAAGAACAGACAACGGCACTTCACTGTAGCAAATTCAAATACACACTTACTTTTGTATGTATTCCTTTAAAAGGATGAAAATGCAAAAAAAAAAAGTAGTATTTGTCTAGAAGTATGGATTTTAAGCCTCACCTGTTCAAGACAAGAGTGCTGAGGGCCTCTCCATCAACATCTTCAGCAATAATGACCAAAGGTTTGCGATGAGAATTGGCAATTTCAAGAGCTGGAACTATTGACTGTACACTAGAAATTTTCTTTTCACTGATTAGAACATAAGCGTCCTGAAATTCACATTTCTGCCCTGCAGAAACAACACACATTATCTGAACAATCCAGTTATCAAGCATTCTCAGACTTAAGGAGCCACTCTGGAGCAATTGTTGCACTTTTCAATGGCATTAAAAAGAGAGACACAAATTTTTTTCTCCAAGACTCCATTTTCAATTCTGCATCATTCTGGAGTGTTGCAGGGCCAGCTTGATCTTAGCACAGACACCTTCCACACTTGGCAGAAAATAAAAAAAAAAAACCAAACCCAAGACTCCAAGCTTTTACCAAGAGTTAAGAGTGTCTGATGGGGAAAGACCCCCATCCTATTTGCTGTGGTACACAGTGTAACAGATTGTAAAGTCTTTACAACAGATACCATTATTTCTAACTTACAAGAACCACTGTAAGGTATTTGACGCATTATTGGTAACTCACCTTTGGTTGTATTAATAAAATAGGGAGATATGTAGCCTCTGTCAAATTTCATACCCTCAATGATTTCCAATTCATCATTTAGAGTTTTTCCATCCTGTTTAGATACAAGAAAGTCTACATTAAAGATCCCTTATCTACTACCAAAAGCACAAGTATAGTTTTAGCATACTATGCACAACAAAATAAAAGACTCTGCACCATGTCAATTTTATGTGCTTCCCTTCAGAAGAAAAGGATTGTAAGAGGGAACAGCAATGAAACCCTGATCTAAAGGAGCTGAGGGAGGAATTAGGGTGGGATAATATATGTGAGCAGCAGCAGCTACATCACATGCCACAAAAGCCAGCCCTAACTGGAGACAGTCACTCTGCACTTCATCCATACGTCGGACACTTCTTACCTTGACAGTGATCACACCCTTTCGTCCAACTTTTTTCATTGCATCGGAGATTATATTGCCGATTTCCTGATCTCCATTTGCCGATATTGTGGCAACCTGAAACAGTAACCATTTAATCTCATTTCACAATACAACGGATCTGTTTCCTCACTACAAACAACCATTTCCAATTCTCACACTTCCTGACAAGAGAGGGCAGCTGACCATGGCACACCCACACCAGGACCCAAGAACTCTGTTAGAAGGGCAGCTCAAGTGCTGGGCTCAGGCAGCACACACAGGCCATCTGAATCTGCCACCGTGGGGAGAAATAAGCCATGAAGCCAAACACACCTGAAGCCTGAGACCCAGCTGAGCACCCACCTCTACCTGAACCTCCCACAGGAGATCCACCACACCCCCAGAAGTCTGCCATCACCTCCCACCCACAAACACATCTTTGCTGTTGTAAGACCACATTTTGGAATGAAACTTGAAGATGAGAAAAACTCCCTACTTCTGAACTAACTTGTAGCAGTGTAATTAAATGCAGAATACTGGGAATTTTAAATAACTCAAGAAAATCAGAGCGTTACCATGAAGATCACTCAATGAAACGTACTCTGAATCTTGATATATAAATACCCAGGTGTCATATACACAAAACTTCTTCTGAGGAATAGCTATGTAAATTTGGTTTAATTTTTTTTTTTTTTACCTGTGCAATTTCTTCTGGAGTTGTAACAGGTTTAGACAGCTTCTTCAGTTCAGCTATGATAGCATCGACCGCAAGCATCACCCCTAAAGATGAATGGAATACTTGTGAGTGAACAAAACAATGTATACAGCATAGAAGGGAACACACACACCCCCAACCCCAAAACCAAGCGAACAACAAACCACAAACCAGTTAAGTTTCAAACCGAAGTCCACGTTACAAAAATGCGTAAGTTTGCATGTTCAAAACCAAGCGACTGGCAGTTCTACTTCCATATTGCCACTTGTATACCTAGTGATCATTTTTTTGAATTCATGTGACATACTTTCCATCACAATGAAAATTTAAGGTAAATTTATTTACATGGCACCAGTAAATGTATATACTTAGCAGAAATTAATTAAATACTGAAATGGCTTCAAATGGAATTTACCCATGACAAATTAAAAAAGTTAACTGCATATAAAATAGTAAAATGATTAGAAAAATGAAGAATTTTTCAGAGTAATGTACAGAAACAAGCAGGTTCTCTATGCATCGCTCTTTATATAAAAAACTTTGTGGTTCTTCAAAAAGAAGATAACTTAATTCAGGAAGCTAGTCAAATTTTGGATATGAAAAGTAAACAGGCAGCAATTAAACACTAAAAATAAGGGAAGAAACATTACCCCTCCTGATTTCTACTGGGTTGGCTCCTTTGCTGATCTTCTCAAAGCCTTCCTTTGCAATAGCACGTGCAAGCACTGTTGCAGTAGTGGTACCATCTCCTGCTTCTTCATTTGTATTGTTGGCAACATCTTGAACTAACCTGGCTCCAATATTTTTGTATTTGTCTTTCAAGTCAATTGCCTTTGCTACTGTCACACCATCTTTTGTCACTTTGGGACTTCCCCAGCTTTGTTCAATAATAACTGTTCTTCCCTAAGGCGACAAAGAACAAATATTAAATCAAAGCCACACAACCCACGACTTAATAGATACTCTGAGAGTTCAACTGAAGATGAAGATCCTTTTGAACAGCCACAGCTGAACAGAAACATCACCTTGCACAGAGCTTTCAGCTGGGACTTTTTTCAAGCACACACATTACCAAGGTTCTGCAAAACTGGAAAAATGGCTCAAAAGGTTTATACTTTCACAGAATGAGGCTTCATTCCCCAGCCATAATGCTTAATACCACAGACTCAGAAAGGCTGCAACTAAAATAAGACTGGCCTTGCAGAGAAAAATAATTTAAGAGATTCCCTCTAACACTGATATTTTTTCCTAAAACTAAAATATGGCAACATAATGAATTAATTTGCAAAATTTCCATCAAGTCACAATAAAAAGTCTGTGACTGAAAAAGAGTAATACAAAGTTCAATTCGTTGCAGGTTCGGGGCGGGGGGGGCTGGAGGAATCAAAAAAGCAGAGACTTGAAACCTTATCAGCGATTACCAAAGAGAACTGAGAATACTAAACAAATGTGTGTTAATATGTTGCAATAGTTTCTCAGACACTGCAAGTTAACAAGCCTTTCTCCTCTTAGCCTGCACTTGCAGTCAACTACAAAGCTGAACTATCCTATGCAACGTGAACAGACAGAGTTAATATGGGAAACTATGGACCATACAGGGAACAAAGGGCAGATGCACCCACACAAGAGGACTGCTTGTTCCAATATGAATTCAATAGCTTGAATAACTGCCCCAATCAATCATGTTCCAGTTTGAGCTGGAGGCAGCGGAGATGCAAGGAGCCACCTCTGGTCCACTGCTACCCTGAAATTCTTCAACTGTCCTGACAACTGGAGCTGTTGGAAGAGGGGATGGGAGAGTAACTGCCCCACCTCACCACTGTCCCTCCCAGCTGACCCCGCACAAGTCACCTCACCTGGCCTGTTGGGTCTAGCTCAGAGCTGACCATGCTGGCTCCTGCCGAGACACTGCTGAAGGTGCTGATCACAGGCCAGCATGGCTTCAGCTCCAACCAGAATCCAGATCACGTGCCAAGCTAGCTAGCTAAGGACTCCCATACAGCATGCTACCACTATGGTGCACTGTGTTCCTTGCTTTCACAGAGCCCACTCACATCTGCCTCAATGATTCAACTGACTTTGGATTCCTGCCATGCACAAGACTACACTGCTTCCGAAATGCAACTAGCCCTAGAAGCTGCAAAAGAAACATTAAGCTTAAGTTACTGATGTTAAATTTATGGAAGAGCTTACATAATTCTAACTCTGTGCTACAAAACAATTATGCCAAAATAATGTATAATCTGACAACTTACTGCTATTTTATTTGACCTGCACTTCTCCTAAATCTAAAAGCGGCTCAAGAGTAAGAAAACTATCTCTGGAGGATCCTGCTACTGGTAAGTTCTTCACGTAACCTCTCCTTATTTTGCTTAATTTTATCCTGTATTTTGACATAGTCTTATTCCAAATGTTTGTTTGGTGGCTGTGAGGAGAGCAGCACAACAAAATCTGCTTATATCCAATTACACTAAAGGACTCACACTCAACGAACACCTTCTTTCTGTGTTTCTGAAAAAAGGAGCATCACCAGTAAACAGACATGCATTTTGTATGGAATTGCATCAAGAATCCAAGCACTCACATAAACTAGCTCTGACAAAGTAATCAACATATTGGCAGCAATATCAAAAAGATTGTGGGACACTACAAACCACATCTTTAAATACAGCACAATGCCAAAGGGAAGTTTCCTCACCAGAGTTATATTTCTTAAAACTGCTGGAAGCAAAATCAGGCATTATAATACAATCCCTACTTTTCTGCAAATATGCGGAGAACAGCAGATGAAGTGAGAACACTGGAAAAAAAACCCACAAGGTTACACAAAGTTGCATCAGGAACTGCCCTTTAACCAGTGCATTAGAACTATGTTTAGGCATTCACAAAGCAGCCTGATGCAAAAACCCAAGAGTTAAATTAACTGACTACACTTAAACTTTGTTCCTTTACAGAAAACAGCCACAGCTTGCTGACGTCACTGTTCCTTAACCTTCACCTGCTCATCTTACAGCATTTTTGCCTTTGAATAAAGCTAACAGAGCACCAAAAATGTGCAAGAAACGCATGAACAGATTTTACATAGGTCAAGTAGCCTCAAGAAAAGCTACCATGCATATGCTGTTATTATATGGAACAGATATTCCTGTGAGCCCAAAGAAAATCAGTGTCCCTTCCTTAAAGGGGAATGTCATTTCAAGCCTTACTACACATTGCATGACTATGCAAAATACAGCAGCTAGCTTTCTGAAAGAACCTACAGGGAGTCATACACTGTATTCTGTCCTACAAGCAACATAAACGAATGCCACTGCCACAGAATTTCACTTCAGCTAATAACATCTACCAGCAACTGAAAACTCAGCATTACACTTTCAGTATTTCTTTCACCTTGTTAATACTAAAAAGTGAAGTGGTACAAAATCATAATTTGTAAAAACAAAATGTAAAAAAATAAGTCACATGCATATTAACCCACCTCATGATATAGATACTTAAATTCTCCAGTGTGTTATTACAGGTTACCGTGGCTCAGTTAATAGCCTATTATACACATCCCCTTAACCTTCAAACTATTTAAACCAATATACTGCAGCTTTATCAGCGATCCAATTAATTTTACTTTTGTTACTGTGAAAAGCACATGCACAACTGTCACTGTTCAGGTGACAAAAATGAGAACATGGCTGCTCGCAGTTTGTTTCAGTCGGCAATCATGCAGCTCTACCGGAGAAAAACTAACCATGGGTTTCTACTATGGTGTTTTCAACCAGGTCAGAAAATTAACATAAAATAAATGCAAAATCTTCCATTACCTTTGGCCCCATGGTAACAGCTACAGCATCTGCTAAAAGATCTACTCCTTGAAGCATAAGAGCTCTAGCATCTGCTCCAAACTTCACATCTTTTGCATATGCTCGTGTTAGGTGGGGGGCGAGTGCTCTCGACACCGGCCTTATCTGACGGAGTACTGTAGATACACGGAGCATATCTAGGAAATTAAAACAAATCCAGAGGAAAATACAAGCGTTATGTTTTTGCACGGCTCCTCCTAGAATAAAAAGAAGGGAAAAGGATCCAGGAAGCGGAGCAAGTGACCACCGACTTCCAGCTTCTCGGCTGCCTGAGGCGGAGACACGCGGGCAACCGCTCAGGTAAAAGGCCTGGGCCCAGGTATTCGCCGCGAGGACCGGGCTGCCGCAGCTCCGAGCCCGCCTCGGCGGTCGGGCGGTCGGCCGCCGGGGCACGGCGGGACACCAGCACCTCCGCCCGGCAGGCGGCTCCCCGCCGCGGGACGCGCAGGCCACTGGCTGCGGCACCGCCGCCGTTCCGCCGGGCGAGGCTCTCCCGCGCCCGGCTCCCAAGGGCAGGGCGGGCCGCACCGCCCGGGCGAGAGCCGGAGGGCCGCGGCCGCCGTCCCGCGGCACAGAGGGGTACTGAGCCCTACCGGGACCCCCAGGGAGGCCGCGGGCCTCGGCCCGCACGTGTCCGCCCCCCCCCCCCAGCTCGGGCAGGAGCAGCAAGGTCAGGAGCCTCTCGCTCCCTGCGCCACCCCGGCCGCACCGCGCCGGCATCGCCCCCCCGCGGGCGGCGTGCGGGGAGGCCTCGCTCCACTGCCACGGCCACCCACCCCCCCGCGCGCTCCTCGGGACAGGCCTGGCCGTTAACCGTGCCGGCACCCCTCCCCCTC
>JANZLQ010000001.1:21563176-21573656 GCA_026212715.1 Elanus axillaris
CCCCCCGGCGGCGACCGACCGCTGCCGCAGTAGGCAACGGAACGGAACGGGCCGGGCCGGGCGCCGCGGTGCCCCGCTCACCTGCGGGCAGCGCGGGGGAGCAGCAGAAGTAACAGCAGGTGCCTCCGCCGTCCGGACGCGAATCTGAGCGGGCAGGTCTGCGGACGGGCGCGGGAAGGCGCGCGGCACTCACTGCCTCTGCCCCGCCCCCAACCCAGGCACCGGCCCATGTGGGGCTCCGCACCGCCCGGCCCGGGAACCAGCATAGCCGTCGCGGCCCCGCCCCTGGCGGGAGGAGGGGCGGCCGCGCCCGCCGACGGCCCTCCTTGCAGCGCCAGGGCGCCGGCCGCGCCGCGCGCATGCGCGGCTAACTCCAGCATGAGCCACTCAGGTTCCGGGGCCCGCCAATTCCAGAACCTTCTGGAACGCTCATGCTCGCTGAAGGTCAAAGTTGAGCTGACCTCACTTCCGGGCGGCTGTCCGAGCCCGGGAGCCGGCGGGCGCCAGACAGCGCGGTCCGCGGCGCCGCCGGGGTGCTAGCCGTCTTCGGCAACGTGACGTGGCCCCAGGGGTGAAAAATAACCGGCGGGATTAAAGCGGGCCGGGACCGGGGCGGGGGAACGCGCACCGCCCCGGGGCGGGGGCACGGGTGCGCATGCGCAGGCGCTGACCTTTCTCACGTGCGCCTGCGGCGGCCGGGTCACTCCGTGGTGGGGAACGCAGCGGCCGTCATGGTGAGTGCCCGCCGCCCGCGCCCCGGCTAGGCCTGGCCCAGAGTGCCCGGCGGCGCAACGGCGGGGAAGAGGAATCGCCGCGGGGCCCGGTGGTGGGCCTGCTTCTCCGCCGCGGGTCTCTGGGCAGCCTGTGGCCGCGCCCGGGTGTTTCCTCGGCCTGCCGCGGGGCTGGGCTGAGCCGAGGGGGGGGAGGCGACGGGCTCTCGACCGCGGGCGCGGTGGCGGGCCGCTCCCTGCGGGGGATGCCCGCAGCGGTCTGGTAGTGCCGCAAGGTCACGGGCAGCGCGCGGGGTAGGGAGTGAGTGAGCGGCCGGGGCAGAGGCTGTGCGGGGAGCTGCCTGTGGCTTCCCGGATGCTTCGGCGAAATGCTCTCATCGGGCTGGCGTACCGGGGGTGTCCCGCGCCGCGGTGCTGCCCTGCGGAGCCTGCGGGGAAAAGCGAGACGTTTTGTGCCGTCCTCTTCCCCCGCGGTCACAAGACTGGCTGCTTCGTCCTGTGAAACACAGGCCATCTCCAAAAAAAGGCGGCCAGAGACGTTATCTTCACCGAACGGTGATGACCTCGAGTGGCAGGCTTTTCCCTCTGCTGTTCTGCATCGTTGTGGCAGTAACGGTAGCTGGAGGGATGCACATCTCTCGAGTACTGCCTTCTGCTCTTCGTGCTCTGCCTGTAACTGTGTTTTCTCCTGATTTTAAAGCATGTGTGTATATTGGTGTTAGTCAAGGGCGTGTGGATGCC
Organism: Elanus axillaris; assembly: GCA_026212715.1. NCBI lineage: Eukaryota > Metazoa > Chordata > Aves > Accipitriformes > Accipitridae > Elanus > Elanus axillaris. The sequence continues at coordinate 21,564,649 of JANZLQ010000001.1, forward strand.
AGGCTTTTGATTCTAGTCGTTTCTACAAGTATGGGCTCTGGGTACCTGTTTAGTGCAGCACTACCTCCATGTGACTTGGCAAGTCGCCATATCTTTTCCTCTAAGTTCATTCTTCCTGACCCCTGCTTGTTGGGGTTCGGTGCTTGTGTTTATTAGCTAAGCAGCAGTAAGTAGTTGCAGAAAAACCCCAACCCCGCCAAAAAACCCCAACCCATCCCAACTTTGCTTAAGCAGAGGCAGATATTGAAGCAGTCAAGGTAGAAGTATGCCTGTCTCCCTGGTTTTAGGAGCTTAAACCTAAAGCTTCTTGTGAAGTTGCAGTCTGTGCGTAGAGGTCAATAAAGGAACAGCGCGCTCACTTCAGACTTCAAACTTAGGAGGCTGTATGTCGTTACATAAATGCTAAGGCTTGAAAGTACCTGAAAAAGACTGACATGTGGTACCTGGCTCCACTTTTGCTTATTATAAAACAATCTGCTACAGGAATAAAAATGCAACTGTCCCAAGAGGTCCTTCATCATCTGAATAAATATCGTTCATATAATCAATAATTATGCTCTAACTAAGGATTTGGGATTAAAAGCCTGTGGAGCTTTTCAGCCGGAGGAGGAGGCTGCTCTGTCTGGTGGTGGTTTATTCCCCCAGCTGAAGTACATCTTCCTGTGGCTGAACTGTAAGGATTGCCCGGCATCTGCTTGGGTCTTTAGCAATTTCTGATGCAATCAAAGGTGGCATATGTGTGCTGCTTTTAAAAATCAATGCTAGCAGTTTTCTTAAGTGTTAATTTCTCTCAAAAGAGAAATCACTTTGTTTTTGTTTTTGTTTTTAACTCTTTAATTGCAGTTTCATTTTAATGTTCCTTTTGTTACAATGCACAATTACTTCCACAGGCAGGAAAAGCATTTAGGAAATTTCTTCCCCTCTTTGATCGTGTTCTGGTTGAACGATGTGCGGCTGAGACAGTAACCAAGGGAGGCATCATGATTCCAGAAAAAGCTCAAGGGAAGGTGCTACAAGCGACAGTAGTAGCAGTTGGATCAGGAGCCAGAGGAAAGGTAAATACCCTGAACCGTTACCTTTGGGTAGAACTAGTAATGGTGTGGTGGTAGCTGGAATATATTATCATAAGAAAGAGATGTTTGCGGTGTAAATGCAGTGATACCTCATCAAAATGGATGACCGGCAACAACTGAAGTTGGAAGTACAGGTTCAAGAGGAGGTAGAAATCTCAGGTTCTCCTGACTGGGTCTGATTTTGAATGCCAGCATTCCTTCCATCATTTGTTAAAGGGAGAGTACTTGCCTTTTAAAAATCACTACTCTTTATTGAGATTTATAAGCAGCTTTAAACTGCTTGTAAAGTAATGGTGTGGGTTTTGGTGGTGTTGGGTTTTTGGTTTGGGTGTTTTTTTGTGGGGCAGGGGTTCTTTTTGGTTGTTTGGGTTTTTTTTAGTTTTAAATATATGAAGAATGTTTTGGGGGATATCTTGTTTCATCACTTCTCAGCCAAAACCTTGGAGGACTGGCAGCTGCCTTTGTTAAAATTATTACATGCCCAAATTTCTGTGACTTGTGAACAGGGTGGAGTCCCAGAAGTGGCATCTGCTGTCATGTGCTGTGCAAAATATCATTGTCCATAGGGATTAGGCTTACTGGACAAAAGAAAATAATGAATCAAAAGAAATAATTTTTTGTTAATTTTGCATGCTGAATACATGTCTGGGATCATAAAAAAAGACAGTCTTCACAAGACTGCCAATAGGCTATGGGCTTCAGCATCAGAATGGGTTTTTCCCCACTAGAATAGTATTCAGTTAGCAGCAATAGTGGAAAACAGGTTAAATTTCAACTAGGGTGTGTTGACTCAGACTCTTTCTTTACCATGAGTCCCTCCATACATATCTGATTTTTAAAGCTTTACATTGTGAAGTGATGCATCAAAGTAACAAAAGATGGGAAGGTACTTTTAACTGGCACTTAGATAAATTAGCCTTGGCTATAGAATATGGAAATGGGCTTTCTCCCTTCATTTTAGAAGGAAGGGGGTTTCATAGCCTGTCAATTTCTTGGGTTTCTTGGTTTTTTTTTTCTTTAAGTGAAGGCCTATTCAGTATGTCAAGCAAAGACCTCACAGTTGTATTTACACTCAAAACTAAATTACTTATATTCAGAAAATGACTGTAGTTCTGCTGCTGAAATATTGCAGGACTCCCATGCTTGAGAATTGACTGCTGTGCTTCTCTTCCTAGTAAACCTGTATATTCTAGTTTCACTGTACAATGAAAATACGGAGTAGTTGTGATTTCCTGAATGTTTTATATGTGGATGGATCGTTGTACTTTGAATTCTATTACGTCTGTCTATATTGTGGAAAACTAAAGATTTCTTTTTTTCTCTTTCAGAATGGTGAGATTCAGCCAGTGAGTGTAAAAGTTGGTGAAAAGGTTTTGCTACCAGAATATGGTGGCACTAAGATAGTACTAGAAGATAAGGTAGGTTTCCCAACTTTGTGAATGCAAATTAAGCTGGTTCCCAAAATGCCATACTACCAGCGATAAATATGGTAGTTACTTCATAGGGTTAGCAGCATTCAAGGAATGCAGTTGTTGGTATTCAAATGGGAGCAGCTGAATCCAGCCAGCCTCTGGTACCTGTAGCACTTGCTACTTCCAGCCCTGCTTAAAAGGAAGTAACCAAGGAAACCTCTGGCCTGACCTTTGCTAAGTGGACAAAGTGCCTCTATATGCCAGTCATGTATCAGAGGGAACCCTAAAAGGCTTTGAAATTACTGGGAGTATCCTTGCTTTTGACAGGGAAAGCTTGCAGAACTGTCTTCTAACGGTTCTTGCACTTCCTACTACTAAAAATAGTAACTTGGTAGCTTTCCCAAAGAGTATCTTATGAACAAAAAAAAGTCTTTTGAAGAAGTCAATGTGTAGACCTAGTTGTGGTTAGCTCACTGTTGTTTTTGTACTTCGTGACTGTGGAAGCCCTGACTTCAGAACAAGATGGTATTTGCAAAACATCTGATAGGACAGATACTAATATTCCTTTTCTTTGCAGGACTACTACTTGTTTAGAGATGGTGACATTCTTGGGAAATACGTGGACTAAACCTATTGCAGTATCAGTCATCCATTCCACAAAAAATGCTGAAATTTTTCTTTCATCATGTAAATAATGTCCTTTGTTTTATAAGAAGTAGGCATTGAGTCTCTGAAATAACTTGTGATCTCACTGTAATGATGGAACACAAATAAAAATATGTACAGCCAGAAATCACTTGCTCTTGCTTGAGTTCCATTGAACAGTGAAATTCAAACGACCACCAACCAGCCTTAATTATTCCAAACAACATCATTGTATATCCTTATCTCTGTACTGAGATTGTAAAGGTCTTTACAATAAACTTCTAAAATTATTCTGCTTCTGTCTCAGTTTCTGCTATTGCTCAGTGAAACTGAGTCTCAATTGTGTAATGAACTAATTTCTCTGAAACAATTCAATTGTATTAATACATCATTTTTCCTAAACTTGTATGATGTTGGGAGGTTTAAAAGGGTTATCACACAGATGCAGCCATGAAGGGGACTTTAAGCTAGCTCCCTTGCACACTGAACTTTACCTTAAGATAACATGGGGTTTTAGCTATTGCTAAGACAGAAGTTAAGATGTGTACACTGGAAGGTTAATGCACACAAACCACCCTGCCACAAACAGCCTGTCCCACAGCAGTCTAAAAGGAGCTTGGTACTAGTCACAGCCATGCTAGAACAAAATCGTCCACTTCAAGATGAAGCAGATAAGAATTATGTATCTCTCACTGAAATTTGCCAATAGACAACACGTAACTTCCCTCCAACAGTTAATCAATCAGGCGGAATTGGGGCTGATGCTGATCTTAAAGCAAATTTTGTTACTAACTATACTGCCTCAGGCCAGATCTCCAGCCTTCCTATCATAGAGTCATTTAGGTTGGAAAAGACCTTCAAGATCGAGTCCAACCATCATCCATGCCTACTGGACCATGTCTTGGAGCGCCTTGTCTATGTGCTTTTTGAATACCTCCGGGGATGGTGACTTCAACCACTTCCCTGGACAGCCTATTCCGATGTCTCACAGTTTTCTCGGTACAAAATTTTTTCCTAATACCCAGCCTAAACCTCCCTTGCCGCAGCTTGAGGCCATTATTTAGTAGAGAGCCAACTGGACAAATTGTATTTCCTTAATGCAACATACTTAACTAGCAAGACATTTACTTAAGTAATGCTGAAGCAATCAAATTTGCATGTTTCTAACCACCCTGTCTTGCCTTGGAAAAGGATTCACAGTTCATGCAGGAATACACAAATCTGTGCTTTATACACTGTATTCCTAATGATGCTTTCAGAGTTGGTATGCATACATTGATCCAGTGCAGTTTAAGAACATATACTGCCTTAAAATGTTTTGATGTAGTCTTATGTGAAATGAATCAGTATATGACTGACTGACTTACTGCTACTGAAACTTTAATAGCAGCAGCTAAACAGTACTTCCTTCTCATTCTGTTCAAGCTGTTAGGAGGAGATCAATGTTGCTAGATACACTATTAAGGCTTATTCTGGAGATACCAGGAAAGGGCTGTAACGAAAAATACCTCAGTGGCTGCAGTGGGGGACTTCAGCTTTGACATACTCTGAAAACACTTTCTGCTGGGGCAGCTTTGGCCCCCTTCCCCCAACAGCTAAACTTCAGCACAGAGTTGAGCTGGAGCCCCTTTTTTTTGCCTAGTCACCAACTATCACCCAGCTATTCCATTAGGAGCTACTTTTGACAATCGTGGCTGTAATGTCTTTTGCTCCCCATAGTTGTGGGGTGTGTTGCTTGTTGGCTGGTTACCACCTACCGGCTTTGGAGCTGTAGGCAAACCAGGCAAAAGTTACACTGTGCAGGTGGTTAAACTCCCACTGAACTATGTGCTAACAGGGAAGATGCTAAATTAAAATCCAGTATGTTTTAGTACAAAAGCTGTACTTCTTGAAATCTGGCCTATTGCAGTTTTACTTCAGTATTTACAGCAGTGCACTTTACAGCTGAAACTTAAGATTATCACACTACGAGTATCTTGAAAGACAATTAATTGTGTAATGAAACACAAACTGATTGAGAAGCATTATCTTCCACTAGAGCAAGCATGCCTTTATCTTCCATGATAAGGTAGGTATTCTGTTGTATTCGCATACCAAAGAGGGGAAGGTATTTACATATTTACAAACTAATTATGGAAACTACAGCCCATCTCAATGAGAAAAAGACAGTAGGAATCAACTTCCAACAAGAGAAATGTTTAGGCCTAACATTTCAGCATTTCTTTCGAGAATTGTCGTTTAGACACATGAATTACATAGGATCCCCACTCAGCAAAGAATTTCACGGTGTTTAGAGTTCTTCTCTGAGGAGCCACTACAATCTGTGGGGGTTGTGATCTGCAGGCAGGTGACCCAGAGGTAGCGCATCTCCCCTTACTATTTGCACTACTTGCCTTCACCCCTAAGCACTGTACTCCTCAGCCACTGGCAGCACCAGTGCACCAGCCCACACCCCAGAAGGATCACGCTGAACTTGCAGTGCAGTGCTGCTGAGCACACACCACGTGAGTCAGTCTCCCCCCAACTCTTCTTTCCAACCCATGCTTTCAGCCGCAGCAGATTTTCAGCAGCTTGATATCATGCTTATTTAATAAAATGTTCAGTGTGGCTGTATCTACTAGTGTTTACATAACTGCTTAAAAGCAAAACTCACATTTTCCTGAAAACTTCAATGGAAATAATTTATGGATTGGGGGGTGGGGGGAATCATGCCTAGGCCTAATCAGAGGACACACTTGAACATCTGCTGGATCAACAGACAGAGAACATTTTATTCTTGCACCATGAGGCTATCACTGCAAGCAAGGACAAGGTGACTATTACATAGTCAAGGCAATCCATGTGCTGTTCCTGTTTCTTAGTCCATGATGGCATGCCAAATTCTATATTCCTCAGGTTCTATAAAGGAGAACAGAATCAATCACAAATGCTCTTTTCTTTGGTGTGTTGTTCCTGTAGGAATTTAGACTTCTTTATTCCACTGTTTTCTAGAGTATTTAAAAGCTTCAATTTTGGCAAAAATGTTACATATTGGCCTACCCAGTTTTGGCAAGGGCATACAGTCCCTCCCAGCCTTTTCTCAGGCTGCCTGAATCACAGGGAAAAAACATGGACTTCCATCTACTTTTGCTACTTCCCTTTCTTAACATTTCAGAGCAACTTCCATCAGCAGCAGCTATACTGTTTTCAGGGAAACATCCTGGTTATGTTATCCTGCCATAGGAAGGAAAAGATGAATCTTCTACTCACTAGCAGAGAAAAAAGGAAGGCCAGGTCCCCAGCAGCACGGGAATACTCAATAAGATTTTGGCCAAATATCCCATTTTTCACTCTTGAAGGTCATTAGGCAATGAGGGCAAGGTGGAAACTAAAAAGTGAAATTACTGTTGATCAGATTTTGTTTAAAAACAACTTGAAATCCAATAAAACAAAAATAATAAGCAGGTTTCAGGAATAGAGGGTTAATTATCAAGGGGCAACAGGAGAGACCTACAGGCTTTAACACCTTCATTAAGAAACACTGCAGATTTCTTTCCTCTTTCTGCAAACCCACGAGCCAGATGCAGATTGAACTAACAGATACATATTTCTCCCTGAGAGGTATTTCGTCACAGCCTGATTTATTTCCATTTTAGAAGCAAGATGTCCATGAAAAAAAAAGTCAGGGACAAATGGAAATGTCAAATCCCCAACTCTTCTGTGCTTTAAATATCAGTTAAACCTTGAATATGATGATAGAAAAAGAAAATTTTTTTAAGCAACCCAAACAAACAAAACAACAAAAAAAACCCAAACAAGCTGCTGAATTTTAAAGGACTTAAACAGCTCAAATTACTTTTGGGACTGGCTAGTTATAATATCAATCTCATAAAAAATACATGTTGGATTGCAGCTAATCTAATGAGGTAATAGGACATTTGCATACCCTTCATTCTAGTGCACCAACTTTTCCCAACATTATTAACTTTTTCATAGTTTCTTACACAAAACTGCTCAGTTTCACCACATGACTCAAATAGCTAACATCTCAGGGGCAAGAATGCTGACCAGGAGTAAAAAAGTAACTAATACAAACTGAACTCAGGTGCCTAAAGTTAGGAATGCCACCTCAGTGTTACAGTGTAATGTGAACAGAGTTGCCATTTCTGTCAATATAAAGTGCTGGTTAGCTGGGTGTGTGCACCCAAGCAGGAGATGACCCCCTTAGCTATTTCTCACCACTCACAGATTGTCCAGCTTTCAGCTCTAGAACAAGGCAGGATCCTGGCCATGGCATTGCCCAAGCAAAATAAGTATTCAAAACACACCTTGCTTTCTGATGGGAAAAACTTATTAGAGATTTTTCAATCCAGAAATGTTTCCTGTACTCTAACTCTCATTGGGTAGGGGTTTTAACGTGGGGAAGCACATGTTATTTACAGCAAATTAACTGAGTGAGTCAGGGAAATCACACCTAGCATTTGCTCTGTAATGCATTGGAAGTAGGGGCAGCATCAGGTACCAGCATTCTCCACTTTTCAGGAAACAACACACAACTGCAACCATTTATTGATTGATTGTATAAGGGGAGGTATCTCATCTTTACCTTGTTGCTTCATCTTTCATGCTCACAGACAGAAGCAATTCACTCAGACTTAGCCATTCTGTACTCCTGCCTACCATTTATTCCCTAGAAACACAACAGCTTCCAAACCATTTTATTCTTGCTCATCCTACAGAAATAATATGAGCTGCTCTAGTCTTCCAAAATGTCTACTGGCTTGTAAGAGGGACCTACTTATCAGCCAACTATAAGCTAACAGCGCCTTTTATAAGTTTACTTTCCAAATACAGTCAACACATGTAATACCCGACTTAGTAAACCTTGAAACCCAGGCTAACTCTGTTTTCCATTAGCACAGCAGTCTCTGACCTCTGTACGCTGAACTCATGAGTCTGGCAATGCTGCCTTTGAAGACCTAAAAGGGCTTCATACCTACTTTGTCTGAAGTATTTTGCCCCAAATCACTGTTGTTGGTTTTTTTTAATTCATTATTCTTAGTATTAACAACTATCTATCTTTAATACAGGACTTAAAAAAAAAAATTCACACCCTTACAGTTTATGTCGTACAAAATTGTACAGACTCTGCTGTGTTGTGCAGGGACTCGTATAGAGCAAGCAAGGACTGACCTTGCGGGAGAGCATGCACAGTCAGATGCTGACAGAGGGATACTGACGAAACGGGATGAAATCTGAAGAATACCATTTCTCAACAACCAGTCAGCAAATTAATCTCTGGAGACTTTATCTCACAAAACCAACAACTCTGCTCACTGCTACAGGCCTGTCTTCGTGAAACCGGCCTCACTGCGCAGCTCACGCTTCCTCGGGCAGGCACGGAGAGACCTGGATGGACAGAAAGTGTCAGGAACCGCCATTAAACCCGTCCCCATTTCCCGGGGGTGGGGGTGGGGTGTTGTTCCCTCACGAATATAAGGCTCAGAGGAAAGCTCTGCTGTCGAAGAGGTTCCCCACGCAACCCGCGGGTGGCTTCGCCCCACAGAGAAGCCCGAGCAGGCGGGGAAGGGCCCGCGGCCTCCCCGGGCCTCCAGCCCCTCGCCGGGGGACGGCTCTTCCGCGCACCCCCGCGGCCGGGAGAAGGAAGTGCACGTACGGAAGCGGGGGGAGCGGTCGGGTCCAGGTCCCGCCTCGCCGCCCACCGCCCCCCAGGCCCGGGTCCCGTCTCCTCTCGCGAGAAGCGCCGCCGCTGGTCCCGCTCCCGCCGCGCGGCGGCCGTTGCTCGCCCGTGGCGGTTCCGCCCCTCCCCTCCCCTCCCCGCGGCGGCGGCCGCAGCGCCCGTTCCGCCCCCTTGCCCGCTGCCCCGCCCGGCGCTGCC
>JANZLQ010000001.1:21573952-21601729 GCA_026212715.1 Elanus axillaris
GGGCGGCGGCGGCGGGCCCCGCTCCGCGGGATGGCTTTGTTCCCCGCCGCCTGGGCGAGACCCGGCCGCGGGCGAGCGGGCCGGGGCCGGGCCGGGCCGCGGCGGCCGCCTTCCCGACGGGGCCGTTGCCTGCCGGGCCGGGGGAAAAAGGCCGCTGCGGCACCGGCTCCCCCGCGGCTCTCCGGCGGGGCGGGCGCCGTGCTTCCCTGGGGTTTCCGGGCTGCGGTTAAGGAGCCAACGTCGTGTGGCGCCCAGGTGGCCGCTGGGACCGAGCCGCGTCCTGCAGCGCGGTGGCTGTCATCGGCGGCGCTTTCCCCTGCCTCGGTACCGGCAGCGTGGGCGAGCCCTGGTGCGAAAGAACCGAGCGTTAGCTGAGGCAAAAGTGCTGCTTCCCAGATCGCAGGCTTTCTTCGGGCAGGGTTTTGTGGTTTGTTTTTTTGTTTTGAATGCTGCCAGTGCGTTGCTGTTGCTGCTATTAAAATACTAAACACATCATCAGCTGAGTGAGGTCACTCTGTGGTCATACAAACGGACTTCGGTTGGGAGTTCTGCATCGTCAGATAGACGATACCTGGCCTGCTCATCCCGAGAGATCAATCATCCTTCTCTTACGTAACCTGCTGTGCTCCTCCCAGAGTGAACCTGGGCTGTTGTCAAATCCTTTCTCTTAATCAAAACGAAATTGACTTATTTCTGGGCTTTCAAGGGTGCCTTGAAAAGGTACATCTCCAACATGTAAGCTACATTTTTTTAGATTATTTCAGAGGTGTAATCTTCTGTGAGGCCTCCATGCAAGACTTTTTCACTCTGCATTTGTGAGGAGAGCTCGTGGTCCGAAACAGGGCAGTGTATGACATGGTGTCGTAGGAAAATGCATATCTTTTCTCCTCCCACTCTTTGTCGTAATGTACAGAGGTAAAATTATTACACAACCCTGTAAATCAGTTCATTCTATACATGTTTAATCTACGAAGGAAGTGGAACATCATGTGCCTTCTGTTTGACAAATTTGGTGTATTCTGAAAAACAGTAAGCTGGACATAGACCTAGATTTGGTCAAATATTATAAAGCATAAAGTTCATGTGAGTTGAAGAATTCTGTGTCTAGTGATGCAATCATAGGATTTTTTTTTTTCTGGCTCTATAATTTTGGATGATACTGTGGTATAGCTATTCAGTATGTAAATACAATTACTTAATGATATTTCAACACTGGAAATTCACGATAGATACTTTTTCTAGAGATGACCGTATTCTCTCAAGAACAGATTGCTAAGCTTCAGAGTTGGAACGTTTTCTTTGAGTCATTGTGTCTACTAGGACAGCTTTGTGAGGCTGATTTGCAGTATCTCGGGACAGTAAGAGAGAGCAGCGCTAAATTTTAGATATGAAAAATGCAAAGTAAGAAAATGTATATGTCTGGGACGATGGTAGTTGCAGCAGATGTGAATTGCTGCAGAACACTGAAGTACAGCTGGATCTGAGGTGAAACTTCAGGCGGGTTTTATCATTAACCATATTAAACATGGTGGGTTAGCAGAGCTGGTAACTATCCGGTTATGCAGCATACTGAGCATACCAAGAGAATGTAGTATGAACTCAGGCCAACAGTGCATTATATTATCTCAGTTTAGAGAAGATGTTTTCAGTGGTGTGTTACTACTAGAATATATTGGGATTTTTAGTTTTATAACCATTGTATAATGCTACTCTCTACAGACTTCTTTTCTTCCCCATTCTTACATGGTCTAATATGTGAAATGGGCACTGTATGCAAATATTTAAGAGATACAGGCTATATAAGTGTGTTACAGCAAGATGTGGGGGAGAGGTGATGTTTATAGTACACCAAGTCACACAGAACTTTGCTTTCAAGATGTTCTACTATTTTAACATTACGAGCACAAGACCCATTTCACCCTGTTCTTGCCAAGGTTATGGGCTGCTTCTGTTAAGATGTAGCTTCCTGGAATTGTACAAACTACATCTGTTTCCCCACACATTCAAGCTTATTGTAGGTTGTGCACTTTTCTTTCTCCCCTCTATTTTTGTTAAACTGGTTTAAACTTTTTCTAACAGGATTTCTACAATTGGCCTGATGAATCCTTTGAAGAAATGGATAGTACATTAGCGGTTCAGCAGGTATTCTTATTTATGTGAAACGTTAGTAAGTTCTGTTTCTCAAGTTTTGTATTTCAGTAAAAAAAAACCCCAACAGAGAACAGGGCATGCTATTTATCTGCTTAGAATGTTGCTGCACAGGAGTAAATTTCATATGTACCCTACATACATTTAAAAAATTGTAATTATTGATTTTGTTTGCAGAAATATCTAGAATTCCCGTATCTGGTTTCAATGAATCAGATTTAAGAAAATTGTGGGGTTTCCTGTGTGGTTCTTTTGGTTTGAGATTGATGTTGTAAAAAAACTGTAAAATTTACCCATTCTTTTACTTTTTCTAATTGAGGAGAGGCATTTTTCAGATCTGGTATTTTTTATAACAATTTTCTTACCCTGCCCATCTATTCTTTAACTTAACTTTTTAGTCCATCAATCACTTCATAAGTAAAGGGAAAAACTAAGTCCCTCAAAGACATAATGCCCTAAATATACTGTCTTACTATAATTGCAACAAGATCTACATTTATTTTCCCCCCACTTTCCTAGTATATTCAGCAAAACATAAGGGCAGACTGTTCCAACATTGACAAGATCCTTGAACCTCCTGAAGGCCAGGATGAAGGTGTATGGAAGTATGAACATTTAAGGTAAGAATCCATCTTCTGTCAGCCTAGTGTCCCAATTCTAAGTTTTGTTCATTGATGGTGGTAGTGAGCCTTTTTAAATAAGACAGATCAAAAGGAACTTAAACGAAACTTGATATTTCTACTATTAAGTATTTTTATACCTTGGTATTAATTATTATCTGAATTCCTTGTTCTTTCTGAAGATTTGTGATGCACTCTTATCTAGTGTATTCGATGTTTTTAAAGAAAATGTTTGTACCTTGCCTCAAAAGTTGTACTAGCATGTTTTGAATATGAAAATATAGTCATGAATTTCCATAGCACTTTCTCATAGTATCATCAGTTCTTCATCTGCACTAATTGGGAATGTGATTTCCAGATGCTTCCAGTGCTTTTTCTGAAACTTGCAGCAAAATAGGCTTTAGCTGGGAAAGCAGAAGTACCTATGTCTTGCAATTCTTTTTCTAGTTGTAAGGAAACTCAAAACTTTTTGTCGTTCTCTCAGTTTGTTTTATTCAGTATAATAAATATGTTTAGCCTAGGTGGTTTGTGCCTGAAAGTATTTTTCAGTTGTAGTGTAGGTTCACACCCTGTTAATACATATGTAGTAGTAATCCTTTTTTCCTGGCATTACTTTAGTATCCTTGTGTCCTCATTTATTTTTTTTCTTCTTGTAAGTGTGTCTTCTAGCTTTATCAGATATGTTTTCAGGAATAAGGATAGTTCTAAGCTACTCCTAGACTTATATATCCTGACTTTTTGCCTCCCATTTTCTTTTTCTCTCCTCTGGTCAGGAGCAGTTCCAATAGACACAGGGAATCCTCAAAGGAGGAAAAAGTACATACAATTGCAAAAGACATTTTAAGAATTTCCCATCTTTTCACAGACACCGAAAATCACTGTAGATTCATAGAAGTGACCTGTCACTAAATACTTGTCACTTTTGGAAAACTTATTAAAGTTTTTCTTGTAGGGTGGGGGGGTGAATTCTCTTAAGTTAAAGAATGCACTTTCAGGTACATTCTAGTGAAAGCAGTATTTCTAGAAGTCTCACTGTTGATGATCTGTAGTGGGATATTGGCCACTTGATTGATCTGGAGGAAGTATACCTTAGAAGGATGGAATTATCCAAACTATATGAATTTAAAACTTGCACTCTTAAGAAAGTAATTTTCTTAAAGCGTTCTTTAATTTTTTTTACCTGTATATGTGAAATGGCACTTTCTTCAAATAACAAAGTTGGTATCTTAAAGACTTCCATTGAATTATTTGTTAAGCTCAGCCTCTAGTGTCAGGTAAGAATTAAAATATAATTGTTTTGCTGAGTAAAAAAAATATGCTGGTGTGAATTCTGTTTCTCTTGATTTGTAGTCCTTCTATAGTGTGTTAATTCCTGTAGCCTGTTGCCTTTTCAGGTGTGACAATCAGGTAAAACTATTTGATGGTATTCTTTAACTATGATTTTTTTTCATGTTCTGATGTATTTTTTCCAGTTTACAAGAATAATTTCCAAAAATGTTGAGAGATCTGTTAAGAAGATCAGAATGTATAACCTTGCTTTTTATTAGCTGTTTCCAGTGGGAAAACAAATTGTTGATTTTGATGCTGCTGTGTTCAATTTTTTTTTTTTAGACAATTCTGCCTTGAGCTCAATGGACTAGCTGTCAAGCTTCAGGTAATTCTTTTCTTGCTATTTTTATGTTGTGTCAGGGAGGAGACCCTTTTTGTATTGTAAGATGCAGACTTTGCAGAGCTTTCTTCTAAATTTACACACATAGACTTAAGTAGTGGTTTGAGGTAAGAGCTTTTTTGCTAGAAGTCTTTAAAACCCTAAAAAACTTTTTTGGTGGGGAACAAGGTAAGGAAGTGATTTGGAAAGATCAGCTCCTCTTTGCTGTTGGGTAGTTTTCATATCTGAACAATTGTTTTAACAGAGTGAATGTCACCCAGACACATGTACTCAGATGACAGCAACTGAACAATGGATTTTTCTTTGTGCAGCTCATAAAACTCCCAAAGAGGTATGGATGTATTTTGGAAAAGTGACTCCATTTATGTAGGATTTTATTTCACATTTCACGTGTTCATGAGGAGACCATTACAGCTGACTGCTTAATCAAACTGAGAGCTTATGTGGGTTAAGAATATCACTTGAGGTTTCCTTCTTTCCCATTCTGTAGAGGTTTACAAAAGAACGGGATGAGGTAGGAACAGACTGCTTTTTACCGCAGGATTAGAGACTTTGTGCATTCCCCTCTTTTCTCTCTTAATTTGTGTTGAGACAGCTTGAAACTCAATGGAAAAAGGTCTTTGTTTAATTGAAGGAAGAGTGCATGCTGAGAATAGGCTGTCTTCTTCAAACTTTGGCCTCAATCCATAGCACTAGGCATATAAGCCTGACACTGTGAAAGTGACTGCATGTGCATGTTCTTAGGGAAGTTACTCCTAAAAGGTAGTGGAGTCCTAAAAATACTGTATGTCAAGTATATCAGCATGGCAGTAGCTTGTCTTCCTGAGTGTCCAATTACTTTAAGCTTTGTTCAGATCTCCTATTGAACAACTTAATACATCTTTTTTTTTTTTCCTTCAGAAGGTCTTTCTCTGTTGCTATTTGTTATGGTGATAGTGCAGTCTGTTTTATTTATCTTTGTATTTCACCTTCCAGAATAAGGTATTGGTTCTTCTTAACCTTACTCTTTCTGTCCTGTAAGCTTTTTTTTTTTTTTTTAATTTCCTGAGATGCCTTGATTTAATTGTGAAGGCCAACTTCTTTCCAACTCCCTCCTTTTGACCCTCGTCCTCACTCAGTATACTGGCATGCAGCAAGTCTGTTTTACTCAGCTAGACTGGAGAACTTCAGGGTGCTTTTTCTATCTGAACACACATCATTCATCTGTTTTCCATGTCAATAATAGGTATCAACTAACAGTCAGACAGTGGGTGATGCACCCTTGACCTGCTGACAAAAATGTACAACTGAGAAGTCTTCTTCCTGAAACTGGGGAAGTGCAACATGGACAGACATTCCTGCTGTCAGCGTGTCTCAGTTCATCTTTACTTTCTTCCTTCTCTATGTGTACTTGATTGCAGAGCCAGGGCTTGGCTTGTTATACGCTTAGCTACACTAATGATTTTGGTTTTCTTTGCCAAGATAAAAAGCATTGATATACTTAGGTGCAGGTTTGGGTTTTTTTGGTTTGGTTGAGTTTTTTTGATAAGATGTTAATTTAGGCTGTAAAAGAAAGCATCTGGCAACTTGACTCTGTGGGAAACAAATGAACAGCAAGGGAATGATCATCTTTCCTTTCAGTGTACTTCCATTATGTGTTCTTACTATACAGCTTTACTTACAAAAGTACATAAAATTCACTACTCATGCATAATCACATTTCCATAGTAACTTTTTCTTGAAATAATTTACATGGGTTGTGAAACAGAGGAAAGAAATAGGTCACTTAAGGAGGAAATGTACTTAGACCTTCAGAGAAGCTATGTGAAACTTCTGGGAGTAAAAACAACCAGTAAAGTTAAAAGCATCAGGAAACATAACTAAGATGTTTCTCTTCAAACAAGTTATATGACAATATCATGCATGCAGTCATACATGTGCTCACTCACTGTGTATTTTCATAGTGTCCTGCTATAGACTACACCAGACACACACTTGATGGAGCTGCATGTCTTCTGAATAGCAATAAATATTTCCCCAGCAGGTAAAAATGCTTTCTCTTGGGAGGGGGGAAGGGACTAGGTGGCACCTAAACATTTACAAAGCACACGGAAAGGCATAATGCATTTTTCAATCACTACCATGGAAAATACCAGAAGTCCTGCAGCATGTGTCACTTGTTGGTAGGCCTGTTGTCACTTTTAAGCCAAGGAATAATTCCTACCCATTCAAATAGTTTGCTATTTACTGGAGCTGGTGGGTGTTTTTTAGGTGGAAACTGTTTTACTAGTATCTGTTGGTGTTACGGGGCTTCCACTGGAGTAGTGCCAACCTAAATAACAGCATGGCCTTTAGAGAGATGCAGTGACTCAAAGGATTTAAACACTACAGCACTGAAAGCCTCCAGAAGCCAACACCAATCTTCTGTGGGACATCAGTGACCACAGAAGAGACTGAGTGTACTGAATGAGCAGCCCACATGTTGGATCATGGAAACCTAAAACTGGAGAAGTCAAAACTGTGCTTCTCAAGGAACCCAGTATTGGCAAGGAGGTACACCTGGAAATCTTTTTCCCTTTTCCCATCAATGCTAGAAACCAGAAATCCAGCCCTTACCAGAATAACTGATGATTAACTACGGGCAAAACTTTCTTGGTAGTCAGAGTACAATTTTTAGATTTGGAGTATGCATCAACATTTTTATTTTCTGTCAAAAAATAAGCAATTGCAGATATCTGTGTCTGCAACGCTTAAGTCTAAATTTATGCGCAGTTATATAGTATAGTTTAACAATCAGAATTCATGTCAACCTATATCTTGGTAGTTGTTTTGGTAGACCTGTTTTGTAACCTTTTTCCTGGTGCTTACAGGGTTAGCATAAAGGAATCCTCTGTAGCCAAATTAGGATCAGTGTGCCGAAGGATTTACAGAATATTTTCACATGCTTATTTTCATCACCGGCAGATATTTGATGAATATGAAGTAAGTAGTTTCAAATTACATCTTGAAAGAAGAGCATTTACTGAAGTTACAGTTGTGATGTAATTGTATTTACACATTTTCTTTTAATCCTGCCAGAAGATCTGCAGTCAAGTGAAATATTGATTGTAGTAGGTTACAGTTCTGTAGGAACTGAAATGCTGTTATACATGCATATATATAAATGAAAATTATTTTATGTAATTAGTTTACCCAGTTATGGTATCCCTCATTTGGATGAAAGGTCAGAATTTGAGATTTTGTACAAACAACTCATATTCATCTTGTTTTAAAGATTCCTGAATGTATTCAAGCACTTGGTATAGTCAGTGCTGCTTATGTATATGTTTCCTATATGTTACCCAACAGTTAAGGAATTAAATTGTAAAACTGCAAAGAAACTGAGTAACTAGTGGCAGCTTGGGCACCTCCAGTAGATTCCAACTTTTTTTTTTTTTTAATGGAAAAGTAGAAGTTAATAGATAGAAAGGAGGTAAGTGGTATAGCTGGATGTAAACAGAAACCTTTGACAAATCCCACTTAAGTTGCTGGAACAGCTATGGAATGGTTGTGCCCTGTTCTGCAGGGGATGGTGTATGTGGGTGGAGTTTCACAACGCCTTAAAATTTTCTTTCGGAGAGTGGATCAGGACTACATTGATATTTGAACATATTCTTGTCTAAGTGCTGTTAAATTCAGCTGTGACTTAAGCCTGAACTTCAGTGGGATTTTTTGTTAATGGCAGTAACTATAAGCAAGCAGTATAGGGAAGATTTAGAAGAAGTAATATAAATTTACTATTTAAGCATTACTACTTCTTTCTATGGCTTGTAAATCTAATAAGGCAATTACATAAGCAGGGCTTTTTTTAGTATGTTCTCTCAATTTGTTTAAATTATTCCTCTGTGCATATTGTTTTTTTCCCCTTTTTTCATCTCCAGAATGAAACTTTCTTGTGTCACCGGTTCACTAAGTTTGTGATGAAGTATAATCTGATGTCCAAGGATAACCTGATTGTACCAATTTTGGAGGAAGAAGTGCAAAATTCAGTGTCAGGGGAGAGTGAGGCATGATGGGAATGGCAGTACAGAAGCCTGTACTGAATATAAACAAAACATTAATTATGCACTGTATATATCATTTTAGACACTTCAATCACGTATCCTCATAGCTTTGTTTAGTATACTTTTGTATGCTGTGTGCATTGCCTTTTAATATGGGAAATACTTTAAGTTATTCATAAGCTGTATATTCATCAATGTGGCACTCATGGTTTTTAAATAAAAGTAGTAGTATCTGTTTATAATGCCTGTTAATAAAAGAATTTACAGTTCTCTAAAATTGCTGCTAAACAATCATTGAATCACAATCCTGAAGATGTGTCCGATTGGGTGGGAAAAAAGTGAGATTAAGATTTCACAGCAAGCCATTTTTTAATGCAGTAGATATATTAAATCTGAATTCAAAGATTATCACCTTAAATATATAATTCTGCAGGAAGCTTCTTGCAATGTAGCTTATTCCTAATTTAGCTTTTATTTTTTTAAGATGGCTTTGAAGATTTACTTTTGGATGTGCACATTCCTGTATGCGTATATCCAAATACTAATAGGATCTATAGTATTAGTAATACCAAAAGGACAATTCCATTATGCTATTGAACATATATATTCTTGATATACATCTAACTTTCTAGACTTTGTTTTTTTAACAGTGGAGGTTTGTGTGCTACAGGGGACAGACAGGCTCTGTCCTGTTAAGGCAGACATCTGCTGTTCTCCAGTCCACAACTTCTCTGTAGAATAACTGTGGCAGAAAAGTCAATGGCTTATACCTACGCATATTCACAGCAACTGCTTACAGATTGTACCTCATAAACATTCATGTTACACTACATAACGCACTACCACAATCTTTGCTTGTATTCCTAGTAAAAACATTCTTAAGCACCTGAAATACTGAACTTCATTCTTTGCAAGAGTTAATCATGTTTTCCACATATATTGATTTGTTCATTCACCTGAATTCTATTATTTGACAGAGATTTGGATTCATGCTTCTGTTCCTATCAGATGTTTATTTCAAACTGTGTTTGCAGATTTGCAATAACTGACAATTTCCATGAGTGCTGCTTAATTGTGTTATGTCTAGAATGATAGAATTAAATGTTTTAGAGATGAATATAGCAGACATACTGCTAAGTGTACATGAATGCAGGGTCTAAAAGCACTAGCAGTGTTCTTCTGTTAAATGAATTTTGCTTAGCTGTTTAAGAAGTTAGCTGGTTGTTTCTGAGGTTGCCAGGGACCCTCTTTTTATTTCTGAAAGCAGGTCAGAATGGGTTAAATCTGCTAGTTTCTGTAATCTACACTTTGTTTACTATGTTATATTTACTTGGAAAGAAGGGAGTCCACCTATTTTTAGTAAGTCTTTTTTCATAATATACTAAACATGCCTTAAATTCTATTTTTCTTTATATGAATCGAGCACACCTCAAGCAACTGTACCACGTGGATGTAAAGGGAATTTAAACAATGAGAAAATAGACTAAGCTTAAGTACTTCAATAGCTGCAGCTCATTTTGTCTCATGTTTATCATTGTATGTAATTGTCAGCAGGGTAATTGCATGAGATGTTGTCTGAGTGAAAGTAGCTTTAGTTACTGTCTATACACTTAGCTATAACTTGCCTTGTATAGACCCGGTTACTTGATTTTGGTAAGTTTGTACTGCAGGTAGGAGGGCTGTATTCTGGAGGTAGTAAAATGTATTTAGTTTTATTACAGTCTGCTGTAGGACCATCCACGGTGTGGTTCTCTTGTACAGTCACTCTGCATGCTTGTATTGGCCGTGGTGACCAAGACAGGCAAAACGTGTAACTGGTGTTGCTAATTAAATTTCCTCTACCAAACCGAAGAAAAATGATGTGGTGGTCAGGACTGCATTAAAGTTTCAAACCTCTTTTTTCTTCCTCTGCTGCTTTAAGAGTTTCACTTCAAAACAAAACTCAAGAAGTTTTAATCCTGTTATTCTCATTCAGATATGCACTGTAAGGTTGACTTGCTATACTAAGCTGATTTCATATAAGGCTTAAGTGAAACACTGCTTGTATTTTCCCTTGTTATTGTTTACATGAGTACTATGTACACACATGTGCCTGAATGGTACCATAAAACTTCAGTTAGCCTAAGCAAACCATTGATTTGTCTAATAAATATTAACAGGTTTAATTTAGACTCAACATAATAGGGAAACAGAGACTGTCTTTGAATTATATTGTAACAACAAAAAAGGATAAAATTAAACTGTTTCTTTATCCATACCGCTATATTTTGGCAAGTTATTCTCTTTTTTCGTGTCATCCAAGAACGCAGGCAACTGAGTGCTTCCAAGAGAAAGTTCGATGCTCTCTCATCTCTGCTACAAGGTGCGCTGAAGTGAAGTTGTATTTCTTCTTTCAAAAATAGAGAAATACAATAGTCATTAGCATCTTAAAGTCAGACCTCAAATTTATACATCTCTCAAATTAGAAAACGCTGGTTCTACCATTAAAAAGGGAGATCTAGAAGAGGACCTTCCAGATACCAAAATAAGCACATTATTTATGACGGCACATCACAGATGCAAGGGTGTAGTGTAAGCAAAGGATAACTTTCAGATGACTTTTTCCTTAGGCACTGAGGTTTTTCCTGCTGTTTGGCTTAGCATATCTTGCAACAAGTCAGCCACAATGTTTTTGCTACTTTCAAGATTTTAATTCTCTCAGATGTTGTCAAGGGTTTTCTGCTTAAACAGATCAGAACATGTCACCAGACCAGTTCCTCTAAACAACTTTGTCTCTTTCAAGTTATGCCTACCTCAAGTCAGGAATTTTCACTTCTTTATTCATACCAGTTGTCTAAATTGTGATGCAGGAATTTTAGATTTTTTTAAGCCAATCCTAACTAACATTATTCTCTAAATTAAGCCATAGGGAACTGTCAAGGCAACAACCTAACACTTTTTACCTTCAAAAGATCAATATACTACAAACAAGGAAAACCGGATCAGCTTTTAATAGATGGCAGTAAGTCTAACAAGCTTTGCCTTGTGAGTTGTACAGATGTACAAACAAGACTGCAAAAAAAGTAATTCTAGCTTGAGGAAAGGTAACATTGATCTAACCCGATTAAAGTCATTGTGCAACATGTAATAAAGAAACTGGTAGCTGATTTGGCAAGTGCTTGTAATGGTGAGAAGCTTTCTATCAGCACTATAGAAAAGATATTAGCTTTACAAAAAGAAAATAGTATTTTACAGACCAGAAACACATTAGTTAAGCAGCAGTTTATTGCAGTTGACCAGGTATGTAAATAAATTGTTCTGACAATTATGAGCCAGGCACAACTTTTTTTTTTTTACAGTGGGCAGTTTCTTCCTGCTTGTAAACTCTAGAAAGTATTTCCTCTCCAAACAAAAGTATAAACAGTCTTTTGCAGAGGTTGATGAACAGATCAGTTGCCTTCTATCTCGTCTTTCTAATAGTTGCAGGGCATTTCTGCTGTCATATATAGGTAAGGGACTTTTCTGTTACATTTCAGACACACAGGCTCCTAACTGAAGCCTTGTTATTGAATAAATAAGTGTACTTACTTTTTCTTGCCAGAAAACACATCCATGCTTTAAGTTTGATTTGCAATTATTCCAATAAAAATATGGGTATGTAAAATACATTCTGGTAAAATGAAAACTGAACAGAGTGTGTGTGTATATATAGATATAATAGGAGCATACAAAAAAAAGTAATCTTGCCAGAGTTATTCTTTCTGACAGCTCTTCTGATATACAAACTTAGTTTAATTAACAGACAGTACTGGTCACAACCCTAATAAAGGCATACCTTAATACTCTAGTTTGTATAAGCCCACATGATGAAACAAGTAGCCTAAATTGGAATCCCCTACACCCAAAACACACCCTTCCCTTCTCACTTTTTCAAGTAAGACATAGTTGGCTTTCAGAATTTTTAACTACAAAGAACAAAATAGAACATTTTCCATAGTTTGTTTTAGAAGCATCTTCAATTACTTGTTTCAGCATCCATGCCCTAGGAAGACAGTTGGTTTATTCTGTGTTCTTCAATTAGTGTGTGAAGTCAGATAATTCTTGCAGTCTTCACACAGGCTGAGTGAGCAAGCAACCTGCTCTCCCTGATTTCTGAAAGAAAGTCTTGCAGCACAAGAACGCTCTCTCAGCTACATGCCCACCCGGGCTGAAGCACTAGTGCTTCCAATAACCTAAAGAACAGGATAAACATGCAGCCAGTCAGACCAGCTTTCAGAGTCTCCAACCGTTTCTGGTTCAGTGACTTTCAGAGAGAATAGGGCAGTGTTTTTCCTTTCAGGAATTTTTCAGTCACTTTTTAAATCCATGTAGTTTTATACACAGCATCCTGCAGCAAGGAGTTCTCCATTTAGCTGGGTAGATACCGTGATTTGTTTCAAAGCTGCTACTTACCACTTCCATGATCCCCTTGAGTTCTTGTATCAAAGAACGAATGCTGAGGAATTAATTCCTTTGCTATCGTCTCCCTGCCACTCACTTTACAGATCCCTATCTTGTCAACCTGACAGGAGCCTTTTTTTTTCCAGGTGAAGAATTGTATTTTGTTTATTTTTTTTCTAGTACAGAGCCTACATATAGCCCTGTGAGGTGAAAGACAGTAGAGAGCTAGGGAAACAATCTAGATGCATGTTTCTGCAGCAGGGGCAACTTTACATACTGTGAGGCAAATGGCATTAAAAAAACCAGCTGTTGTATATATGACATATATATGAATTGCCAAGTGGCTTCAGAGGAAACAATTTAGCATATTTACATTGAATTAAAAAGAAATTCAGAGGTTTGCAGCACAGTCAACACCTGTGAGATTCGAGAGCAAGGACCAAAGCACAGTTAAAACCAGGCTACTGAAAAGCAATATGGCTTTATTTCATTTTAAGAAGAACCATTCTTGCTAAGAGTGGGGATATTCTAAAATGTACCTGTGGACATCCAGAGCATACTCTATTTCTACCCTTGTTCCAAAACAGCATCTCCCTTGTGTGCATCCCATTAATTGTAAGGAGAAAAGTTCTTTTAAAAGAAGACACTAATTTATTTGACTTTTCTGCATTCTCAACAGCTGATATGAAAAGATCTCAGTTAAAAGATGAACGATTCTCTTTATCCAGTGAATGTATTCTAGAAAGATTAACTGTGTGCAATTTATTACTTTATACATTATAACTTATTTAACTAGTTGTAGTTCAGTTTTGCTTTAGGGTTCACTACTGTTAACCATCTTAAGCAGGGCTACTGCTTTATAAAAGGTAATTGATATACTTTAAATGCTTTAACTTGGAATATTCAGAATTACTAGGGTTTCTGACCAATTTTTGCTAGTTTTACAGGTTTGACTTGTATGGAGAACCACCAGTAGTTAAAAATTATGCACACACATGAGAGTTTTGGATAGCTCATGAAAAATACTTTTAAAAGTAGAGCAACATATTCCAAGTTGTACAAGACCAGCTGTTACCCCATTTTTAATATGCTAGAGTTACTTGGCTTTCTGCCAGAGACAGATGTAACATGTATTTTCATAACTCTTTTCACATCTATGTACCACGGAGGAGATCCCTGCTGACTGCGTGACAGTGACCGCTACTTACAGAGTAGTGGGCTGCATGAGAATGCAGCGGTTGGGTCAGGCTCTCTGGGGAACACCCAGCCCAGCCCACCTCTCCCCATTAGCGGGGTGATCTTCCTCCACATAGTGCCCCCAGACAGAGAATGAACATGAGGTTTGTGCCCCACATCAGTGACCTCGAGGTGCTGGTGGGAAAGCAGGGAGAGAAGCCTTGGCAAGAATGGATTTCTTACCGTGCCTACTATCACAGGTACTCCTGCTCTCCCATTGCTCCCCGCGGTGTGCGCAGTCCTCCTCCTGCCCTACTGGCACATATTTGGCTCTTAAAACAGTCATCGTTCAAACTATTTTGCCAGGCTGCCAGCATTTTTCCTAAGAAATTAAAGGGAGAAAATAAAAGCTGCCCTTTCCAACAATGTGCAATAGGAAAAAAGAAGTTGAAGGAATGCCTCTGGCTCCAGAGCTGTGGAATATTTTTTCAAAAAAACCCCACAAACCTGCTACAAACAGTTGTTAGAGCTGCTTTTCCAAAGTGAAAAATAAACAACAAGCCTGCCTACAACAATTTCATAATGAAATTGGGAAGCAGCTCCAAAGCAATAATCATTTCAAGCTCCCACTATGACAATCATGCAAGTAGAAAGGGTTTCCCCTGCCCTCCACCTTGTAAAAATAAATTGAAGCAGCACTAAGGCTTTGTACTACTTTTGCTTAGGAGTAACTTCTTTCTTTCATGAGTTACTTTTTGCTTATTGAAAGAAGCAGCTTCTGCCAATGTTCCTTCTGCACAGCTCCCTGCCACTGAGATCGTGGTCTGACTTCCATCATCCTGGTCATCTCCTGGGGTGTTCATTTGGAGTCAATTATCTGTGTTCCTGTCACTGCATTAATTTGCCCACTGCGTTTAGTACCAGCATCTACCACTGTGGATAGGGAGACTCCCACAGCAGCTGGTGGGATACCACCGCGGGGAAGTGGGGCGGTGTAGTTAAACATATTCACAACATTTCTCTCAATGTTTGCAGTACAACACACACAGACAGGTATCAAAATCCCTGGGTGATGTGTGCTGTACTGCAAACATTGAGCAAAGTGTTGTGAATACATTTGCTCAGTTCTGTTCTGATTTCTCATCTTGACCAAATTATTTTCCATTAGCTTAAGTATGATGAGCATTTATAGTTTTTGCTTCTAAAACTGAAAAACGCAATTTTTGGTTACAATCACATTTACCTTCTGGAGAGGGATTTGTATTCAGCTTCTCCTCTGTAAAATGTAATTTCAAGACAGCAGCATAAAAATAGTTCCTGTTCATGCCTGTCCCCACAAAACCCTGTCAGTGTTAACCGCTCTTAATGCGAGCAGCTCCTCCCCACAGCGAGGATGGAAGCACAGCAACTTCATCCTGTACTCTGAAGATCCTTTCTGGCATTTGATGCAGTTGAATACGCTTTACCCAGTGTGAGATAGATATATTTAGCTGAGAAATTTTTTATATATACATCAGCATATTTGTATAGTCTATGATCTAATATTGCCTATTAAGTTTAGCCTACTTCTTCCTCCTATGTATTATCACCATCATTGTGCACCTTGCTGTTAATACTTCTTAGTGAGTTTCTCAAACTATTTTTTCATAGACTGCAAGTTATCTTTCAGGGGGTGAGTGGTTCTTGATTTCCACTCATGAGTAAATTATGAATACATCATTATACAAGCTATATGCTCAGATAGCTTTTGGCTTAGATGTACAAGGAACCCTGGTAAAACCTG
The DNA here is from genome assembly GCA_026212715.1 of Elanus axillaris. Taxonomy (NCBI): domain Eukaryota; kingdom Metazoa; phylum Chordata; class Aves; order Accipitriformes; family Accipitridae; genus Elanus; species Elanus axillaris. The sequence goes on from JANZLQ010000001.1 coordinate 21,589,790, forward strand.
CATAGGTGAAATTATATTACAGGAGCAAGTGTCTGCCTACAGCCTCCAGATGTTTTCTGTACATACCAAGTCTGAACATAGCTTAGATTATTAACACTCTAGTGTAAGACTTGACATTTCTCTAGGCTTCTGAATTTATGCAAGGCAAGTAAAGTGAAAATTACATTAAAACTTAACAGCCAGACAGTTCGTTCTCCCCACCAGTATTTACAACACCCTTTAGAAACAAAACACGCTCCTCCAGCTTGTGGAAAATACTGAACATCCTCATTCCTTTCTCTCTTACACAATGCAGACTGTCACCGTTTTGCAGCATTTGCTTCCTTGCTTGTCAAAAGCATTAACAAGTTAGCAGAGTCATGCAGTTGCTCTATTAAAGAGAGACAGAAAACCAAACTATTTTGCAGTAGTATTATTACTACAGTAGGATTAACACAACAAAGAAACAGCCAAAAATACAAAATTAGTCTGGGAAAAGTCATAGGATCATACCAATGCATTTAAAGTAGTATGTTTTGTTTTGTTCTGTTTTTTAAACATTTGTGTGAATTATGTACATGTTCATCTGATGCAGCTACTTACTTTATCACATACATGTGACCTGAGTGACTCCATCTTCCTGGTCAAATTGTCCATCATCCAGTTCCCTTAATACTCCATCACTGCTACTGAATCCTGGAAAGCCTCCATACTGGGAGGATCCCTCCTTCATCCAACATTGTTTAGATGGAGATAGGTGAAACTCATCAGGTGGTTGTCCAGTTTCTACAGGGCGAGAAGTAGCTGTGTCTAATCCAATACTTCTGCTAGAGACTTTGCCTTTTTCCTCCCCAATAACTTGTCTTAAGGATTTCCTCTGAAATACAAGAGGATGTTTAAATGTTAGCTTATTTAGGGGAAAAAAAAAAATTGTCAAACACTTTGCAATGAATGATGCATGACTTTAATGCGAGCTGCATTTTAACTTAAGGCAGCATTTCACACTCTGGTTTACACTATGAACTCCTCTGGAGAAAAAACCTCCGACAGATACAGTTTTGTTCTCTATAAATAAATTTTAAGATGGACAAAGGAGTCACAAGACACAGTCAAGATTCAAGAACGCACAAATGAATGCTAAGAAAAAGAACTCCAACAGTGCTTGATTCTTATGTAGTACTTGGCAGATCTCGAATGATTTACAGATCTTAACCCATGCTAAAAATCAGCTGTTCGAAGGAAGCACAATTTCTACACCTAACGTACATGTCTAACGTACCTGGACCCTGATGCTTTCTGCTATAGGGCACATGGGTGTGCTGCCCTTTCTTGTGCTCTGCGGGGCGAACGCCCGAGGGTGGCACAGCTCCTGCCATCAGCCTCCTCTCAGGTGCAGAGGTCCCTCCCGCCGCGAGGCAGAGGGGTGGCAGGGCCGGGCAGTGGCGGGCACGCAGCTGACACAGCTCCACCATCTCCAGCTACCACTGCAGGCAGACATTCACTCTCCTTTGCTCACGTATCTCCATGCCACCATGTACAATGTCTGGCTAGTGCCCTCATCTGCAAGCTGTTCGGAAAGTCAGTGGATGTTGATCATTCCCCAAACACAGTTCTGTCTAGAAGCTTCAACAAGAGTGCAGTATGTGATAAAGATGTGAATTAAACTCCATCGACACTGAGCTCTTTAAGAGCGTGATCTGACCACTTCACAGGACTGAAGATCTCCCACTGATCCATCTCATGGTGAGACTGCTACACTTTCCCATCTTTCCAGTTCTGCCATTAAAGACCTTCAGAGGCCTCCTCAGATAATGGCAAGTTTCTTGAGAATCGCTTTCAGTCCACACGGTGCATCTACACAGACAGAAGTCAGTGGCTGCCCTGTACAGCAATTTGAGAGGGGGTCTAAAGAGACCTTGCACAGGAAGAACTCGGTACAAATACAGTCTGACATTGGTACTGGGATCTCCTGACATGCTTGTTGAAGTGATGGCTGCCAGTATCAAAAAGAAAAATAAGCAGATTGTGATTTATGCAAACAATAGACCTATCGGACTATGCTAAGGGTCCTCTGAGGTGTTACAAATAAATAGAAGGTTTATTTCATTTTACCATCAGGAGCTACCCAAGGTACTCCAATCTGTGATGATGCAGCAACTCCAGAGGCAATGCCAGGGCCGTGAGTCACAGCCGAGGAGCATGTTTGGGAAGGCAGAAGTGCCCTGGCTGTCTGCCTGGAGCTTTGCTGTCAGTACAAGCACGGCTAAACCAGGAGATGCTTTGCCAGGGGACGCAGCCCTGTCCACAGAAGGAGGACAGCTAGCAAAGAAGGAATCCAGCCTCAGCACAGAGCCGCGTTTCAGTGGGTAAAGGACACAAGCACTCTTGCAGGGGCTTCGCACAAATGCAAACACTTTAAAAACAGAAACACCCCACAACTGGTTTTGCCATGCTCTCACAAGTTCTGTGCCCCTCTTCTATACATTGCTAAGTTTTTTTCTCAAACCCTTTTGAAGCAGTAAAAACAATGGCCCTTGTGGCTAAAGGAAATGTATTTAGGGAAGCTGCTACAGGAGACATTGGGAAATGAGACTAAGGGGAAACAGTGTTGTCTCAGGAGAAAGAGAAGGAAACAAGCTTTGCCTGGATGTCACTGTAAGAGGAGGGAGAAGCCTGCTTAAGGGAAATAAAGGGAAAAAAGAAAAAACAAAAAACCCAGAAAACCCTCAAGCACTGTCTGGTTCAATCTTGGATCTTCTCTGAACTATTTTCTTAGAAAAGCAAATGGTGTGTGATAAACAAAGAGCCCACTGAAGCAATATAGCCCTTCTAATCCAACAGGCCTCTGAACCATCACATAAATCACAAGCCAGGTCATAATGCACTATCCCATGAATATACAAGAAGGCAGAGGTGACCTGTGAGGACATAAAATATAACTTCCTCAGAAAAGAGAGCCTGTGGGAATAAAAGACCAGGTGATGGGGGTTTTCCTGTCAATTCTTACTGAAGCCAAACTTCCTGTAAAAATGGCAATGCTAGCTTTGACCCAACAATTTAAAAAAAACCCCAAACCAAACCAAACAAGCCCCCGAGTACACAAAGCAACCCATACCCATCTTGCCATTCTCCAGAACACAAGTCACAGAGGTCCAACAGCTGGACCTGCCTGTGGGGCAAAGCGCCTGCCATGGCCAGACCCCACTGCACTGTGGGGAGCTGGAAAGTGATGGGATCAGGGCTTGGGGGGCTTGATAGTGAACTGTTTGACAAGGCCTGCATGAGACTGCTTTCTTATCTCAGTAATGAAAGAGCCTTGTGGCTTTTGTATTTTGACTCTCTCATAGGTAGCATTCTTATTGAGGTATCTGAATTGCAAACGTGCTAAGGATATGCTTAAATAAACAAACGGTGATGCATTTTTTTTCTTCTTGAACTTAAAACATGTTAGCTATTTTAAGTACTTCTGTGTTTCAAAAACATCGTAAGTTGTAGACATGACAATTTTTTTAACTTTAATGAAATTTTAATATCAATGAAAAAATACGCAGTACAAATGAAAATGAAAATGTCATGCCCAACAATATAGAATCACAGGAATGAAATGTTTTTACTAAAATGTTTGCAAGGGTTTGCTGAAGTTGTACACCTGTGTCATCAATGTCCAGGGGACATTTTAAATAAACATATTGAAGTTTCTAGAGCAAAAGTTAATGCTTTCAAATTTCAGTAGCTTGTTTTGCACCTGAAATCTAGCTACTCAATGCAAACCTAGCATGACGTTCTATACCAATTAGGAAATACTAACAAATCTATGAATTTAAATTGTAATGAAGGTAGTATACTGTTTGCCAATTCAGACATTTTGGTAAAAAAACAACAAAATAAAAAGATTAAATTTTAAGGAAAAAACAACGTAATTGGAAAAACAGAAGGAAAATGGTACACTGCTAAATGTTTCAGCTTCAGCCTGAACTACCTATTTATCCCATGCTAAAATGACCTCAGCATACTGAAATTTCCTGGTGAAGAAGTAAAACATTCACTGGTACTTAAAGAGCACACTTAGATAGTAACTTTGCTCAGATTTTAAACACAGTAATCCTGATGTAAATGGCTACAAATCAGCTATTTCTTGTTTACTTCCAGTATGTTAATGCTTAAGTCAAAAGGTTTCCCATTACAACAAAGTAAAACACTAGCTACATAACACACCATGTTATTTGTATAAACAAAAGCTGCTGATCATCTCACAACTGGGTGAGAGAATTTAAACTGTGAGCATAATGCTTCCTATTTTTAATTTAAACCATGTCTCAAAGATTCATCAGTTCCTCAGACTGAATGTTTTTACAGAACTGGTTTGTATTACATCTCTTGGCAGAAGCCAGTCTTAACCATTCTAAGTTGTCATACAGTTATGCTGCCTTTTAACAGACGCTTATAGTTAGAAATTATGTGCCTTACCAAGGAAAGAATATTCATATCAGGAGACCATGCCTTTATTATACAAAGTACAGTTAGGGAAGCATCAGGAAAAGTATGACTTTATTTGAGAATGACTGATTTAATAAGGTTTTATTTATGATACTGATACCAAAATTAAGTTCCAAAACATGCTTTCAGAAAGAAATTAGGAAAGAATGTAAAGACTACAAAGTCAGGCAGGAAAGCAGGGGTCAGAAGCTCTGAAAGCAAAAAGCTGAAGATGCTTGGTACACAGGGGGAAATTAAAGGAAAAAACTGTATGAGGAACTGGCAGAATTTAGAAGAAGGTATGAATGGAAGAGGAGATAAAGACACTGGCAAGGGAGACTACACAGAACACTGAAGAAAAAAAGAAGTGGAAGCTCAAATTTTGTAAATGAGGAAATAAATTATAGCGAGTGTACAAGAACTAGCTAGGAATTGAGATGGCAGTAGAGACAAAAAATAAACCAGGACTTTCATTGTGCTCATTGAATGCAGTTCTTCCGGGCATGGAAGTAGTAATTATCTGGGGGGACAGTGAGAAGGAAGTTAGGCTGGAGATAAGCAAAAGCCTGGAGAAAAACAGAAAAAGGGAGAGTGTATTTTAGAAACACTAAGCAGAGGACAATAAAGGTGATGGTAACACACTGGATAGAAGGTAAAAAGGACAGAGAAAGATCAAACATGAAGGCAAGAAATTTAGAGACTCACGGAACTGTTTATACAGCTGGAGAAAGAAGAGGTATCAGTGCCTTATAACAGTATATAATACCACGAATGACAAAGTTTGTAAAGTTACTACTCCGGTGTTGGACAGAAGTAAGAACATCCATAGTTTTCATAGCTGCTTAAGACTATCACAGGAAAGCCATGTTGATTAGAGAAAGGTTGAATGGCCATTAAAAAACAGAAATAACAAAAATTAAAATCCACCATGGGCTGTTGACAGACTTGGCAAAGAAGATCCTACCAGCAGTTCATCCGTCTCTGACCACAGCAGGATTTAGTACAGAGCTATACAGGTGCAGTAACTGTTGTGACCTTGACTCTGAGCAGAATGCAGTGACGAATATCAGTTACTTAATCCTCAAAGCACTTGTATACAACCACTGTTATGAGAACCTCACTCAAAAGGGACAAGGAGTTGTTGAGGTCCAGCCGCAGGAATTTTAAATCCTCTATTTCTGTCACACATTCATGCAGCAACAGCTAACACCCCTTCAACCCTGTTGACCTCCAGATTACAGTATCCCTTGCACAGCTTGACACTTGCATTCTTCTACAAGTGTCAAAGTAGATGTTTTGGAGGTAAAAATAAAATGTTTTCTTTTTCATGTGCAACATATCCAGGATTTAAATTGGAACATTTAAGACTTCCTGAAGACTTCTAAAAAATACTTCTAACGTAGCCAACCTGATCCACCTGAGAGACAGTAATTTCTCAGCACAAAATGGGGTTTTAGCATGCTTATGCTTTTCTCTATGGCTTAATTTAAGAGGTACACAGCTGAGTTCAGCTGCAAAAGCCCTCCACAAACCTGAACCTGTTGCGTCACCCTCTTCTGCCACTTTTTTCCCATTAATTTTGAAGTCTAGTTTGTTTCCGCACCTAACCATTATGTGAAAGTACTAATTTGTTTATATTAATACCATAAACATGTTACTCACCTCTGGTGTCTGGACAGCAGAATTCCACATAACAGGTCTCTGAAGAAAAATTACTTGTTTTGTGGCCAGATTTCCTTCACTAAAATTTAAAGAAAATTGTTTCAATATTTTAAAGGCAATAAGATACTGTAACATGTTCATACCTTTCAGAGTCCACTGTAAGTTGTGTGTACTTAAGTCCATTCGTGAGAAGAGGATAGACTACCAAGCATTAACTGGTTTATTAATTCCTGAACAGTTCTGTAATCACATTTTAAAAAACAACCAAAAAACCATCGAAACATAGAGCTGGGTTAAGGTGTTGTACATGAAAATATGTATAGAAAAAAATTTTGTACTGATATGATTAGAGTTATTTAACATGTCTGCTCTTGAAAGTTTAAGTACCAGAGCTCGTAGTTCCAATCAAAGTCTGCATTTTATGACTGAAGTAAACCTCAAAGAGTCTTTCTTTCACCTAATCTTCACTGTCAAATATACAGCAACATACTACTACCTATTAATGGCACAATAAGTAGGCCCAATCTCAACAGGTCCACAGCTTCAACAAATATCTCAATACTTTGTGGTATAAAACTTGGGAAGCAACATTCTTTACTGCTAACTAAAAGGTGCTCTCCGGCTGTAACAGGACATCTAACTGACACAGTGGGATACGCTTGCTGTCTCACCACCTATGGATAAAAGGACTCAGCTCAGTTTTTATAAGCTCTGCATCCATAATAAGATAAACGACACTGGCTTTTTTGTACATGGGAGGCACACGCACAGGAAGGACAAGAGAATATAGTGGTAAGAGAAATAAAGGAGAAAAAGAAATTGAAGGAGGAACTTCAGTTTTTAGTCCTGGAACTTTCAGAAATGTTGATATGTTGTTGTAGAAATAATCTAAAGAAGCACTGTGAATTGTTTTTCAAAAGGAAATACTTTTAGAAAAATAAATGTGAAAAGGCATAGTTGTTCCTCAAGACCAAGTCAGGTGTTACTGATACGATGTTCCAGAAGCATTACACTCTTTTAGTGCTGGTGATGCATAAAAACTTCAAGAGTCATCAGTATTTATCTTCATCACCTTTCCATCAGAAATACAGGTCAGCACATTGATTGCATAGGTACTACAAAGCCCCACTCGGTGGCACTGAAAGAGGGCAAGAATTTCAAGACCAGAGCTCTATGATGGGAGGGTTTAAAATATTCCTGTGCTCTTCTAAATATCAGATATTACATTTTGATAAACTTCTTCTCCCCTTAACTCCTACTTCTGGACTGTATTCAATGAGGTCTTTATGCATATAAAGGAAAGACACCGAAATACTTCAGCAGAAGAGTGACTACAGATTTAAGAGTGTGCTAAAGAAAAGTGGCAAGATAGAAACACAAGAAAGACATGTAGTGAGTTCATTTGAAGTATCTATGATTCTATCAATCACAAACCAGCATTATTATGCATAACATTACAGAAAGCACTACTAAAATAATGTACGCTTGTACTTCAGCATAGGTATGTCACAATCTTAACAACCACACATATAAAGTTGAGATAAACTCATGTTTCGTGCCAGGTCTAGCACTGATAGAATTAATTTATATTTAACATTAGGGGCTTGTGGGGGAAACAAGGAAGCAAAAGAACAAACTCTTCAGTTTCCTTAAGTTAACAAGGCTTCCTGCTCCGAGAGTCCCTACCTCACTATTTACATTCATTAAAAGAATACATTAAAAGAATGTGTTACAATTTTGTGTCACAACAAGGAAATCTGCAATCCTGCAGCCTTATTCCACTTGGCTAGATACTTCTCCCTGCTTCAGTTATGTCTGTTTTGATAATGCCAAGTGGGAAATCTCTCTTCTAAGCAAGAAGGCTCAGCACAGTCCCTGACATGGGGAAGACCCCACAGCTTATTTTGTAACAGTGTCTGCATTCCTTCAGAGAAAAGAAAAAAACCCAAACATTAAGCTACAGCTTGTACAAATTCTACTGGAACAGAGAAAGGACACGATGGTGAGTAGACAATAAGTAGATCAACAATTTTCTAAGTCTGACCTTATTAAAATGCTGCACACGACAGAGAGGCTATGAGCTTAATTCACAAAGAACTCAATGACAGTAGGATTTCCACAGAATTTAAATGAGAAAAAGCGCTTAGTGCAAGCCACTCCATAGCTTCCCTCACATTTCCCCATCCCCTCTTTGCCTCCTAAGTCAGGGCATTCTGAAAACTTAGATGAAGTAGTTTGTCATGGTAAATTCATAACTGCAAAGTGAGTGTTTTTGCCACTGGATTTGCCTGCCTGCTTTCCAGCCCTTGTAGACAGTCTGCCTTGCCTGTTTGCAGGGATTGCAGCAATCTGAGGGGAAATAAAGGTCACTGCAGAGTAAGGCTGCTGAAGCGTTTTCCCTGTCTCTTCTGTAAGGAGGGATGAGGTGCGGCAGAGACTCTTTTGTTAAAACCCCAGCAATTTGCTTGTCTGCTTATGTTGTACGGGCAATAAATTTGTCCTCTTACATGTCTATATTTAATAAGTTCCCCAAAACAATCATCAAGCTAGAAAGGAAGTAGTACTGCTAATGGCTCTGATTTTTACAGATATTTTCTTTCTAATGCACGAACATTTTATATACAAAGCACTTAGAATTAAAGTGAGACAAAGTTTTCTGAGAAATTAACAAAAGGAGCAAGATAATAAATTCTTTTAACCCGCTCAGGTTTTTTTGCATTTCCCAAAATAAAGTTTTGCACTCCTTTGGAGTTGCACAGCAGCTAAACTTTCAGTTATGAGATAGACACCAGGCTGGAATAGTAAGTTATATAGTAAGTATCTTCTTAACATTTTTTTCCCACTCACCAAATTTAGCTCCTAAAAGGACTATTAATTTTATCCTTGCCATATAGCTTCTGAAATTGCTGGAATTAACGTAAAATTCTTGTCTTCAAGACATTTACTTAGTAAGTAGGAGTTGTATATAATGCAGGAGGCTCTTTGGGTCACTAGTATTATGGATCTGTCCTGTATTCTTTTTTGGCCCAAACCAATCTTTATCCACTGCTGACAAAATTTAAATACCCAAGATATGGATGGAAACAACAAACATTGCATCATATGCACTTTTTTTTTTTCACGCTCTTGTTTTCTCATGTCCCTGGAACACAGAATCACTGACAGAAGAGGGAAACTTCTGTGGGTCAGTGTGCTGACCAAAAAAAAAAAAAACCAACCCCAAAATCCACAGCACTTATTTTTCAAACAATATTGCACAAAATCGCAACTCTATTTCAAAAACATGACAACTACCACTGCTCTATTCATAACAGCAAAGGTAACATTTCTCAAGGAAATGTTTCCTGCATCCGACATGATTTAGCCATTGAGGTAGGAGCTGAAGGACTAAATAGGCCTACAGACCACTGCCCCTGCCTGCCAGTGATCCACAACATTCAGCCATCACATGGCATGACACTTCACGCAACAGGCCATTTTATTTTATGGAGAGGAACATCTGTAAAAAAGAAAAACTTCAAAGAATAACAAAAAACCCACACAGGAACAGACATGACAGCCTGGTGGTTTTTAAGCTGTTTCAAATCCTAACCATGTAAAAACCAAAAAAGGAACACGTCAGTGCATGACAATCCTGTCACCCCCCAGAACCTGTTAGCCCGCTGGTCACGCTCTTTGCAGACAAGCAGTGGGCATAACGGCTAGGACCAGATCATAGAAGACCTCAGATGGGGGAAAAGTTTTGCAGTAAAGTAGAAGAAGAGGAAGACAGAGAATAGAGTAAAATATTATGGTGAATGAGAAAGGGGAGCAGGCTGCCCTGCTAACATTTTATTCTTACATAGAATTTTCTTTAAATATTTTGTACAAATTCTTTTTTAAAAATAAATATGAAAATGTAAATTAGCCAGATCATCCCAAAATGTTGCTCATTTTTTCAGTGTTTCTGAAGGCCGTTAATATTCAGGCTGGGTTTTGAGGTCAGAGTTCCAAGTCTGGGAAAAGACCAGCTGTTCAGCAGCATAAAGTGTCCTTCTTTATTGAGATATTTAACTTGCATTCCTAGGATAATCCACCACCACAGTAATGGCATCTTTCATATTGGACACATAATAAACATCCAGGAATTTCTTCTCTTTAAATACCAACATCAATGCCTAAAAATAGTATTTATCGATTACTAAGCCTATCAGGACAGAAACACATTCTTTTTTTCACTCTTAAGAATTCTTAATTTCTAATTAGGTATTCTTGTTCACAGGTGCTTTTTTTATTTTTTAAAAGAAAATTGAATAGCTGTACATGAGAGATACTACAGGCACACAAACATGATTTATCACATTTCTTCCAAAAATATCTCACAAGCCACACCAAGACAAGTATTAGACAATTCATGCAGACACCTACCTAACCATTTAGGCCAGAAAACAAATGCTTTTTATTAGTCTGAATTATTCTAGTGTAACAAAATTAATGCAAAATGAATCCAACTTCAGATTTGGCCAGGATACAACCCCCTTTTGCATGAGCACAGCTATTAATGGGCTGGTTGTTTCATATCTGAGAGGCAACGCTGCTTCAGACATCTAGCCCAACTTAAGTATCTGGCTAGTATATTGCCTTCTTACTAACTCAAGGAACAGGTCCAGTCTACTGAATCTGTTTGCACTTCCTAGAGTACTTTTTCCTATTTTTTTCGTATAGCATTTGCCTTCTTTTAAATGGCCCTTCCTTTGCTCTGCAATCTACGAGGTACAAAATAGCATCATTTTGCCTGCTGCAAGCGCAGATGGATAGTCACCGAGTGGCTGACCAGCACCTGCTCAGGACAATCTTGACCCTGCTGTCCAAACCCTACAGCAACGGGTACAGTTACACTGCTTGTGGGATAGAAGAGGTATGAGGTTAAAACATCTCATCCTGTGACCCACAGCGCACCATCACTACTAAAATCTCTCTCTCCCATTGCCCACTCATATCCTTCAAGAATTAGATCCAGATCCTGAAGGCTTACTCTCAAACTCTAAAATTATGGCCAAAAATTTCAGCTGTTTATGAAAACCGGGCTCGGCAGTTCACATACCCTTACAAGTCACCATGTTCAAAGGTAATACACTTAGACTACAAAATTTTGTTTGAAGAAATGAACTAAAGGATAACTATTTTGTTTCATATTCCAAAAACTGCTTCTCTCTGGAGCAACAGCTTTACAAGTTCAGTACTTCACAAATTTCAGAAGAAAACAAAACATGCAGAGACCCTTAAAAAAAAAAAACAAAAAAGCAGAATGTGCCATACTGTTCTACCGCAATTTCTTCTGTCTTTGCATTTAACCAGTCAGTTAAAATCAACTATTATAAAAAGCACAGCCAAAAAAACCCCTAACACCTATTTCCAGACCAGAAAAACCTCCTTCTCACGTGGGTGAGTTGATTTAATTATGTCAAATCACTTGAACAAAATTCCACTTTCTTGGAGCAGTTCTCTTAGAACCTTTCATTCACACCCTTTTTCATGCTGTCTTGATTTAATACAGTAAGGTCTGGATCCAAAGATTACTCAAGTGACCCACTCTTTCCATTGTCCTTAATGAGCCCTAAGCCATGCCTCAGTACATTTGTTTGTTTTCAAACCTTGGCAATCTTAATGTAACGGAAGAAGAATTAAAAGAAAGAAATAAAAAAAAGAGGGAGAGAGAGAAAAAAAGACGTATATGCTTAACCCAGTGTTTCATTTGCCATTTTTTAGCTTGATATCGTGAAGAAAAGCACAGTACTTTTTTGTTGTTTTTGTCAAAAAAAAAAAAAAAATCAAACTTCCCCC
>JANZLQ010000001.1:21601829-21629818 GCA_026212715.1 Elanus axillaris
TGTCCCCTCCCAACTCCTTGTGCCCCCCCAGCCTCCTCGCTGGTGGGGTGGGGGGAGAAGCAGAAAAGGCCTCGGCTGTGGGTAAGCATTGCTCTGTAGTAAGGAAAACATCTCTGAATTATCAACACTGTTTCCAGCACAAATCCAAAACATAGCCCCATACTAGCTAACGTGAAGAAAATTAACTCTATCCCAGCACAAACCAGCACAACAGAGTAACTCCATTCTGCTAACAAGGTGCCAGACAATGACATATGGTCACCTCAGATGGTACATTGCCAGGGGGAGAGCCGTAAGGCCCCAAGTGCTTCCCTGTTGTGTTCAAATTAAATTCAGTGGATTCTCAATCCTAAATTTTCAGATATGAACAGTGCTTTTGATGATACAATTTTGGGTGCTGAAATTGACCCTATAAAAGAGAAGTCATGTTTTGAAAGAGTAGATATTCATCTGGTAATGAAAATTAAGCCTTTTTCACAGGACTGAGCCCTCAGAAACTCTGGCTCTCCACCTCACTTACTATTCTTGAAAATATGTCCTAATTCCCAAGCAGCTCTTTTATTTGATGCATATATACTTTACAGATGACTGTATAGAAAAGGATATTTTAAAACAAAGTCATCTGGCATATTTAAAATGGAAAGGAGGGGAGAATGGAGGAGCAGTGCTCAGAAGCAATGAAATAACCTCAAAATTTGAGGTCAGGTTATAAATGCAAAGTGTAACTTTTTTTCCGCCAGAAGCTCTTGAGTCCTTTTGGGGCAGGAAGACTTAAACAGAAATTGAAAACTTCAACAGAAATTGCTTCATCAACCCTTAGAACCATTAAAGTTCCTGAAAGCCCTACTTCTGAATTAAAAAGTTGACACTAAATGCATTTGTCCATAGAGGAGAGGAACTGAGAGCTGTGAAATTAACTTCATCTCTTCCTCTCTGCTGGTAACGAGCAGTACTGAAATGACCACTGAAAGTCTAAGTCTTTGAAAAAAACTATGGTGACCAACTGTGCAAGGTGGCGGTGTCTGTCCTCAGGGTGCACGCTCACAAAACGTGGTGGTAAAAGGCACCTTAAAGCATGGTCACACCTTGTTTTCCACCTGAAAGTGTCTGTGCCCTGTCTGCATGCTACCCCATCCTCAGATGTGGCAGGTTTGGTTGCTGTCATGGGACCCTCACAAACCTGTCAACAGGAGCGGGATGGATTAAACACCCTGACTAGGTGGCCTAGTAAGATGTTAGGGTGTGCCTACCCAAGAGCAGGCAGTAACCTCGGTTGTGGATGGGCAGAGCAGGTGAAAATCTCTGCTCTGGTCTGACTTCCCTTACCTTGTGCGTGAGATCAGTTCTGCCAAGGCCCCAGGCAGATTACTCCCATCTTTCCCATGCTAACAGCACAGCTTAGTTCTTCCTTATTGTCCACGCTTTCCTTCCCTTCCTTCCCTAAAATGCAAAGGCTGCCATGGCTCAGTCTCAAGCATTCGTCTCTTCCCAAAGTTGTGCCCACAGCCGCACACCTTCACTGCGCAGTCACTGTCAAGTGCCAGACCAGCTGCCTGCCTGACCCTGCTTGTTGCTTCCCATCAAAGCTGTGACCCTCGTTAGGAAAGCTGAATGCTTCCAGAAAGTACCACTGGGGCAACAAATCAGTTGTAAGAGCGTGTTGATCTGTTACATTTGTTTTCAACGTGCAAAAAGGAGATTCTTTTGTTCTGAGGCTGGCACCGAGCTCTTGCTACAGTAGGTTCAGCGCGTCTCCGGACACTGCAATCAGGTGCCTCGCAGCTGAATCTGCAGAATATTTGCTTATCACAGGAGGAACTGAAAGAACCTGGAATTCACTAGTGACCGACCTTACTTCTTGAACAACTGTTTCCCCCCTTTCCTTTTGTTTCTGTTTTAATCACTGCATTACGAACGCAATTTAAATCCCCCTTGCAGATGCAGGATACAGCAACGCAAGCACACAACAATCAACGTTCATCAAGTTAAAATGCCTGCACCGTTTACACTAAGTGGTCGGTGGTTGCTTGTCTAGGTTCCTTTTTAAATCAAACTTTGAATAATTAAACGGCCACAGCACTAAGGCAAATGCAGATTTTTGCACATCCAATAATCAAAGGGAGGAAAAAGTCTGAAGCTGTTTTGGGTTTAATCATATTTGATTTTTATTTTAAATGAAAGCACAAAGGTAATTTTTCTGTTGCTCTACCTGTGACTCCTTAAATCATGGTAAATGTGCATTGTGATCTTCTTAAAAGAATAAGAACATTCCTTGTTAATTAATTTATACAGCTGTCAGTACAGCTTTCTATGTTATTCATACTCTAAGTGTTTGACTGCCATAGATTTTCTAGCAGTTCCTGGCAAAGCTCCAGTGAAAGCCTGGGATTTATTAGGCTGACTTGGTGCAAAGTCTATTGATTGTGGCCTCGAGGGTAATAACTAAATAGAGCTGGAGCAACAAGTCAATAACACCATTGTTGCTACAGACTCCATTCACTTGAGGAGTTAGATTGTTTTACAGTGGCAAAGAGTAATCATGAGCAGATCAGCATGTTCAACAGGCTCTGTACCATGTTAGTGCTGGGGACTGTTTTAAAGCTTTCAGCAGGACTGCGGGAGAAGCGAGGTGGAGTGCAGGGATTAAGAACCCTGTAAACTCCTTCATTAGGACTAAAAGGTTTCAGCATTAGCTTTATCATCTTGCAACAAGGAGTCCCGTGCCTGTGTTGGTCCAAACTGGTATTAAAATCTTCTGCCCATCAATCCATATGCACAGTAGAGACTTGATTTAAATTTTGGATGGGGAAATACATGTAGTGTGTGTGTCTGTGTGTGCGCATGTACGCGTGAATGCATGTCTGGATGCCTTAGCATTAAATAATATTTTAACTACCACAAGCTTCACCTCTGTGCAGTAATATTTCCTGGCAATGGCTGGAAAGAGGCTCCTATTTTCTTAAATTCAAAAATGAGGAAATGCTTTTGTTTATTGCTTCTCTAATCCTCCCATGTGTTTATTTACTTTTAGAATTCTTTTCTTTTGCGGAAATATATACAAACCTACTAGAGGAAAGATGTTTATTTCCTGAGAGTTTTCTCGTTTATTTGACAGACTTTGACAACTTGTGTTGTATTAAGAGCAGATCATTTTGGAAAGTCAAAATCATGAAGATGGGAGTTTCAGAACCAGAACTGGTTGATTTTGCACACATACTTGTATCCATCTCCAGGAGCTGCCATTACCGCTTCTGCAGAAATACCAAGTAATTAGAAAGAGTTTCTTCCTAACATCAGTTAGTAGCAGCCTACTCCCTTGAAACACGAAAGATGGCACAGAAAGTAATAATAAGAACCACATAATATTAAAAAAGGCAGATGTCATTATGCTTTGTAAATTAATAGAGTGGTCAAGCAGCAGGCTTTTGTGTATTCAGCAGCTCCACAGACTCTTCCTCCCTTTACCTGTATCTTCTTGGAAGTCAAGTTTTCCTTTTTACAAATAATGTTTCTAACACCACATTTTCAAAGATAATAGGAAAGAGCAAAGCTCTCTTCCTGAGTCTGCAGTCATTTTAAAACACCAACATTTTAGACACAAACATTTTCAAAAGAGGGGTTGATTCTTGAACGTGGTGGTGACTCGGACATCTAACAACAGTTTATTAACAATTTATCTGTCCTTTTTTCTCACTTCTTCCCTTGCTTATACTATTTAAAGCACAAAAGGGGTGGAACTAGCAAGGAAATCCTGCAGCCAAATATTCAGGAGGGTACTGGGCTTCCCTTGGCTACAGGCAGTCAACTGAATGTTGCAGTCAGCATGTGGTGGGGCAGATCTCTGAGCAGGAGAGATGCAAACATGTGGTGAATGTGTCTGTCTTTTTCTTTCTTTTTTTTTCTTTTTCTTTTCCGTAAGTAAGCAGAGAGCTTGGCAAGTTTGTAGTGCTTGCTCAGAAGCTCATTTAAAACTTTGAGAGGACTGAACTGAATTTAAACGACTCTCAGGAATCTCTTTACCCCCAGGCCTCAGACGTAGCCTCCTAGGGAAAGAAATGTATAGGATGGTTCATAATCAGTATTCTGTCAAGATATTTTAATGAGAGGTCAGTAAATACCATATATTTGGAAGCAAACAAGCCAAAGCTGGGCCTTTTCATTATGACTTCCACACAGTCAGAAGAATAGCTTTCTGGCAAGTGCTTTCACTTTGAATGAAAAAATTGTATCATCTACTTTGCTTGGGTTCAGTTCAGAGCAATTTTGGACATATCAAATCAGCCTAAAACTTAATTAGCTGTGGCATAGGAGGTAAATATGTAAAAGAGTTTTTGCAGAACTCTTAACACTTTTTCATTAAAAAGACCAACATTGATTTTCCTGGCTGACTGCAGTGCAATGTGCCGCCTCTATGGTGATCAGGTATGTATCAGAAGCACTGCTTGCACCCCACTTGCAGTCTTTCAGAAAGAAAAGAGACGTAAAAGGAAAAAATCCTTCCCAAAATATGAAGGTTGACATTTCTTCTGAGCAATACTGTTGTAGTATGAACTGTAGGTTTACAGGAATTAGAGACCAAACAGTCAAAGTATTCCTCTACTCCTCCTCCTTTCTCCCCTCCTTTTTAAAAGTGTCTTCATTAATCAAAATCAACATAAATGAATAATGGAGACAGATAAAATGTGAAGAGACAATAGTGATGTTGTTTAGAATTGATGGCCATAAATCCATTGTATCCTAAGAGACTGCACGAAGTAAATACCTGCTTTTGCCCACTGCCACCATCATTTAGTCCATGATTCGGAATATCATTTAAACAAGTGGTGCTGTCCCATTGAAGCTTCAGCCCATTTATGCTTGCTTTATTTTAGAGTACCAGGGCTGCAATGAAGCAGGGGGACTTGGAAGGTGAAGGTTTGGAGTGACAGGGGAGTTGCCCCTCTCCTCATTCATTTGTTAATTTGGGATGACAGAAATAGAAATGGTGTTCTTACAAGAGGGTCAAAGGCTTTTTTAGAACCAGCAGAAAACAAGGAAGCTGGTGCAAAAGGAGTTACAGAGCACATAATTTAAAATCATTAAAATTTGGGGCCAGCTGTTTTCTCTGTAAGAAAAAAGGAAGGCATATCTCGTTTGGCACTGCAGAGGCATGCACAAGGCTGGAGAAGCCCAACAGAAAGCAAAGCCAAGAGGATTATGTACCTCGATTTCAGAGGGCACGATTTATGGTGTGGATTTTGAGTTCTGACATTTTGATTCAGATACGATAGAGCCGAAGTCACATGAGCTGCTCGTGTAGGAATTTGACACAGAAGGGCAAGACCCTTGAGGGTCAGTTGCTCTTTCTGCCATTTTGAAATGCCAGATCTCAAATGGAAACTTTTCTTCCTTCCTTCCCATTAGAAAGGTCCTTCCAGTTTTGGGTGCCTTTTGGAAGCGAGCCTGTGGGAACAAGTGCAAATATGATTCTTAGGCCCAGGCTCACAAATTCAGGAGGTTTAAAGTTGCTTGTTTTATTTTTGGTTCTTCTGTAACTGTAGTTTGTTTGGCAGAGCATACCAGACACGGATCACTTGCTCAGGGCTTGTTAGCACCAACAGCATTCCAGCCGTATTAGAATCTGTGAATATACCTACCTCAACCGTATTTTCACACCTTTTATGGTTTTCAGTCTCCTCGATTTGAAAAAAAAACCCTAAAAAAAAGCACAAATAACCAACTACCTGGCAGGAAGGATTGATGACCTTTCTGCTCATACTGGGGAATGCTCTTTAAAATCAAAATCTGAATGAGCAGAACTCTGGCAGCACAGCACCTTGCTGTAGAAGGGCTTGAAGGTGCCACTTCTGTTGTGAAAACAGTTTATTTAGTAGTTAGTGCCTTGACTTTTCTGTCTTTGTACTTCTGAAAGATGATCTCTTGCAAATGATGAACCCTTAGCATTAACAAAGTACTGATCCCTCTTTAACATTTACTTAATTGGAGCTTAGAAGGAAAAAAAAATAGTGTAGTATTTTAAGAGTGACTGTGTAGCACCTTTCCAACTTTGCATGCCTGTCAACGGGATGTCATCCTGTAAGTGTGAATGAATGACTCTATTTCCAGTTCCAGTTTCCATTCCTAGGCAAAAATAGCACCAAATACACTGTACTTCCAGAATAGGTTTATAATTTTAAAACTTTATAAATCAGACTGCAATAAAAAATAATCTGTGGTTATTTCTTCATTAAAAATATTCTATATATCCAGTACCAAGTGAAAACTATTAAAAAAGAGAAGAGGCTGCTTTAAATGACTGAATAAAATCACAAGAAATAATTTCTTATTCTGTTCTGAGCAGACTGTATTTTGTAAGGATACCGGTTATATTTAGCATTCCTCAAGGCTTCCATTGTTGGGCTTTTTTTTCCACAACCAGCATGAAGCACTGAAGCTTTAAGCATCCTGTCATGATGCTGATGTTTTGTCAGAGAAAAGATGTTTTCCTCAGCTGTTGAGGTTACTTCCGCATTTGTGCCTTTTCAGATGACACTTGGCCAACTTTTTAAAATTGCCTAAGTCCCATGTGCAGGGTGATGAGGGCTGAGATTTTTAAGGGCGTCGGAAATATGTAAATCGTGGCATGGGCCATCTAACTACCCCCAAATATCTGGATCTGATTCATTTTGTCTAGGAGTCTCAAAGTCCTAATTATCTAACCTATTCCTTACGATAGGATCTAGGCTTTTTTTTTTTTTTTTTTTTTTTGTAAAAAAAAAAAAAAAAATCAAACTTCCCCCCCCCCCTTCCCCAGAACCTTATGGGGATCCAGGTCTGCTATTTAGCTCTTCTTATGTATATAGAGCACCCTCAGTCATCTAAATGAATTTTACAATCAGAGAACTGAAATCCAGTAGTTTGGTATTGTACTTGAAATGAAACATCATATCTACATTAAAGAAGAAGAGAAACAGCCCAATATCTTGCTGGATTAGCACATTCTCCTCCCTAATTTGCAATAAATACTGCATGACTGTCTTGTGACAACATGACTTCTTACACAGTCTCAATCAGTCATTCACCAAGGTCCTAAATTAAAGAAACATTTCAACACTTGTTTAAACTTGAAGCATATATGAGTAACCCCATTGCTGCTCCATTGTCAGAGACTGGATATGTGATAAAAAGTTTCCTAAATAAAACCTTTAATTTTAGATATAAACATTGTATTTTAAATTTAGGATTATTGATCTAGTTTGAAACTCACTCAAGTCAGTAGTCCTAAAACACCGTGGTAAAAAAAGATTCCACCATAATGCTACTTACATCTCAAATTTTATATGAGGTTATTTTATATGAAGTTAATGTTATTAGCAATTTTCTTCCTTTTACATTTAAGTATGCAAGTAATCACTTGATAATTCTGAGAGGTATACAGCAAAAATGTCATAATCTACTGTTTGGGTACCTGTCATGTCGTACGATAGGTGTAGGCAGGACACAGGTCAGGAGCCATCCAAACTCAGCCAGCGTGTGCAATAAAGGTCCATAATCTGTTTTAATTTCACACCCCTACATTAATAATTATAAAAAGTAGTAAAGAGACTCTGTACAGGTTTTATTTGCGTTTCTACAAAAATTACATTGACTCTCATTTATAATGAGACAATCCTTTGAGATGACATTGAACTGTTATTTGGTGGAGATTCACTATTTCAATCTGAAAAAATTTTGAGACATTCAAGACTACACAAGACTAGGAAAACAGACAGAACATATTAACTTTAGGTATGAGCCCTGATTCAGTAAGACATTCAAAGCATATGTCACTTGTTAAACTTATGATGCCACTAAATTAATGCCTAAAACTTTTTAAACACCATAATAGGTGTCTCGATGTATTTTGGTTTTTGCTTCACATCTGAATAGCAAGCATCTAATCTAGCTATAAATTTAAGTTTTGGGGTTTTGGTGGTTGGTTTTTTTATATATATATATATATACACAAGTTCTTAATTTTATGCTGTTTCTTTCTCACATTGGTAAATTTATTTATCATTTAATATTTCAGAAGTAAGCCCTTATTATCCTCCAACAACAATTACTTTCAGATGTCACTAATTCATACCAATAATCTTAAAATATTAAAAACATTAAATAATTTTATTATTGTACCATGCTACAGTAGTACATGTAAATTTATTAGGAAAAATGAAGCCTTTCATATTTAGCAGTAAAATTTTACTAAGAATATACATCTGAAAACCATATTCAATTCACTATCAATTTCTTCTTGTTCTGTTTCTAGTTTTTTGCTATATTCTTTCCCTTTTTATTTAAAAATACTTCAGCACATTGTTAGTGGAGCTGCACCTGCTGAAATTATGTCTACATTGGTCTGACACACATACATAAAAAAAACCCCAACAACCCAAACAACATTTTCTCTGGTGGTTGTATTTGTTGGTATGAACATTTGTTAAGTATCAGGCCAGAATCCCTGCAGCACATTTCTCTTATGTGCATTGACCAACGGCCACAGAGCCTGACTTCATTTTTATGATTCAAGGCTTTAGTTTAGCTAATGCAGGTGGCTTCAAGAAACTATCCTGAATGTTTATCAAACACTGGTACAAGCATTCTAAGGAAAAACAAAGAAAAATATAAGTAGGAAACAGTGTTGCTAAATAATCACCAGTTTACCTCAATGACTGTCCATTGTTCAACAACTATTGCATCATTTCCTTTCCTGTTAGAACCTGGAACCCCAGCACCTTCTTCTTCATAGATAAATAATCCTTCTAAAGATTTGGGCAAATAGTCCCCTGTGAACACAAAGACAAATATAAACTGAAATATAAAGATTTAGGTTGATATCTTACTGAGGTGTACACATGGGCTTGTTTTTTCTTATTGAACAGTCCTCAAAATTAGCTGAGACAGCAAATAACTCAAATTTGTTGTTATTTCTTGCATGAAGTATGCAAGTCAAGCTATTATTCAAATCCCTGTTTTCTACAAAAATTTAACTGTGAACTGTTTCATTTTCTCAAAAGCATTAGCCACTTCCACGCTCAAATCTGAATGCCAATTTTCTGTATTCAACATATCCCCTGCAGCAGATGGGCACAAACTCTCTTTATTCAACTTCAATATTGTATGCCTTACAATAAGTGTGGCTTTTGGCATGGTGGGAGAGAGCATAAAGATAAATGAAGCATGAAGTGCAAAGTCCAGCTACTGTTACTTAAATAAATACGTAAATGGCCACAGGAAGAGCCTGAAACAGAAGTAATTGTAGGAAGATTCCTGATGGGAAGGAAGTTTCAGAGCACAACTCCTTGACTCGCTTGTCGAAGCCTGACAGTATCCGGTTGGCACAAACTAAAGCTGTGCATCAAATATTGGTTCATTTTCTGGTTTTGCTTCTTTCAAGAGCCATCGGGAAGCCTTTTGTGCAGCTGTACCTTGACAGCTGACTACTTTAAACTAAATTTGAACAGTAAAATTATGTAATCCTCAGAGTTTCAGATTTAAATGCTCTCCAATATCGCACAAAGAAATGTAAAGAGACAATTGTTTTTGCCACAGCTTCAGGGAAGGCAGATAAAGAAAAAAAACCACCTAGAGAACAAAGAAAACTTAGAGAATACAACTGGTCTAGTTTTAAAAATTGACAGATTGGCACAAAAGTTGTGCTATGTAAACCAGAAATTCCCGTTTTTGAACATGCTTGTTAATGTAACATAAAATACCAACTATTTATTCATACTATTTTTTACTATATTGCACATAGCAGATTTATGTAGTTTGAGATATGATTATCTAGATTCTTGCATGCATATATATCTCTTCCATGCATTTGTAGAGATATTGGACATGTTATTTTATTTTTAGATTACACATAAATGTAATGCAATTGTACATGTACCTTAATATATTGCTTCAGGCACAAACATATGAATACCTGCGGAGCTCCTAATAATTCATTAATACTCAATTCTATAAATTCATGGACTTTGACCTTTCTTCAGTGTTCAGGCAGATACTTAAAATGGGTAGTTTACCTATAACATGTTTGAATAGTTCTTTTTCTATCATTTTTCAAGTGTGATAGAATAACTAATTTTAAACAGTTATTGACATAAGATACCTCCACTCAGTGGTATTTTGAGACAAACTGATAATTTATAAAGTGTACTATGTAAAAAATCACCTTTATTGAAAAAGCTACATGTGGCTGACTGGTTCACCTGCATGACAGAACACAAACCAAAAAAGCAAAAATACTGCCACAGCACTTCTACTAATCTTAGGTACCTGTATGATCAGGACAGCCTCCAAGGCAGCTACAAATGGAGGAAACACTACAGTGACCTAAAAGGCTGCTAAAAGAGAATTTACCTGGATTGTTTTTATGACTGCATCCTCTTTTGGCAGCAGAACACAGAAGTTGGTAATTATTAAAAATTGACTTTTTTTTTTTTTTTAATTCTTTTTGTGTTAAAACTTCCTCCTACCTTAAATTGGGTATTGCATTTTGATCCTGGTAGCAACAGAATTCTGCTGACTTTGCAGAACATCCATAGAGTCCAAACCAGAGGAGGATTTCTGCAGCTACCTGACTTGTATCTGGTGTTTTTATTTTTATTAAAACAATAGCTAAAATTTGCTCATTTCGCTAAAACTGTATAAAAGAACAACTACTGCTAAAGATGCCTCACAGTCTAAAAGCAAACAGAAGTGAGGTGAAGATGACAATTAAATGCACATGCAGATGTATAAGAAGTAATTCTAGTAATTAGTGCAAGTGCGTAAATACTTCTCCCCAAAAAAGCATTTTAGGTTTCCATCTGTTGGATGTGAAACTTTTATCTTTTCAATGTTCACCTCCAGAACAAACATATTAGCTTAAGAACTCAGTAGCTAAATTAATTTCTTACTGTGATTACAGACACTTGATCAGCTGCAGAATTCCATCCACATAGTGAGCTGTGCCTTTGAATATATTCAGTTTAATGCAGACCCACCCATGAGCCTAACTGAAACACATACCAGTCAAGTGGGGCTGAAGGAGAAACACCAACTGCTGCAAAGAGGCAGCATGAAATCACTAAATAAGTCATAACCTGCGTATTAAAGATGGGACAGTTATTCACATAGAGAAGAGCAGACAGCTACAGGGGAATGGGAAGACTCTAAAACTGTTGTTGGACAACAGCTGCAAAGATTAATTTCAACAGCTGCCAAAAACACCCCTCAGTGAATTGTAACATATCTCCAGAGAGTTATTTTCCAGCTCTAAAAGATCTGTATTGAAAACTAGGAGTCTGATTTCTCACCTCTCCTCCCCCAAAGGAAACTTCTTCCACTGACTTCAATAGATAGGAATTATAATTTAAGAGAAAAAAGATGATCATTACAAACTGCGCCATTAGACTGCTCATGTGCACAAAATATACAGTTTGAGAAAGACTAGCTGCCAAATTCAATCCGAGGTAAATATAGTGATGTTGATGCACTTGTGTTCCTCTGACAATCACTAAATCTACTTTACTGCAAAGCTACAGAAATGCAGTGATTCACACTCAAAACTAAAATACCATGAACAATGAAAACTGAAGCATTCTCATTATTTTCAGGGTTTGATTTCTGAAGAACGCACACCAGCTGACTTCCAAAGATTTTCGGTTTAAAACTTTTTTTAAGCCCTTCACTAATCCAAGCCTTGCAAAGGGGATGCTGAATGCATATTATTTTAGATCAGAATGTCAAAAAAAAGAGCATTAAATAAGACATACAGTAAATATAAAAACTACTCAAACCCCCACTAATTCTACCCTCCTTGTATAATTAATGTAAGAAGCAGATGTAAAATGACTTACAAAAGCTGTTTTAATACTTTAAGTAAAGTACTGCACTTGATAATCAGCCCAAGTATTGCAAAAAATTGTTTAGGGTCTCTGAAACCTTTTCAACAAACTTTCTACAAGACTTTTCTCCACTGCAGCCCTGTGTGTTGCTTGCTTACACTGAACTGCCATAAGCAATTTTAAAGGAACACCAACAACTGAGAACTTAGTACAAGCAAGACATGAACAAATCCAACCAAAGACTAAGTATTAGTGAAGTATGAATTCTAAGTTTGCTATCAAACAATGTTTGATACATTCTGAAATTATTAACTATGTCAGACTCTCTTGGTCTGCTCCCCTAACACTAGAGTATTACCATTTTCTTCACATTATTTTCAAGTAATTGCACAACAGTAGCTACACACTATTTTTTGCATCACTTCTAATTTTTGGCTTTCAGACAAATTCAAGTTCAAACGGAAATGAATCTCTTAATTACATATTTTACCAACAACTGAGTTTTACAGTTCAAAACACTTCAGCCAATAAAGAGCCTCTCCTGTTGTCAGCAGTGGTACAGCACTGTCCGACAGCTCTGCCAAAGCACAGGATTTTGGGCTCTGCTGACATCAGGCTTGTGTCCATTCATCAGGAGGATGAAGACTAGGAACTCTGAAAGAGCTAGCAGGCTCTCTGGAGAATAAAAACTGAGATCGAACTGAGACTGGCAGAATGACAAAGGAAACGTGAAAATCCTATGACCTGAAGCTCTATTACTGTAGCAACATGAGGGTTAACTGAGCTAGCAGATTCCTTCAGAAGAGGGCAGGATGCAGGAGGGACAAGGGAAGACCTCTTCCAGCTCTATGAAAAGGTCTTGGAGGATCTGCCTACAGCTGAGGGCAAGGACAAAACCAGATTGCTCTGCTCTCTGTGTTTGTCCACATCTGACCAGAACAACCCGCAGAAACATCTTGAAACTTCAGGATCAACAGTCAAATTTTAATGCAATTTGGTGTTTTGGAAAGAATTTAAGTCCAGCAAAGAGCTGGAGAAAGCAGGAAGCGCGGGAAGTCTGACTTAAGTTTAACAGTACAGTAAGCACAATGAGAACTCAAGGGGCTCTTTGGTTTCATTAGAAATATTGAACAGAGCGCAGCACAGTATCTACAGTGAGCAGCAGAATACAAACATCAGGGAAGCATGTATCTAATGAATTTCTCCCCCATTATCTTTTCCTTTAAAAAAAAAATTAAAAAGAACTAGCACAAAAGGTTTATTTCATTATAGTGCTACAGTACTTTCCTGCTTTGGAAATCCTCTATTTGATAAAACAAAGCAGAAATTTCAATTATTCAGAACTATAACTGCCCAGAAAACAAGTTATTCCCTCTTCAGATATCAGATTCTATAAATTTACAATGACTATCTGAACTTGTTTACATATCGCCCTTCATACTAAGAAGCAAAACATCATCTACTTTTTGCAAGTTATGCAGCTCTGCATAAACAAGTAAAAGCTTCATGAAATTATGGGACAGTACTCACCTTTAGAAGTTTCCCAGTGTACAAAAGAATCAATTAAGGACAATCCTTGTTTATAATAAAATGTGGTTAATTCTAGCCAGTCTGCTTCCAGAGTACTAATAACTGGCCCCTTTCTTGTTACTTTCATAGACAAAACACCTTCATGATAGGTCCAGCAGGTAGAATCGTCATCAAAAACATTGAAGACTGTGTACAGCTTGTCTAAAAAAAAAGAAAAAGGAAGAAGAATGAACCTCTGGAAAACAGTACTCCAAAATAAAAATATTATTTATCTCTTATTTCAATGTGGTTTTCTAATTCCAAGCAAAAGTTTTAAGAATTGTTTCTTGGTGTGACTGTACTCAGCTTGAGCCCTAAACACACTGAGGACAAGGTGTGAGGTGGGTACACTCTGGGATATGAGAAAAATTTGAACATATTACAGCTGAGTTGTTACTGGACCTTTTAGGTAAGTGGGTTTTACATAGAGAAAATACACTAGAACCAAGAAAACCCCAGTGGAAACAGGCGTTATTTCTGCTGCTCATGGAACTTCTGACTACAAATATTTGAAATTACTATAACCGAAGATTAAACCCAATTTTCTAAATTTTTAAATATTAGGAATGCCTTGTACAATATTGATTTTTACCCATTATTTTCTCAAAATTACTTAAATACCATTATAATTAGTTGCCTACTGGGGCTTCCCACACAATAACTGATGAGTGAGTTAAGAATGCAAAACCTGCATATCCTCAAATGCTTTTTATATCTAGGCATTAATACACTGCTGTTAAAATTAGTCATAAACAAGCATTCATCAAAAATTAAAAACCATAAATCCATAGAATTTTAGGAAGTCACTGATAACAAGTTATGAAGTCCTACCTATATAAATGTATTCTACAAATACACTCACACATATGTCACTGCTGTGGAGAATTAACACAAAGCAATTGCCATAAAATGCTCTCAGATTGTCTAATACTTCAACATCAGAGCAGTCTACATCAACACAAACCACCCTCTAGAAAGCAGAAGTATTCACATTGCCAAAACAAAGGAACTTGGTTTAGATGACTCCACTTAAGACACTAGCCTCTCCGGGCTCCAGAAATAGAGGGAGATTTCGAAAGTAGGATTTGGACTGTAAGTAGTCTGAATCAGTCTCTGGGAGAACCCATCTCTGTTTTGAGAAGTGTTACCACACTCACTGCAAGTGACGTGAGGTGCCTGGAATAAGGTAGAGTAAATTCAGGTCAAAATTTTGAATTCTGTCAGTAAGAGACGATTCTCCTTCCTATAGAGTTTTACTTTACCACCTCCACAGGTGATTGTATTAGTGTAAGTGTGTTTATCCTGACAAACCTTAATTTCCCTTCCCATATACTAAAGTGAGATCACTTTTGTATTTGTTCTTCAGACAAAAATAATCAATTTTCCCAATACCACTATTCCATTGCTCATGTGTATTAGAAAGTTGCCTCTGCCAGTGGTGTATTAACAGTCAAAATTCATATGTTATGACCCCCAAATCTAGAACTCAGACACAGTTTTGCATCTTTTGAGGAGACCTAAATAGAAATGGCATACTAAAGTGGCAGTACATGCCTATATGCATGTAAGACTTGCTTTGAAAATTCACACCAGTATTTTTTAAAATGTTGGTTACATACAACATTTGCAAAGAAAGGTGGTTAAGTTTTAAGAAGTTTTATGAACTCCAGTAACTTTACTGAGTATTTGACTAGTATAGAGAAGCATGGCATATTCTTGCCAAAGCTTTTTGAAGAATTTCCTGAGAACACTGCATGTAGAGGATGCACTGGTTGCCTATCTACCTGGTCACACCAATCTGCACAAAGAAAGCTCCTTAACAGAACCAAGAGTTTTTCACTTTTTACTTACAGGATTTCTATTCCGCTATGTATAGCAAACCCGCTATTTCAAGCTGTAAGGAAAGAGTTAAGCTTTAACAGATCGTGCTATAAGGGCTCTGTTGAACAAGAACTGCTTTAATTCAAGTGTTGAAAATAACAGGGACATTGATTATGTCAGCCTTTAGAGTCATTATCCTGACAGTCTACAAACTGGAGAGGGTGCTTAACTCTTAACAGGAAAGTGAAAAGATTGCTTTTGAGAGCAATTAAAACATGTCTGGCCCATCAAGGAAGAACCTATTATGTCAAAATGCAATCTGACATGAAAGTTTCATGCTGCCTGCTTTCTCCACAATACTGTCTTGCATTAGTCCTCCTGCTTTAGATTACCTCTTCCTTTTCACCTTTTCTTCCTAGGAAGCCAGGAGGCCTTAGTGCTTCAGTATTTGAAGTCAGCACTGTTTCAGGCACTATCTCCCACGCAGATTACACGAAGTATCTCAGATTCTTCTAAAACTAAGTTTTCTGCCACAGCACCAACATTTTTCAGTGACACTTTTCCTTCCTATACAACTTTTTCATGCTTAATTTTCTCTAGTGTAAATTCATTTTGTAACAATTATCTTCTTTGATTTCATGGTCAATGCATTAATTTAAGCGATCCCTTTCAGGATCCTTCTTGAAGGCATGTTAACCAGAAAGAATCCATTAGGAACGGATTTGTTTGCTGTACATTATGTGAGCTGGCTAGAAGCACGTAACATTACTGGCCTCGCTGGAAGGGGCTCTCCGAGAGAGCTCTGTTTTGAAAAAGGCAGAACTGGCATCATAACATATTCTTGGATATCCATTACATGTTTATGTTTTAATATTAAGAGTAAGTGAAAACTATATGCATTTAGGAAAAGGTTTTAAAACAACTGCATCCTTCTAAAAGAAGAGATTTTTACTACCCCATATTTGTTATACATGTCAAGCAGAAAAGCTATCTCTTTGCATGACACTTAAAATCAGAGTTACGCTGTGGGTGATTTGGGGGGGGGTGTTTGCATTTTTTCCTTTTTCTTTAAATTACAGACTAGAATTACGGCAGTACATTTATAACAATCTATATGAAAACTGAAATATCACTTTAATATATTACCACACTTCACACATACATAGAGCAGAACGTAAATATGTCTTCTGTTTCTCCCACTGGCAAATTTATTAGAAATATGTATGCATTTAAGGAAGAGGCATCTTCCAAAACCAGTAATTGATACAACAGAACATGCTGTTCTGTTATTTCTTTCCAACACCTTTTTAAAACAACAGCTCAAAAAAAAGTATCTTATTTCTACAATAAACAAGCAGCATTTATTACCGTCTCCTTTTCGTGGTTTAACAGGGCTGACTTCTTTTCCAAACTGGAAATCTGCATCCTGTAACAGACCTTCTCCTTGCATTTCCTCCTCTATCCCACTCTCAGATGAGTGACCACTCAATGTCCCTTCATTCCAGTTTTTATAGTTTTCATCAGAATTTTTTCTTCTGTGTTCCCTATTTCTTCTGCCCAGCGTTGATTCCACCTCTGCACTTCCATCTGCGCTTGTTCCATTACAGGCTTTAGGTTGAGGAAAATGTTGCGTTACAAACCCCACAAACTTCTTTCCTCTTTTAGCAGCTTCGTTAACCTGTATTTACAACAGAAATTTATCTGCAAAGTGATTTTAGAATTGCATGCAACCTTAAAAAAAAGTTTATATTCATGTTCTGTTTAACTAAACTGCTGATTTACAAGGACATAAAGACACAACACTGTACTATAGAAGGGTGGCTTGTCTTTGTATGCTGCCCATGTTTCAAAGTAAATGGAAGTCTCCTAGCATGTCTTTGGACTCAGGCCAAGAAAGGTGGCCAACACTGGTACTGCCTTTAGTGTATACAAAGTCCTTCATTTAGACCAAATCCAAAGTATTTTACTTGCTGTGTCATAGTGATGAGCAGTATACTGGTGCAATAAATAGTACTGTTTCTCCAAACATGTGATACCAGTCATACTAAAATTACTAACCACTGATACTATAGAAATATCTATTTGTCATGTGTCATGATTCATTATTCCCTGGTTCCCTTAGAGGCTACTCAGCTTCACTATTACTGAGAATAGTGAAGGAGCAAAGAAAGGAGGGAGCTAGAAGCAAATTAAAACCCACTTAACTCTGCTTTCAGTCAGTGATGGGTCTTTTTCTCGGCATTAAAGTCTCAAAATACAACTAGAATATATGCCACCTGTGGGATGTGTGTCTGTTCTTAGAGGGAGGAGGTTTTTTTTTTTTTCTGGGATAAGAAATGCTGCCATTTAGGAAGGTGATCCCACTGCCATCTTGTGCTACAAGCTCCCCTGTGCAATGAACTCTTTCCAGGAAAATACAGAAACCCAGCCCAGAAAGAAGACATCACCTAGGAAGTACTGGATTAAGTGAGGGCAGAGAGGGAAGGATCTCTACCCAGTTAACTCACATAAACTGTTATAGCAACAGTGTGAGTAACACTCAAATAGCTGATGGTACTATAATCCCTTTTTAATACCATGACAGCCTGAAGTGTTACTATCTATCACCATTATGTATGTACAGCAATGATATATGCCAATCACTCTGATTATACAGAGCTGTTGCTTCCAAGACAACCAACATAATTTTAAATGTGACAAGAAACAAGCAGAAAAAGAGGTAATATGACAACCTTTTTCGTGAAATGCCACAAAGTCTTATTGTTTCAGATCTTAAAAAACAAACAAACAAAAAGTTATTTTTTACTGGATTACTGGTCAGTTTTTTAAAACACTGGGAGCATTTTTAAACCAAATTATTTTCACATGCTACTTCTGTACCAGATTTGCTTGCAAGACTGAATCGTTGCTAATTTCAAGTGTATTTTTCCTTTAAATGTTTGGCTGGTATGCTATACAACCAACCTGGCAATACTCATATAGTATAAACGTGTAATGGAATCCCACTTTAAATTTGAAACACCTAAAAATTTCAAACCATGCCATTTAAAAGTTTTAAACAACTCTGTAATAATTTCAAAGATCATTAAAGATCTCCGATACGCTTTTTCCTCTACTTCTTTCCTTGGCAACTAATGTAAAAGATACCACTCTTAACTCTTATAATAACAATCGTTTCCTGTTTCGGCAAGCCTTTAATTTTGCAGAGGAAGTTAAACACAAAAAGAACTAGAACTAGAGCTTGCATTCCAGTGGAGGTTTAGTTTTCTTTAACTATACAATATTTTCAAAAGCTGTGCCAGGTAAATATTTCATACAGTTACTGTGTATTTTGTATTTCTGTTAAAGAATGAAAAAGCTATCTTTGAAATTTAATATACTCATGTTCATTAGGACTACCTTACTTAACCCAGAACACCATAAAACTTCAGGGTTTTTTTTTAATATTAATTCCAGAAAAAGCTATCATACAAGCAGTTTTATAAAGAGTGACTGAGAGTTTGGGCCTGATTCTGCTTTCAGTGGCGTAAGCGGCCAGTCTCCCAAAGCTTTAGAGATCTCATTAGTAAGTCCTAAATTAGAAAAAGCATCTAGTGAAGAAAAATAACTCCTTTTGCATCAAGCCTTTAGCTTCTATAAACTAAACCAAGGTTAAAACTCAAAACTAAAAAGACATCAATCACTTAATATAACTTAACATGTATGGTAGAAATAAAAGTCTGAAGAGAAGTTTGAAAAAACCCTCCATTACCTTTTCTAACAGTTCTTTCACTACCTCATTTGTCAGTGTTTCATACATTAAAGGACATTCCTCAATCACCAGCCTGGGGTGCCTTTGTCCTCTGGGTGCTGTATGCTTCTGGCTAGAACACAGGAAGAAAGCAGTCTTTGTCAGTAGTTTGCCGCTAACTTGGGCAAATGCTTGCACATAGAATTCTTTCCTTTTGGAACAGTTATGAATGAAATCCTGGCAATGCCCTGGCAATACTTCTTCATACTTTTATTTAGAACTCACTGATTTTTGGTGGTTTGTTCTGATTCTTACACAAAGTGGCAGGTATTGTATATTACAAAGTCAGGATAAGAATATTAATATTTAACAGGAATTTCATCTGAAGACTGTCAATAGACATCTTTTGGAAACTGTGCTTTATTGACAGCCTGCTTTTGTAATAAAGAAAAAAATCTCTGATAATGCAAAAAATACAAATTTAAGCGATAAATTTAGCAAGCACAAAACAGGCTGAGTTTTGTAGAAAATACGCTGTGAATAGAAATGGTACTTAACATGCTGCTGTTTAGCTTTTCTAACTCAAAGCTTGTTGGAATCTCAGATCTGAGTGATTTAAATACTAACTAACCCAAAGTAATTGTTACTGCAATGTATTTCATAAAATAGCTGCAACTCTGCTTAACTTCCATTTGTCCTGGTTTCAGCTGGGATAGGGTTAATTTTCTTTCTAGCAGCTGGTATAGTATTATGTTTCAGATTCAGTATAAGAATAATGTTGATAACTCTGATGATTTTCAGCTCCTCATGCCCAGCCAACAAGAAGGCTGGAGGGGCACAAGAAGTTGGGATGGGACACAGCCAGGGCAGCTGACCCAAACTGGCCAAAGGGGTATTCCATACCATGGGATGTCATGCCTGGTATATAAACTGGAGGGAGTTGGCCTGAGAGTGCATCGCTGCTCAGGAACTAACTGGGCATCGGTGGGCGAGTGGTGAGCAATTGCATTGTGCATTACTTGTTTTGTATATTCCAATTCTTTTATTATTGTTATTATTGTCATTTTATTATTGTTACTATTATCATTATTATTTTCTTCCTTTCCATTCTATTAAACCGTTCTTGTCTCAACCCACAAGTTTTACTCCCTCCCTCGCCGATTCTCTCTCCCATCCCACTGGATGAGGGGGTGGTGAGTGAGTTAGCAGCTGACTGGTGCTTATTTGCAGGGTGGGGTTAAATCATGACACCATTTAAAGTTAAAGAATAGTATTTATCAAGTTTTATCTAGAGCCAGTTAGGTTTTTACTCAGACAACAACATTTGGTGTATATCAATAATATAATGTAATTTCATTTGATGTTTCCTTCACACAACCACCTGCTTTAGGATGAAGCATCAGTGAGACACAAATATAAAAGGTTACTTTCCAGATAGTAGTCAGAGAAGTTGTACTGCCTATAGGAAAACCAACATAAGTATATATGGCACCTGCATAGGAAATTGGGAACCTACACCCAAGAGTTTCACATGCTGGCTGCAGGGTCTTGTCCTTCACCTATTCAAGGTCCTAAAGGTTCAAACCACAGCTTCATAAAGATCCCACATCTACAGGGATAAGGTGAGTTGTGGGAGCTGTGCACTGGCAGTCTCAGCTCTTAGAAGCCTCAGCTCCAGAAAGCACATATTCTGCTTTTCGCACTTTTCAAAGCCCACATGGACAACATTCACCTTGTTTGCCAATGAATTTATAAAGGTAAGTCGTATGAGCAGCAGATACCATGGACAATGCTTCTTTAAGCAAAGTGGTTGAGAAGCTCCCTCAAACGAACCATGTTTTACAGAAGCATTACTGGAGTGGCAGGGGGCACCTTCCAGCTCACACCCTTCTGGTCTTCCGGAGAAAATGAAAGCAGCTTTGTCCATCACACTAGGACTCAGGAGAGAAGGGGAAGTATGACAGCTCTTAATGCAATGAGAAATCCACTTTTCTACTTATTCAAAGCAAGAACAAAATGTTATCTTCTTTGGATTCAAAGGAACTAATGGTAAAATTTCTTTGTAGATTTTCTTTTGTGATTACAATGCAGTGAAAACAGGAGTAATAAGCAAGACTATGGAGCTGGAACATGAACACAAACCCTTGACTCTCCCTCAGTGTCAAAACCAAGCTTTTGTATGTCCTCCAATCACAGAATGATTACTTCCTCCTTATTAAGAAGGAAAAATAAACTCTCTCTGACAAACTAATTCACACTTCATAAGAGCCTTATTCAGGGAAAATGACCTATAGGAAAAGTAAAACCACGAAAAGTTTTGAAAATGAAGAGGAAAAAACACATGAAAGAATTTAAAGCAGCTTATTACTCTCTCCTAGTACTTTGTTTAATCTTGTATTTGCTGCAGGTTCTAGGACAGATGATAATTATAAAAATGTATTAAAAATTAAAGGCTAAATCAACAATTTATCTTCCCACAAATTATGATAAGCCACTTTGTATTTTTATTTTTGGATGTTTAGTAAGGCAAAGTAAACATTAGCCTATTGTGTGCTTAGTGTTAATTAAAAAACATTACTAACTTGCTCACCTTTCCAGACAAGGAACAGTTATTTGATTCTCTAAGGTGCTCAATTCAAGCTGGTAATAAATTATGCATGTTGAGCAATCCACTTACAAATGGCTTAAGTAATGGATCAATATATTCCAATTATTTCACTGTTACCTTAATTTTAATCGTGAAAGTACCACTCGATACATGTGACTTGCAGGGAAATTCCTTCTACGTCCAATTGGCAGTATAATAGGATGAACAGCTCCTACAACGTATCCTTTGCTGTAATATTCTTCCACCTTAGATGTGATATCCAACACAGAACTGATCTTGATAACTTCTGGATTTGGGGAAGCTAAACGCATTGAAAGCAGAAGAGAAGCATGTTATACTATGTATGCCCATATACTTTTTGGGTGAGTTCCTTTTATATAAACCACACAAAATCCACCTCAAGGCATTTACAAAAAAACTACAGTTCTATTTATAAAAGAAAAGGCAGATTCACAGCTGATGCAACAGTATTCAACTACTTGAAGTACATATTTTTACAAGTTAGTATGATCTGGTTTTAGTCTATTTAGCAACATTTTCTGTTGGATCTAGCTTGGCCAAGCTAATTGAAGAGCTGCATCAACATCTAAACACACAATAGGTCTCAACTTAACAAAACAACTATTTTGTCTAGCCAAAGCCTTAACTGAAGCAGTATCCTTAAACCCTAGTTGTGAGGTAAATTCCCATACAATGAATTTAAGCCTAGAACAACTGGTTTGTTTTTCTTAAACATTTTTTTTTTGATCCTTAGAAGTGATCTGTGGATTGTAGGTTGAAATTTTATCATGGTCCCAATTCCTTTTTCCAGTAGACCTAAGTACATGTCACCTAAGCTATGTGGTATCATTGATTTCTAAGGAAGATCTCTCTGAGTATGTGCAAGCATTTCCAATCAATAGGCAACAGCTAGGTACTATACAGCTACTGGGGAAACTACATAGATAAAGGGAAAACTTTCTGGAGAACTGTTTTTGAATGGTCTGGTCCACAACCTTTGCAAAGAGAAAAAGAAAGATTCCACACCAGTAATAGACGACACTCTGCCACGGTCAGTCTGATGGTCAGTATTTCCTGTGCCCCTCAACTCCAACTGGAATTGTAGATGTTCTCAGAAAGCGGGAAATAAATACTCATACACAGCCAGTAACTGAGAAACAATTATGCCAGCATATATTTGCCATCATCAAAATTTTCATCCTTTGCAGATATGAACTCTTATGAAAAGACAGCTTGGCTTGGAATTTGATGGTCTCTGTGAGCGACCCTTGCTGCAAGTGACAAACTTTTTGTGTTCTGATGGGTCCCTCTCTTTGCAAGACTTTCAGTGCATAGACCAGTGTTCAACTGTATTAAAGGATGCCTCAACTGGAATTAAGTGACCTCACAACACACTTTTTGGGATATAAACATTTTAATGTGCTGCTTTAAGCATTCCCTTTCAAACCAGACAAACTGGAAACAATTAAATACACCAGTTCTTTTATTCTGTAATTAAAAAAAAAAATAAAAGAAAAAAGAATAGATAAATGCAATGACATAAATCTCACTCACCGCTGTGTAAATGTATTCATTAAAAGTTAAATTTCACGTTCTCACATCCTCTTATCTATCTGGCCTATATTGTAGGTGGGAAGTAGCAAGGAATTTAAGGACTTTATCAAAGACACAGCAAGTCACAAAGTCTACCTATCCTACTGCTTTAAAGTATCATAAAACAGATATATGAATATTTAGTTTGCCTAAATGTTTTATTCTAATAAACTGAATTAGAATTCTGCTGGTTCATGAGTGATGTGTTCTATAAAACATCAATCTCTATACTACTTTCCCACTATAAAATGGGGCTAATACTGATATATATATACACATTATGGAGGGCTTTTCTTAAAACCCAAAAAAACACATCACCAGAAACTAGTGTTTTGCAACACTCAAATGCTTTTAAATACCAACTTTTACTAAAGGGAAAAAGGAATGGAGGCCTACTTTGCTTGTCACTGTAAGAGCCTTAACAGCTCAGAAAAGCTATCAAGAAAAACCAGAATAAGTGTACCATGGGAAATGCACACCATTAAAAAGTATCACTAACATATATATTGATGGCTAATTCCTGATAACTAGCAAACTCAACCTATTAATGTAAACTCTGCCATTCTCAGTCATAGAGACTGGGTTGTTGCACTTTCTTGTGCTACTTTGGTGCTTTTTTTTTTTTTTTGAAGCAGACAGTACATCAGAGCCTTCCCTTTCATAGACAGATGATATTTTGCCCTTAGTAACGCCTCCCTCCCGTGATTCCACTCACAGTAAATCCAGAAGACATTAAATACGTATTGAAGGAATAACTCCTCTGCAGTCCACAAGCCAAAAAAGCAGGACTGTATGCAACGTGATCATCACTGATTTTGCAAATGTCTTAACCATTTTTCATTCATTTCCTTCCTGATGTGCTGTCAACAGGTAGCCAAAATACTTTTACAAGTAACAGAACTACAGCTACCTTGCTAGCTGTAAGCTTCTGATGAATGATATAGAAGACGACAACAAAACAGCTACTTCATACATATTCATACTGTTAGTCAGGGTGACAAGAAATTCGCAGCATGTCATCTTAGTGGGCTGCATCAATATTCCTTCTTTTCCCTAATAGGAGGGTTGTGGGAAAAGCAAAAACATTCTGCTTGGAGCAGGGGTATTCAAACTATCCCTACTTCAGGTTAGGCTGACCTCAAAAAATAACAGCTGTTCTTGTAACTGAGATATGCCTCATGATTGAGCCTGTAGAATTTACAATCCTTGACAGGCATTTAAAATTGCACTTCAGAGTCCACTGCTCCCTTTCCTTTGTACTATTCAATCCCACCAAAATATAAGATTGGCTATACTTTTCTTGTTTGGGATTCTCCTGATGCAGAAGAACCTTCATGGAACTCAAAGGTGATTTTTACAGTAGGGATGGCAGTATTTTGGGGACCAGGAGGGGAGAAGCCAAGGTACAACATGCTGCTGATAGATAACTAGTTAAGACGTGCAGGGACTCCAGCCAGTGAATTTAGACTACAGCACGGTTGACCTAATCTGCATCATGGCTTGGGAGAAGATCTTCTGAAAGTCTCCCCATCAGGCTCATTGCAACTTCACGTAGCATAAATCTGATGAAGCAGAGAATAAAGCATATTAAATGGAAATAAAAGTATAGCAAGCATAAATGCATTATCTTGAGGCAGGACATAGCTTACTGTAGCATCCTATAAAGGATACTAAGTACAGATTTATCTGTTTTACTTGGTGCAAGATCCAGTGGTAACAAGTCACTCAGGCAAACAGAAATCTCAGATGTTGGGGAAGATCTTGCTCTGGAAATCAGCAGACCCAGAATGCCATGAAGACATAACACAACTTGACAGCAGAGTGAAAACTAACTTTGTTCTGAAGTGATATAAAAGACTCTCATTTAGGTTTCATTTAGCCAAAGGATATTCAAGTAGCAACAAGTATGTGAGTTGACTGAAGTAGAAGGGGAAAAAAAAAGAAAAAAATAGGCCCAACATATTCCCCACAGTAGTTTAGTTAATCCTCACATTTCATAAGCAAACAGAATTCAGAAATGCCTCCAAGACAGTATATACATCATTTTTTTCTGTATTCATTATCCTAGCTCTAAAAAGTATAGACCCCAAACAAAAAAATATTTTAAGGTCAAATACACACACAGCTAGAACCATTCAACAGAAATATACCTGTGTTTACAAATCCACTTGCTTACAGTTAGAAACCTAAAAAAGTCAGGCAACTATCTGAAAAACTGATCTCACTATTATTTAGCATTCATAATTCCACAGTAAGTCACTGAAGCTGTGCACTTTTGAATATCCAACTAAACAGGAGAAAACAAAACTTTACTGCTCCACTGATAGGTTATTAAAATAATAGAAATGCACCTTTATTTGCACTTGTTTGGTGTGCTTTTTCTTAAAAGTCACAACAACCTTTACAACAAATACTGTACACAACACTTCCAGAAACTTGTTACTTTAAAACACAGCAGAATTATCTAGAACAGACTATTTAAGAACAGTAAATGCCCTTCAGTCTCAAAAAACAAATAATAACAATTATCCTTTCTATTATCAGTAGATTAGTAGGTAAGTCATGTATGCATTAGACAGCCTAGCTTTATTTCCAGTACATTCCCACTACTACTTACTCAAAGTTTTGTTTCTTCAAAAAGAACAAGCTAGTGAGAAACTCTTTATTTGTGTAAACAGAACAAGAGTTGGATGTCAAGTACTTTAACTTAGTAGAATGTGTCTTCTATCACTATCTTGCAGTTTTTCAATGAGCAGACTGCTGTATGTTCAATAAAATTATTACTACAGTCCTTTAACTTAGAGTTAAGACTAAGCAGAGGCCAAGTTTTGTTTATGAAAAAGTGCCTGAAAATGTAACAAGGCATGCACTTACACTTTCTCCCTTTATCAAACCCTTCCAGCAATTGCATTTACTTCAAATCCTTGTCTGTAGGAATTTCCAGTAGATTGGGTTGTTCTGAAATGCAACTTACTACAAAGTAACTGCAAAACTGAGCTGTCTGTTCTCAGAGGGCAGCCATCTGGGCTTGTTTATGTTTTCAACTTTGTGGAACAGGGAGTTGCTCTGTTAGAGACGGGACACCCTCGGGAAGGAAGTATCCCACAGAGCACTGTCTGCCTCTAGCTACGCATACAAATTTTGTTTCATTTCGGTCATGATTTCAAAAGACTATTCAACAACTACAAGTAAAGCATTTGGAAAAAAATAGCATGAGGAAACCGTAAGCCTCTTACTAAAGTATCTACCAAGAGATGGGTCGGCGTAAGAGGGGAAACTACTCCTGGTATACAACTAAGAAAGACTTCTGCATAAAGTAACAAGGACAATAACAGCCTGTTTGTGGAAGTTGAGTGCATTTTAAAAAATTGTTATTCAATTAAGGCTCAGGCACAGTGAGTGTATTTTCTGAACCGCCACACTGAATTCAGACAACCATTATTCAAAGTGAGTACAGATGGCAGTATCTGACTCACAGGAAATTAGGAAAATCTCTAACAGTTTTTAGCGAGCTTCCTTAACAAGGACAGTTGTGTAATTTAGTGGCTTTGGTTGTTAAAAATACTGCAGTAATTTCCACTGTAATTTTATATAAGTGAGGACCTTCGTCATGATTTGTGTTTCAAAATAAAAGTCTTATGTTTTGGCTAGCTTTGATAAAAGTATCTAAGATTTACTGTAAGTCAAACAAGGCAGAACTAAGTTAAATCCTATTTCTTGCATTCTCAGAGTAGTAAAGATGTAACATAGAAAGATACCTTCTAAAGTAAAATCCAGCAATACATATTCATAAGCAGAATCCGTCTTTGTCTCAACTTGTGGTCTCTTCAGTGTAGAAAAGATTTTTCCAGGGCTGCTATCATCTGGGTCTTCCAGCTTCCTCAGTCCGCACCCCATTGCAAGATCTGCAAATGATTAAATCGCAGGAAAAGGTGGGGGGAGCAGCAAGATCTGTTGCTCTCACTACAGGGGAAAAAAAAAAAAGTAACCAACTAATTCCCTATGATTTGGTTTTCTATTAGCTGTAAATCCAAATAGAGAAAAAGTCTGGTTCCCAAATCAAAAAGCAAAGGTACTTTCCATTCATTTTTTTTATACAGAAACAGCAAACCCGTGATGATTTCAAGCTACAAACTTGGTAACCGTAGGCTTGATTTCGCAGCAATGTTAGAGCTGTTACAAACTAGCAGAGATTTTCCATGCCACGTCAATTTACAGCCAGCCCCCTATCAGGGCTCTCTTGCAGAGGACACCAATAGTGCTTTGTTTGTCCTTCTAGACTGCCTGGGTGAGGGGGGGCCATAGGGGGAGAAGAACTGAAAAAGAAAGTTTGAGAGAAACTGGTCTGTAATTACTTACCTCCAGAAGTTCTCAACTGCAGTAGCAAGTCAGAGGGGAAAAAAACAAGTTAGTCAGAATGAAAGAATGAGAAAAGAGCCTCAGCATGGTTGGAGACGAAAATCATTTCCAGAAAGGAAGTCAGCTTCAAGAGGAAATTGCTTCTGGCATCTCAAAGGGTAGAAAAGTAAATGAAAAGCAGTTTAGTCCTTATTTTAGATTTCAAAGTTTGGTTCCTATTTCCTTTCCACAGGAACTTTCCTCCAGACAAAAAAACACAGGAACATACTGTAATATATTGTAATAATGTAAAAATATGCAGCAATTTCTTGTCAAGAAAATCAGTAAGAATCTACATCGTTAGAATTATGTAATTGGTTTTGATAAACACTGAAAAATGACATTGAAATACTCCTCATTTCAAACCAGAAAGACTTTTTCAATGTTATAGATGAATATAGTTACAAGACTTCACACC
>JANZLQ010000001.1:21629918-21662450 GCA_026212715.1 Elanus axillaris
TTACAATACTTCACACCCCCCCCCCCCAATTTTCATGATTCTTGGAACAACTGAAATCCTCTCCCCCTGTCAGACTGACCTCAGTTGGTACAGCCACAGACTTTCAACACTGTTTCCTAAATAAATTCTTCTTTAAGTCCTGAAAATTTAGTGTAAGTTTAAGGGCTCTCACTACTCTTACAGTAACTACTGCAAGTCACTTGTAACTGTTACACCTGATGCAGACCATGATAATGCACTGCAAAAAAAAAGGAACAGCGATTGATTTTCTAAGGCCCTGTTACTGCCAGGATGGGCATTTAGAAA
Organism: Elanus axillaris; assembly: GCA_026212715.1. NCBI lineage: Eukaryota > Metazoa > Chordata > Aves > Accipitriformes > Accipitridae > Elanus > Elanus axillaris. Next base: position 21,630,225 of record JANZLQ010000001.1, read on the forward strand.
ATTTACCTTTTTATTTTTAAACTACATCTAGAGAAATTAAGAATCATCTAGAGAAAACTAGAGATTTGTAATACCGTTTTTGTTTAAAAGAACTGCACATTTGAGTTTAAAACGCTTTTTACTTTTTTTCACTGAAAAATATTGATCTTATAAAAAAGCCTACATTTTCTATGATCAATCACCACAAGTTAGGCATTAACCATTTGTGGTTTTCTTCTACTGCAAGCAAAGTGATCCAACTTTTATTTAAGTAGCTTACCAGGAATGAGAAACCTGTGGACTATATCCCTTTTGAAACCCACATTAAAGTTACTTAACTTTGAAAGAATTTAAAAATCACAGAGTGCAGAGCCTAGGACTGAAGTCATAATTATTGCATACAGTCCTTAAAACAAACACCCTTTTTGGTGCTGAAACCAAAAGGAAATCCCTCAGTGTTGTCTTCTTGATTAAAACCCAGGAAAACACAACAAATAAGCAGAATTCTCCAGCTTCCTGCATTTCTGCTTACAAAGAAATTGCTCCCAAACACTATTTTCTTTTTTTTCCAGTAAAGGTCATCTCTGAATTGTTGCTATACCAGATATACATGTAAACTGTTCACTCAACCTTGAGAATCCTGCTGCTTCACTCCACACAGTCCTTATTATCTACTGTAACTGCTTGTATAAAGCCATGGCATGACAAAGATAGCTGCAAATAAAACAACTTTTTGCAGCACTAATCCAGTTGCCAGCTGGTTGCTTTTTTTTTTTAGATTTAACTAAAGATAGCTACTTTTTTTATAAGGGCAGAATATTGTATGTCAAACTCTTTGTGACAAGGCTAAATCATATTTCAACCCGCTTGCAAAGATAGGATTTTTTTCATAGCATAAACAAACTCTTATGACCCCAACACAGAAACACTGTTACGGATAAAAACAGTGGTCCTTATTTTGGGTAATCCTAGATCAGTTAAGTAGTTATAAGCTTCTGAACTGGAAGTCAGTCAACAGTTGCCATTGTAGACTTGACTCACAAGTCACTAGACTAAACCAATGAAAACAAAGATCCCAGATGTCAAAAAGAAAACAAACCAAAATCAACAAAGAACTAGCAGCATCCCACACAGGAGTTTAAAACTGCATCAAAGCACCTGAATGACTCGTGAGAGCAACAGGATCCTAAGATTCCTGGATTCAGAAGCTGCCTGAATAGCTTTAGTATCCTGTTGCAAAGTGGATATAAGCTACAAAACAGTCCACTTCCAGTGACCCCAAATGCAAAGGCTCTGGGAACTGGTATCAAAGAACAGATCCCTAAAACTACACTGTGATTCACAGACATGTGGTAGTCACAGCAACCCCCACTAGAAAGAGCATGCAACTCATTCATTAAAGCTTGTTATAATTTTTTTACTTTTAAAAAGGCAAAGATAGCCAAACAACAGACCAATTAATCCAAAGGAACTATGCTTCTGTGGAAGGCTTCCAGGATCCTCTTATGGTTTTTATTCTGATGAAATGGACAAATGATACAAAGATGACAATAGAATAGTGCACCTAGGAGCGTTGGTCCAGCACTGGACTATCATCGACTGTCTTCTGGCAGTGCAGGATGAGAGGCAGCAGCAGTTCTGCGCATTTTTGACCAGAAAGCAAGACAGCAAGGCTTGCTGTCTATCCACACCTCAGGGTTGTTCCTGTCCCTTGCGCCTGACTGACTTTGTTCCCTGTTGTCAGTGTCATGGGAGGTTTGGAAACAGTTCTGTGGGAGGCATTTTTGTCTGTCTCGCTACATTACTAAATTTACTGAATGTAAGGACATCATCTGATGCTTGAAACTGATGTTTTGAAATACTTATCCCTCTGTTCCTGACTCCATGGTGAGCTGCTCACTATGTCTATGGCATCAATGCCAAATAGAAGTGGTGTTGGCACACCTTTTTGACAAAACCTCTCTTGCTAGAATTAGAAAGACAACACTTTGGTTTTGGAACATCTATGATAAACCTGCACAAATACAAAGCCTATTTACAAGAATTCCTTCTCTTCTCCAAAACCAAATATGACATGCATAAACCATTTAATAAAATAATTCAGTTTAAACTTTGCCTCCCCCAGCATCTTAAAAGGTCAAGAATGGGAGATAGTACTTGACAGTAGTACATTCCTTTTTCAAGTCATCTGAGCTTCCTGTTGATTAAAATCATACGATATAAGGAAAATTACACAAACAGTGCAGGTACACATAAGATTTTCCTTGTCTGTCTACACACATTGTCAAAATAAAAGCTAAAAATAATAATTAAAAATTCAGGGAAATTGACTTAAAAGCATTTAATTTTTAATGGATACCGAAACTCAAGAAAGACCATAAGCTACTGAATCTGCAAATCAGTCAACTATACCAGGAACCATAGCAAACGTTTCCTTAAAGACACCCCCCTCTCTCCGATTAGGATACAGCCCAGTACGTTAAAAGCAAAAGGAATCATACTGCTTTAATGCTATAACAACTTCCAAAAGCTTTGTAAGTGCTACTGTATTTGAAATTTAAAAATATTTATCAAGGACTTCAGAAGAAGGGCTATAAAATTTTTAAGCAGCATCGCAAACATGAAAAATTACTCCGGCTCAATCCCAGGATCTAGAACTGGCTGAAGATTCCGAGAGAACAGCTCACACTTTCCAGCCTGTGCGGCCACTACTGGGAAAAAGACATCACCGGTGGTGCATCTGTGAGAAGGTTATTCACTCAAAGCATTTTAACTGATTAGCTTACCTGGAATAAAAAAGCAGCACAGCTTTTAAAGATCCATTCCTATTCTCGAGGATAAAGAGTAGCAAGCATCACAAACACAAACACCTTAAAGCTGTACCAATTACCTAAAGAATAAATTATTGCTATTTATAAGGATTTCACTAGGACAAAAACCTGACTCAACTAACAAGAAACAGAAGGGATAACTCTTAGTTCCTCTGACAAACTCAAAACATAAAATAGTATTTGGACCAAACATGTTTCCCACTTGGGGTCATAACCACCCATGTTTGCAGCTTACACAGGCATATAAGAGCACCACTTTAAAAACAAAACAAAAACCAATCAGCATTACTATCAGCTACAGATCCATCATCACTGACTCAGAATGCTTTTAACAGAGGACATGCACATTAGCAAGATACAAGGGGGCAAATTACAAACACAAGCTAAATTAGTCAGATTTCTCCAGAACCTGAGACTATCTGAACAGCTACAGGACTCAAAACCAATACATTAAAACTCCCTAAATATTAATAATCTCAAATTGCAACACTTTTGAACTTTACAGTTCCTCTCTGAACTTTTTAGCTTACTTCCTTTGTTTTATGACTCAAGGCAAATATAAAGTTTTTGCTTGAAATAGGGTAATGACAGAAAAAGATTCCATCAGAAAAATTCTGCAATTCAATTGTCAAATATTTTTCACATCCCAATTCCCAAGAACCATTATCTGAACCAAAACAAAACACTAACATCTAGGTTGTTTTTTTTTTTCTATAGAATGATTTCATTAAAACTGTTTTAATTTATTTAAATATTTTAAGAAAGTAGCAGTGTTCCATTCTGAAGGCTCTTGAGTCTGGCAACTTTAAAAGTATTTTTTCTTTTTCTCCATCCATTTTTTTTTCCTTTGAAGGAATAATTTTGTGAATGAAACAGGGACACAGTCTTGTTAAACATATTAACTTGAGCAGAAAAGCCAGCTTTTCTGCAATATTTAACTTACTGTTCTAAAAATAAACAGATGACAACAATAGTTTAATTACTGCAAAAGCATAGTTAAATGATAAAAGTTCATCAATTCCATTTGTCATATTTTTCTAAACCCATATTTAAGCTACACACTGATACACACAATTAAATAAACAAAGTTCAATCCAAACAGTAGATAGGTACCAATTCAAATTAAACTTTTAGTTACCAACCTCGAACTTTACTAGAAGTTACAAACTACACAAACTTGGTTATTATTGCTGTATTACAAGCAGTTTCAGCCGAAAGAGCTTTTGATATATAAAATTGCTAACAGTTCGCTAAAATGAGATCTACAAATTTATTAAGCTTTTACGTATGCAAATCCACACTATAGCACTTACCAAGGCTGCAGTAACCAGATCATCTCTATATGCAATACAGTATTAAACATAACCATGTGATCAATTAAAATCACACATTCTAGAATGAAAATGGATGTTCTAGTTTATCTGATTAGAAACAACTGGAAACATTATGAACAGTGTTGTGTCTACTGTTAACATACACTCTTACATGGACTGCACTGATAGATGTACAAAATGACTATGTGAGGCCCTCAAAATTATATTTTCAGTATTTCTTTAAATTATTTGTGACTTAAAAAGTCTAAGAAGGCCTTACAAGACCTACACTTTCCCATTACATCTTATCTACACTATTAAACATTGTTAACACAAGAGCTACATATTACTGTTCTGCTTTCTACATTTCTATTTGGATTTTCTACATAACAGCTTATGAAGACTTGCATACAGGATCGCATGCGTGTATCAAGACACTGGCATTGTATTTTTGATCTTTAAAATACTCATTTAAACTGTGTATTTTTTACTTAAATAGGAAACATAAGAAACTTTTATACCAGGTGAATTGGAACTACCGTAGTACTTCAACATTACAAAGCTACAAACCTACTATATTAATTTTTACTGCAAAACCCCTCTATTTTACAACCATACAACCTCTCACATTTTAGAATTATGTTAAGCAGAGAAAAACGATTCAAGAGAGCCATGTGTTCTGCTAGTTCCTGCTCAGTTACTATTAGAACGCAGTTTACTTACAGACTTAGTATTAGCTAATTTGAAAAATGAATTTCAGAATACAAAGAATTGCCAATGTAGTATGGAAAACACAAACAGTTTTTCAAGGATGATGAATGGACTTCTGATGCTTAATGCTGGAAATAGCATTAAACCAAAAGATAATAGCAGGGTCTCTAAATTCTAAGGGGTAGAAGCCAGAAAGTTAAGTTTGCTAATATGTGGATGTGACAAGCAGTGAACAAAGATGATTATTTGCTATTAGCTACTGAATGGCCATAGGACACAGTCCTTATCTGATGTGTTCCCTCCTGGGACATGTATAAAGCCTTAAAACTATCAATGGGAAACTGCAAAAGACCAAAGACAATGTTACCTTTCTCTAATCACCAAAATCAGTAAGGGATCAGGATCTTAATATTCTGCAGTTAACTAAATGACTTTTATACAGAAGTCATGTTTGGTAAACAAATTGTGAATTCTAAAAATGAGGACTTAGGACTAAATCTTCTGAATCCTGAGTCAAACGCGTATTTGTTTCACAGTACAAGAAATAGAGCTGTAACAGAACACATAACCTTTCTTTGGCACCTTCAGGGACAGCACTTCATTAAAAAAATAAATACTATGTAGAAATTCTTCAATGGAAATGAATTATTGTTATAATGTGCCAAGATTTCAGTAATATATTTATAATGATGAATATAAAATCTGAAAATCAAAACAGACCAACTGGACAGATGTTTTTAGTGATACAGATTGGCTCAGAAACACAACCATCTACAGCAGATGAGTATTTCTGCCCTTAAAAATAGGCTGAGATACCCATGTATCCAACAAATTGTGGTGGTTTTTTTTTTTTTTTCATATTTACTGGTAAAACAATCCCCCACAGCTGCTATGGTAATAGTTTCTGGGTTTAAAAACTTGTTAAGTTATATTTGTGTAGATTTTTCTACCTAGCAAAAGGTGGAAAATCACTTCAGGAAACTTGCAACCAAGACACAGTACATGGCATCTCCTTTCACAACAATTTCAAAACAGCATGAGAACAGAACCAGACTCCACCCCTCTTCCTGCAAAACATGAAAGAATGCTGTTGACAGCTAGAATAATCTTTAAATATATTTAAGTATTACACATGGATTATTTACCAACTACGATGCCCACTCTGTAAGATCCCTGAATGAATAAAAGGAAAAAAAAAAACTACCACAAAAAAACCCCCCAAAATTACTACAGAGGAGATAAAAGAATAATTGAAAAGCTCAAGGATATTTTATGCACATCAAATAAAGACCTCAGTGCTATATAAGCAATAAGCCATAGCTTGCACTCCTATTAGCTACAGAAGCTGTATTTTAACCTTTGACGAATCTGACTTCTATAAAACATAGAAGGAATCCTAGATAAAGGGAAAAAAAAAGAAAATTATCTCCCTGCAGTTGAGGAGAAAGTAGTACTTCATCTCAACTTGTGACATTGCCAGAAGTTCTTAAGTTTTGCACACATAACACAGTCAAAGAAGCAAGAAGTTTTCAATGGTCTTGTAATGGTAATAAGTAAATTCTTGCCTTTTTCTATAGCTAAAAACATACCAAAAAACCATATGCAAGAAAAATGTCAGCCTCATATGAGGATAATTATTAAACTAGTGGTCCAAATTTTATTTTAAAAAGTTATTATTCCCAAGCACTAAAATGACACGTAAGTAGAACACCTTATAAAAGTAGAGAATACCGACTGCCAAAAAATTAGAAGTAGACAAACTGTTTTGGAACTGAAAAAACCAAACATAGATTTTAATCTACAGCACATAAATGTTGTCGGTATGTGGGAAAATGGCTTTTACTTTGTAACTAATGGATCTTTAAAACTTCTGTAATCCAGAAATCAAATGTTAAATCTTCTTTTTTATAAAAGTATGCTGGTTTTCAATCTATGTTAGTAACCAAAGTTTATACAATAGTCTATGTATCAGAAATCACCATTTTGTCCTGTAACAGAATTTTTATTAAGAAAGGAAATGCAGGATAAAATTATCGTTCCCTGTGTTTTTACCTGTCCAAATTACAAAATCTTCCATTTTATTACTTTACAAAAAGGAGTATTATTTTAACTTAGGCATTTTCAGGCAAATGTTAGAAGTTAGGAAGAACATATCCTCCATGTGATAGGTACGCTAGCAAAGTAGACAGCTAAAAATCTGTTTTACAGAATCTGTAGAAGAAGGTGGTATAAGAAAGTTAATCTTCCATTCTGTGATCTTTTCCGGGATGAAAATGCAGACTTCATGTATATCGAGGTTTCAGACTCGCAGATGAATGATGTGAAAAATTTCTTCTCAAAGAATGCGACCTCGATTCCTAAAGAGGGAAAAATGCTGTATTGTTTCTTCTTTTTCAAAGTGTGTCCCATTTACTACATTAATAATGCTTCAGTGAAAAGTTACAGTCCATTTTGACATTGCGTCAGCTAGACATAGTTCAAAAAGGAAAAACAGATTTCCATTATGTATATAGGTGAAGTGGCAAGAAACATCTTCCTTTATTTACAATTATGGAATCTTAACATGAGTTCAGAGTTAATTTACTTTTAAAAAAGAAATGAAGTCTTGTTCATTGATCATATAGCCTTAATAAAGTATGTCAAGCTATTAAAGCAATTGTATCCCTCTTTTTAATTGGATAGGAAAACAGTGCAAAACTATTGAACCAATTTTATTTTTCTTTACTTTTGCATTCTCTGTAATGTAATTAGTGTAATGCATTACTGTGGGAATTTATAACAATGCTTATGTAATTTTTTTAGTAGGTAAAACTCAGATTTATAAAACTTGAGCTGAATAACTGATAGCTATCCTATCTGTAAACTAACAAATAGGTAATGGACTGTGATTAAGTAATTTGTAAGTGGATGCCACTTGCTGCTGACAAAAGCATGGCAAGATCCAGAAAACGGGGCTACCATTATAGGTGCTGGCAAGAACGGTTTTTAGAATACTTGTACCATGCTGTTTATTCTTCCTAAGATCTTCCTAAGATCAGATTCTCTTACAGTCTCCCTTTCTATCTCAGCTGCTCTGTATCCTATTTGTGGAACTCCCATCTGTTTTATTCTCTTAACCAACCTGAGTCCTTTCTTCCAATTCCTACTATGCCATATCACAGATTCAAACTATCTTTGTTTTCTGACCTTATCTTCTTAGGTCAGGCATTTTCAGCACTAACGTTTTGTTTTGTTAAATTTACTCACCTTTTTACCCTCCCTTCTGGCTATGCCAGTTGCCTAATACAACCAGCTGTAGTTCCTATATCCCTATCAGGATATTCAACTCAGTTTAATCTCAAGATTTCAGTTTCTTTCCATCATCTACTAAGCTCCACATCACATTGTGCATTGCTTTCCTAAATCTCTAGGTTCCATAGCCATTCTCCCTGCCCACTTCAGCTTTCATTACATCAACCGTACAGGACTTCAGTCCCAATCTCTTTCTTACTCTTTCTTCACTTTTGACTATTAGAATATGGAGGACACAAACACATTTTCTCTTCTCTACTGCCTGGTCCCAACAGAAAAGAACTACACTCAGTTTCACACTGGCAAACTTCTAATAGTTTTTAAAAGCCACACATAGGGATAAAACAGTCACATACACAGACAAGGAGTCACACCTTAACAAATAGCAAGCCCCTGCTACAAATCACTGGGCTGTTTAAAGGCTATCAAATAAGAAACAGACACAAATTTTAACACGTGCAAACCATGTATTTTTCCCCAGCTTAATTTTATTAAAATCCTTATTTTTTTAAAGAAGTGCGAACAACTAAAAGCAGCACCTTTTTCACAATAAAAGCATCTTTAAGCACCTGCCAGAGTATAACTCCATGAATACAAACCACTGTAAATCACACAATACAGAGAAAAGAGGGGAGAGAGTTGAGTTGTCAATAAAGGAATTAAAAGAGTTTTCAGAAACTAAAATCATACATTGAAGTGCTGTAAGTTTCCCTCCCTGTTGAAGGAAAATAATCCAAACACACACAGAACTTGGGCAGTCAAACTAGAAATAAAATAACGATGGAATTAATATATACATTATTATCCCAGGAATGAATGACAAGGATTATATAAAAGTTTGTTTTACATAACAGAATCATTAGGAAATTTACAAACATGCAGGAAGCATCTAAGCACTATTGCAGACTATGCTAAATTCTATCTGAGCATGTTTTATTATTTACTAATTTGTAAATAGCAAGCATTGCAATGAAACAACTGACCCCAAATTTCACAACAGGCAGCTGCTAGCTGGTATGTTGATGATGGATCTCAGCCACATGGGAAAGAGTGGACAAGAAAATCAGTACAGGTAGACTAGAGCTGCTCAAATGGCTTAATGGTGAATGCTCCACAGTGTCTGTCAAGTAAAAAGAGAGAGAAAACATACAGATCAGAGAAAGCCAAAGAAAAAAACCCCACTAAACTGGAATGAGAACAAACTATTAAAACTAGAAAAAGCAGAGACTGTAAAGAGAACACGGAATGAAACAATGTGAGAAAGAGCATGCCATCTGCATCTTTCGATGTTAACAAAGTTAACAGATACGTTTTTGGTGGAGTTTAAAATACCCCTTTTACAGGCAAGAGACCTTGCTACAGCTGGTGACAAGCCTCTTGTTAATCATATGTGATGACAACTAGAAGTTTAGATTCATGTTTCTGAGGCTAAGGTAACTTTAAAAAAAAAAGTTTATTCCCTCTCTCAATTTCACTGCAGGTATAAATGAAAACACACTTACCTATACAGAATACATGTTGTAAGGTTTAAATTTTTTTTGTTCCAGATGGACTATCATATAATAGCACACAGCAGTGGTGTAAAATCACTATTCTTTTCCAAAAATGATTACCCCAAGACTTCCTCTTATAAAAAAGACAATTTATGTATAAATATACATGCATGTGTATGTGTATAAACATGTATAAACACATGTATATTTATATTATATACACACACCACACATTTTACCCTTCTATACTCTACTGCAGATAAAAATGGAGTGCTCTAAGTTCACTTAAATTTACAGAACATTCACTACCAGAAGGCCAAGGTGTTAGCATCATGCACCATTATGATGTGAATGCATATATACATGAACCATATTACAAATGAATACCCTAAATTCTCTTTTGACATAGGAAGATCCTCCTCTGCCTTTTCAGTCAGAGGCAACATAATTACTGCCAATATACTGTAGACTGGAGTCTAAGCAAAAAAGTCTTTGACGTTTCTAAAAGGCATTTTCTTATAGCAGAGTAGAAAATTCAATTCTAAAGCTATCAAAAAAGAACGTGGGGAAAAGAGAACAAAGTAGTGGCAAAAACCAAACATGCAAACAAATCTGAAAATCAGGATACATTTTTATCATTGATAGGTTCTTGTTAGAGAACTCTGTTAACTGGGTTTTCAGAAAAAAACCAAAAATACTTACTACCTTTGTACTCTTCTATACCTTTCCAGAACATTTTCTGAAGAAAAGCATAAGCTTAAAAAGAACTATAGCTCAGAACTCCAATCCAGTGTATAGCACTTTTAGGTTCTAAGAATTGGATCAAGGAAGATTGTCAGGTTTTATCAGCTAAAGCTGGTCTATTGTGGGGACAGGAGTGAAGAATTCAGATCATGTATTTTTTTTCCTCCTGAAGCTAAATGTCCAAGCTCAAATAAAAAGGAACACCTCCTCCCCTTCCCCAAAGACTTAAAGAACCTCCTATAGGAAACCACACTGTACGATCCCATATTGTTAATGTCGGCCAAAATATTCTGTTGGATACAGACAATGGGAACAGCAAAAACTTGGACAGACTAGAGCCATGCCTACCCCCTGACAGGTATACTGCAGCTGGAAAAGATGACCAAGAAGAATAAAAAACCCCACTCACCTACCCACCTCTGTGTGCCAGAACTGTTTACACCTTTGCTCAGTTTATGTAGACTGCAGCTGTGTTGCTCAGATCCTAGGCCTTAGGGGAATCCCTCAATACACAGACAATATCCAGTAAACATTTACCAGGCCACTACCTCAAGATAATCATCCAGCAAAACAAAAATTTAACTCATAGGTATTTCTCCCAGGTCTGAAACCAGAGAACATGAATTTCAATCTTCCCTCAAGTTTCTGCTGTTACTGTAGACTACATAGACCTTACTACCAAACACAATCTTATACATGTTCTCTAGGAGAATCCAAACATTAATCTATTAGAGGATGATTCAGGATTTGAAACACTGCACAAGATCCAGTAGAGATGAAAAAAAATCGTACTTCCTAAAAAAGTGATACCTAGCAGCCTTTGAGAATGAATGTCAACCTTATCCATTTGTATAGATGTGAAGATGAAATTACTTCCACATACTCATGAACAAAACGTATTATAATCCCCAAAAGAAAACACCTTCAAGTAAATACAAAAGATCACTAGCAAACACATGATCTAGGAGATTAGTATTTTTGATTAAAACCTGATCTTAAATACCAAATTTGGGTCTAAAAAATGAATTATAGTTGGAAGTTACGGAATGTTTTCTTCTAATTTTAATTTAAAACCATTACAAATTTTGTATTAAAGTTACATCAACAAAATGCTATTTAAGCAGCAGGATACAATGAAAAGTAAATTAGAGAATTGCCAGAACCAAAGCTCCCTTTGTTAACTGCTACATGGTTTACATGATTAACAGAGTTCTTTTTATACATCCACAACAGCAATGGAAACACTGGCTTAGGAATTTGTGATCTTCTTCACTAAAGATTTAATTGGTTTTGTTTGCTCACCCTTGTGACTTAATTAAAATATGACTGCAATGCATGCTCCATTTTGAGCTGCATTTGAAAGCTGTAAGAAGTCTACAACTGCCAAAAATATCTGGATATTGGCTGTACCCATCCTACTCTCACTGTAGGTCTTACAGCTCCTCATACAAAGCATATGTTTATTCCTAATGCAATTCCTAATGCAGTGGAGGTAATTAGAAGATTACCTTCGAGGTAAAGTCATTCATCAATTTAGGCATCTGCTCTCTCGTACATGGCCACTACTTGGCAATTTTCAAGCAGCAGATGCATTTGTTGGGATATTTTAACAAGACTACTGCCAGCAGGCACTATGTTTATGCAACTGGGGAACAGGTGGTAATGACACAACCACTTGCTTAATACATAGCAGTCTGCTGTCAACATTTGCTTTTTTTTTTTTTTTTTCAATTGTTGAGTGCTCAGCCACAGTGATAGACACAGTACAGGCCGATCATATTCATTACACATGGAATAAATTCAAAACTTTAAGTGGGTATGTGAAAAGGTAAGGTGAAATGTGAAAAGGAAGAATTATATAGCAGAACTACTAATTACTACTAAACTAAGCTAACTAAAGAAGTAAAATTAAAACCTGTCAAACTCTTTGCCATCATTTTGTAATGAATAAAATTATTGGAATTCAGCAATTCTTTGTAAGGGTTTAACAGTATCTGTGAATCTAACTGAGACCCAAAAAGAGCAGAGTTTCAGTTATGGGTAACAAGACTTCTGAGAAAACAGATAAGAATGAGCAAGAAATACAGTGAAGGAATGGACAAGATTAGCAATTTCATGCTCAGTTTCATCAAGTTTAAATCTGCACTGCTAACGAGGTCTTACTTCTTCTATTTTATCCCAAACTTCTTGTATAGGTGCAAGAGTTTGTGCAGTTGGTTGACAAATCAGTCTGACAAACTGATGCAAGTTTAAGTTAGCCCTTTCTGGGTGGTGGGAGTGGGGCTTCATCTTCAACTACATCCATTCCCTGACCTGGTTTACCACATTGCCTCACAAAAACCTCTACCAGCACAGGAAATGGGTGGTGTGGAAAATGGAATGAATTGCTGGGTTATGCCAGCTTTGGCTGTGTGTGAGTTCACTTCTAAAGCTATGAATAAACATAGAAAATACTGTATCATGAGTTAAATAAGAGTGAATTTGCAGCTCATTTCCTGTGCCACAGTAACCAAACACAGTTTTACCATGCATGCACACTGTAAATTAAGACATTATCACTTACGATAAGTAAACTACTTTGCCTTTGCTATAAAGTGAAGCATGGTATTATGGCAATTACTGTAGAAGAGGAAGAGCTATTGTGCTCTATATCTACCTTGTAACTTACTTCACAGTATCTTGTTTGTATAGCCTTGACCCTAGGAAAGATAGAAGTCAAGTTTCAAGGTAAAAAGCTTGTTTCTCCATTTGATACAGTAACTATGCACTGGTTTTTAATTCTGAGACTACTTTTGCCATTTTTTAAAAGTGTTTTCATACACTGTTAGAAAATGGAATATAAACTGGATATTATGATCACTGTGTTACACCAACTCCCTTTTAAGTATTTCTTAAAAATATGAATCACTCAAGATTAGTATTCTCAAATTCATATTTAGCTGCTAATTTTTTTATTGGAGTACTTGCATTTTATTCCAAGACAACACTTAATGTTACAGCCCCCTCTACTGGAAATATTTAGTAGATATTATTACACAACAGTCTGGAAAAAAGATTCTTCTCTTAAAAGAAATGTAAAATAAATGAAAAAATACATATAAATGACAGCCTATAACACGGCTTTGATTCATTCCTATTTAGTGTGTTATTTGTAGTTAAGTATGCATCTTTCACAGAAGAGTAAGTGCTGTAATATCAAGTAAAACTACTGATACCTTTAGTCCTTTGCTATAAGGCAAATCTAGGCTAAATCTAGTTTAGACATTATTTCATATGTTGTGTTAATAACCTGATTAATTTAGGCAAAAGGACCTTAAACTGGGACCCAAAAAACCCCAACAACTTGCATCAGGTGACATGGAAGAATCACATTTTAGAATGGCCATTCAAAATCAGGACTGCACAGAAAAAAAAACACAGGGGGCCAACCAGGACAGTTTTTAACTTCTCAAGATCCAGAGACTGTATACAGACAAGGATTTGTAATCATCATTTCAAAGAACTGAATGAGGTTCACTGTTTTCTCTCAAAATAATTTTTTTATTTGCAGTTTTCTTTATATCTCAAGTTTTAAAATAACTAGTCACAGGTTTCTTTGTTTCCCCAAATGGTTCCAAAATAAGCAATACCTATGTCCTCTGTAACAAAGCCTCAAGTAAAGAAAAATCTCAAGTTAGTATGAAACATTTCCATTTGCCTTATTTATTAATTCATTAATAAAAGACTTTTTCATCCCTGCCCCTCTTGTCTTACTGTCTCCCTGGAAGCAACAGGACAGTAATACTACCATGCTTGCTTTAACTATCTCAGTTTGATACTCACAGATGCAGGCATGGCTATGGCATTCTGGGTATAAGGCTGGGGATGCGGTACTTGAACTCCATGATCAGAATACAGCTGGTATAAAAAAAAAAAAAAAGGCAGAAAAACTTGTTACACAAAATTGTGTTTTTGCAAACCTTTCACGTGAATTTAGATTCCTTAAAACTCATAATTGTGGGCTCTGTTTAAACTACTGACTTCTTACAAATATTTAAATCTGTTTTCCCCACTGTATCAAAGTTTGGTAAATTTAGTTTATCTCGATCAGTGTCAAAATGCACTTTCCTTGACAGAAGTAGCACGCTTCTCTACTACAAATCCATTTCACTCAGCTCTAACTGGAACAGTGTTTAAATGGGTAGATCAGCATACTGAAATGTAATTCTCAGCATTATCACACTTAGGAAGTATTTACATACAAATAATACACAGGTTTTTCTTTTGATTTTACACCATCTTCTGTATTTCCACATACTGCTTCCTTTAACATCAACAAATTATGTACCTGTGAACTGAGAGCATGTTACATGCAAATATTCCTTAACTAATTTCAGCATTTTCTTAGTGCTCACAGACTTCCAAGTCTTTCTGTGTAACTTGATAGCTGATTTATGAAATACAAGAGGTAAAATAGTAACATGTATAATCATAAATCTTATTATCAAATAAATACCAAGATTTATGCAGCTTCAAGAAGAGCAGAAAAACTCCGACAACCAAAAGTCTTGTATTATTCAATTCCTTTGTAAGGAAATTAAATTACTGGGGTATGTGAGGATTTCCTGCTTAAGATGTTTGAAATACCAGTTTTGGATCTTCTCTTGTAATAATACAATACTCTTCAACTTTTGTAAAAATATGTGATTACTGTCCTAATTTACCATTTATATTGACATCCCTGTTAATGAAGAATGAATTATCAAAGAGGGAAAGTACTAATTAATCATAATACATTTTCAATTTTATAATACCTTTTTCTGTAGCAAATTATTTACTGTCATTTTTAATATCCAATTATAAAGAAATGGCCTTATTGTACATTAAGAGTCTCTTAAGAAACATTAGAAGTGCTACTGATATGGAAGCAAAAAAACTGTAATCAAAGAAAAAAGTTATTTTGTCATTGAACAACTCTTAACTCATTCTGATCTTCAGAATATTTAGAAACAAGCTTCTACTTAGAGAATAATTATTAATTCAGGAAGCTGTTATGGCTTAGGTAGACTAATCCAGCATTCTGAAGAGTCTGACTCATTTTATTTAAATGTTATTTAAAAAAAACACAACGAAACTGACTAGTCTTTATAGTGCTGTGATACACCTGTGACTAAAATATTTCAGAACCAAAATATCCTCCTAGAAAACTGGGAGAAATACTCTAACTTGAGTACAACAGAAATGATTTAACAGCAGCAGCATGGGTGTGGAGGTAAATATAGGGAACAGGTGATACAAGTGCTCTGAATTGCCTGTGCTAAACTAAAAGATAATGTTTTTCAATTACAGATAAACACTTCAATTTTAAGTAAAGTTTTTTTACAAAAAATACCTCAGGAACTGTAGCTTCCACTAGGAGAGATGGAGGTATACATCCACTTTCCGGGGTAATCCCTATTGGCTGATAAGTGACTTCAGATGGCTGCAGATACAAGAATGAAGGTGAAGAGGCCAGAGACTGAAATAAAACACATTATTTTTGTAAGTTATATAATTTAGGCATTATAAAAAACAAAGTTTATTTTACAGTCTTCTTTGCTACATATAAATGAAGATAAAGCTTTAAAAGAAAGTGCTAAATTCATCCTTGATAATTTTAGGAAACTAAGTGACAGGGAAGTGTGTAGAAATGTCAGACAGTAGAATAAAACAAAAACAAAGATGTCCTTTAATCACTTTTATATATTTTTCAGATATTATTTACATTTTGGAAAGCATTGTTAGAGAAACCCTAACATTTATAAAATTAACAGTTATTCTCAAGATCACAGAAACATAATACAGATTCATTTTCTCTTGAAAAAATGTTACATAAAAAGTACTTTTGTTTTAAAATTAAACCCAATGCATTTCTGTAAATCAGCATCCTAAAAAACATTTCAAAGCAACAGACAGACATCTACTAAGAGTAGACCTGACCATAATTGGACAAGGCTGGCTGCTACTAAAGTAATGAGGATGCATTCTAACAGTTCAATCTTAAGGGGCTTGGTCCTCCTTTCAGCTTCAAACTCCTCAGGTTCTTTGAGTGTCAACATTTCCATATTGAGCTCCTTTGCTACAGAGATCACAAAACCAGTAAAGTCTCCCCACTAAAATTACCAAGTCGGGAGGAAGAACTTGAAATTGCTATTTCAAGGGTCTGGGTCAAATTTCACCATACTTGTGTGTCTACATGCTTCTGTTGAAGATTAACCTAAAAATGTGAAATGATCTGTTTCTTTCTACGCAAGAGGTGCTTTGTACGGATATTCAGCTCATAGTCTAAAGACACTTAATTACTTGTAATCAGAAAAGCAAACAGCTAGCATTCTTTAACCAAGGACATCCTGGAGCAATTGGACCTTGAGGAACCTCAAAGAAGAATTCAAAGACCGATAAGAAGGAAGCATCCCACCCTAGAAGGCACCGAAAGCTGAGTCACTGGTAACGGGCATGAAGTCAGTGGAGGTCTGCAGTAACTGGGGGTAAGGTAAAGGCAGCAGGGAGAGATCATGACCACCGACTCAATTCTAGACCTACCCCCACCCCTACTCCTTGAGCATGTGCTGTAGAATAAAAGAACACTGTACCTTTAATTCAAAGAAGAGAAAACCTTAACCCAGTAGAAATAGGGGCAGATAAACAACTACCAATAATGATTTTGGGAAAGGACTTTGAAAACTTAAATGGGTGAATCTGAAACCATATAAATTGCTTGCTTGTTTAACTGTGGGGTATGCTAGCTTTGTAGAATTTCCAGCTAACACCCACCTTTGTGCAAACATGAAATAACGTCTCTCCCGAGTGTGTGATTATTAGCTTGTTGCACACTGGGTGATGAATCCGCTTTTCAGACAACACTTCTGCTAGCAATACTCCAATAAAACATCACAGTATCAGTTAATACTGTTAATATTACTACTAGTGTTAATATTACTACTACTATACTGCTAGTTAATACTGGTTTCTCCTATCAGGAAAAACATGGCAGTTTTTATCTGCTGCTGAGACCATATTAGATAATTTAGTACGAACTTTTTGCCAGAGGGAGAGGGGTGGGAAAGATGCTTTCTTTACATCAAGATTTGTATTAGTTGTTTCAATAAATGCTATTTTATGCCTTCTATTGTATCAGCAAGTGTTGCAAATGCATTGCTAAAACACATCAATTGATATTTATTTCAACAGTGTTGTGAATAGTGGGAAATGTTACTGTTAGAAAAGTGCACCACACCTTTAAACTAGATGTAAGTTAACATTAAAATACTGTAACTATGAACTGTATTTACCTGTGGAACAGACCACTGCCACTGACTTGGAAGACACTGTGTTGGTGCCTAAATACAAACAAAAAAAGGTGCATACTAGAATCAAACCCATCTCCAATCTATAATTGATTCTTAATTAAAAGAAGAAACCTTATTGTCATTAAGCCCCCAAATAATTCAGGAACATAGTTTTGTCTACTTCCACTCAGCCTCTGACTTGGGCTTTTCATAAGCTTCTAAAATACTGAAGCATCTAAGAAGCATGCCTAATTAGGAAAAGAGAAGATACATTATATTTATACAATATTATGCATAAGTGTATAATATGTATAAAATTGTTCGATATGCATAGATTCCAATACACATTAAAAACATGAACATACTGCAAAAATCCCACAGTGGGCCAAAAAGCTGGTTAGGGGACTGGAGAACAGACATATCAATGCTGGGAGAATTGGGTTTGTTCAGCCTTGAGAAGGATAAAGGTGGGAGGGGATAATTATTGCTGGCTACAACTACCTAATGGGGGTGGGTGCATTAATATGACTGAGCCAGATTCTCATGAGTGGTGTTCAGAGCACAAGAGTCAACGGACACAGGCTGGAACACCACTGAAAATTTTAACTAGTTAAAAGGAAAAAAGTCTTTTACCACGAGAAGGGTCAAGTATTGGAAGAGGCTGTCCAGAAAGGCTGTGGAATCCCCATAACTGCACATATCTAAAACTCAACTGCACAAGTTCCTGACAAGCCTGATCTAACCAGCCCTGCTTTGAACAGTAGTTCGGCTTAGATGATAAAAGTTAGGGATGGTACTACTAAGCCATTTGTCTATCAACACCAAAGAAAATTTAAATTTATTACACAGGAAGAATAAATTATATTCTAGTGAAAAGAAAGCCTTTGATGAAATTAAAACCTGTTTTACATGACTATTTTGAACAGTCCTTTTATCTCTTAAGAATAGACAGATCTGAGACACTGCTGCAAATAAAACTGCGTGGCTGGAAGGAATACTGATGGTCTGAAACCCATTTTCAAACAGATACCTGATAATGGTATGTAGGAGACTGATAAACTGGTTGAGCTACCATCACAGGTGAACCGGAAACAGAGCGTGGCTTAAAAAGAAAAAAGACAAGTTTTAATGCAGCAATTTCATAAATTGTCACTCCTATTAAGAACAGTTCTGGAGTACTGTAATGCTGAACCACCTCCCCTCCCTTTTGAAAATGGATTTACAAAGTTTTAACTTACACTTAGATTCTTCAAAACCATGGTTTCTAAGGGCCTACATTGGAGATGAAACAAAAATCTTTGGCATATTTACTTAGTTCTTTCCAGAAAACAGTAGGCCATCACAGATTATCTAGATATGCTAAGGCCAACTACTACCCTGACCATAGGTACATTTTTGTAAACACTTAGGGCAAGCTAAGTTGTCACTGACATATTCCTATGCTCTCCACACCCCCAACCTGATCTTCCCTTTTCCATTCCCCATCTCACACCAGCCCAAGCATTCATCTGATTTGATAGTGAGGCAGTTTAGGGAACTAAACCACCAAGAAACTTGCCTGGGTTTGTGGGGGCCCAATTTAGGGTCAGAGAAACACCAGTGAAAGAAAGAGGGGCAGAAATATATGGCCATGGTAGAGGACAACATCGCACTGTGAACCCCTAGTTCTGATCAGTTAAAGCTAGCACATGCAACTCCCATGTAATGAAATTCCTTCATTCCTGCATGTATTTAGGAAGGAACAGTCCAAAACTACTTTAATGCATTCTACACTATATATATGAAAATGCAGAATGCAAATTGGAAAAAAAAAAAGACCCAATGTGAACTGTTACACATGCACAATACACACTAAGAAGTATTAAGATCTTTAATTTGATTAATGTTTTCTGTAGCATCAAACTTGCAGGTTTTTTTTCTTTAACTTCTTATATAGGTACTTTCCTAACAACGAAAACTACAAACATGTAAATAACTGAAACCAAAAGAGGCAACACTATTTGTAATTAGAAAGATTGAGCACTATTTGTTTGAAACACAGTGGATCTGAGCCAGAGCACCAGAACCAAAGTGCAGTACTAGAACACAAAAAAATACTGTTTTTTTCCAACAGATAGGATTTGAGCAAGTTCCCTAGATCTATATAGCATGAACTTCAAAAAGCCTTTCTAAAATATGTGGGCAGGTGTTTATGCTTATCCTCTAAAGTTGATAAGGCACTATGAGGCACTATATCATGCCTGTTAGAGGAGCAAACATCTTAGAAGTGATTAAAACAGAGGTTAAATATTGAGGAAAAGATTCTACAGTGTCAAAACTGTGAACAACATAGAAGAAACTCTTACTGCCCTCATCTCTGTTTTGAGAAAGTTCGTTTTTATTTATTAGTAATTCTTCTACTGAGCTTTTTTCCCCCAAATGTGAAGGGATTTTCCACTCATCTATGCAGATGGTATGTACAGCCCCAGTGAATGCTGCTTTTACAGAAATTAGTAAGGATGCATCCCCTATGTAGGACCTGTGTCTTATGCAGATCCCATCAGTCTTGCAATCCTTCCTTCTTGTAAAAAAACTGAAGCAACTGACAACGCCTTCCTGTACTTCCAAGAAATTCCGTCCAATTTCCCCAAGCCAACCAATTAACCTACTGAATCATCTTCCTCCTAAAACAAGCAGTATTCTTGAAAAAAAGAGTATGTATCTATACAGACTATAAAATTACCCAGTTTCACTTTTGCTTTGTTGATCTAGTATTATGTTCTCTTTTCATCCCCAACATAATAGTTTGCAGCTAAAAACACTTCACTCATGGAGGAATAAATGGAGCCAATCAAGGGTCATAAGCACCAACTCCTTAGTAAAACAAGACTTCTCCTAGCGTAGGGCCCACACTGATTCTGAACTACCATGCCCAATAGGCCACACCAAAGCAGAAGTCCCCTGCAGAAGAACAATAAACTTAAGTAATATTAAAAAAACCACAAAATAAACAGACTAATATAAGGAAGCCATTTAAACATCAAACATGAGACACAGCCAAATAAACTGGAAGGACAAGGGACTTGGAAACACTGCACTCATCCTGGTCCACAGAAAAGCATATATACAGAATAAAATTACTTACTGGCCATGGCTGTGGAACAGAAGCAACTTCAGATGTATGAAAATAAGCCACTCCATTATGGTAAATATAAGGATATCCACTTGAAGTAGTTAAGTACATTGTACCAGCTTCCGGTATTATAGCAGAACCTGGAATTAATATTTTAAAGTTTACTTACCAGTAAATTTTTTTTAGATGTATAAGTCATAAAAAAAGAGACCATTTCTGACCTTCAGAGAAGCAAAACACTCAAAGCAAAGAGCAGTGTGCCTACTGCCATCTCAATTCCCTCTCAAACACAAAATCATGAAAGCAGATGGTCACAGGATGTCTCCAGAGGTAGATGGGAAGGGGTGCAGATGACATGCATACAAATTACTAAACACCAAGAACTTCAGTTACCAGCAAATACATATACTTTCTAATCTTCAAATGTCCGAAGGTAACTTCATATTGTAGGAGATATTAATTGGTAACCTCCACACATTCATATTTAGCTGAAACAGGATCCAAGCACTAAAAACAACAGAATTATTTCATTACAAGGTGCAGCCTAGTTTCTCAACACACAGACTGTGTTTCTGTGATGGCCCATAGTCTGGCAAAAGTAAAAACTGGTATCTACATGTCAGCAACAGGGAAACTCCTCAGCAATGCTGCTGCTACAGCAGAGGTTGTAAGCCAGCATGGTCTGATCCCGAAACAGTTTAATGTACACAGCCCTCTAACAGCTACTGAGAACAAGCATTATTCAAATAAACGCATATCTATCCCTATACAGAGGTTGTTTATCTTTTTCAAACACTGCCTTTGAGATCACCTAGACTCTTATTTCTGTCTGCATTTTAGAAGGGAGTAAGACAGGACTTCATATTTCTCTAGAACTTTGTCAAATGCAAAGATGAGTTTCAGTTCCAAGTACAGAAGGAGTTCTGTGGAAAAAAAGGAAAATTAATTCTGTAACGGAAATTGAAATCTTGAAATCACATGAAGTAGTAACATAGCATGGAAAAAACTCAGGAAAAGCAGAACATAAAGATCACTGTGCAAGTTTTAGTTTTTCATATAATTTGGAAAGGTAAGTGCCACAAGGAAGTGCCATCTTATAGACAGACACTACACTGAAGAGATTATTAGAATGATAAGTGGAGGACCAAGAAGGGTCCCACAATATTCCAGAGCTTTTATCGATAGTGACTAACTCCTAGAAAAGCCTGAAGACACTTGGATACGATAAAAGCTGAAGTATTATCCACAGACAGGGTAGGCCAAGATGGTTGTTAGGATAGTGTTAAACATACCTTAGAAAAATTAAGGGCTACTTTAGCTCCAGTAAGCAATCTATAATAGGAGTTACTCATATCTCAAATGAGGAGACCAACAGGATCCCATGGCCAACAATCCTGTCCACTAACTACCAAGTACACCCCACAGAACTTTCTGCTATTGTTGAATACATCCCTTGCAAAGGAGAAGGAAGTTGTTCTCTATCAAACCCAGCAAACTCACTGTGACAGAAAAATAGAACAACTTGAGGGAGGTATAGCTATTTGAAATTCTTCCAGCCCAAACAATTCATCACTCTTTCAGTTGTTCATGTTTGGTTTCTACTTTTCAGCTTTCAGAATGACCATTTTCACAATACTTGGTGCTGGGGAAAAGCAAACTGAGCAGTCGTCCCAGTATGTTCAAAGCTCTTAGCACAAAACATCCTATAATAACAGAAGAGCTAAAAACTGTTTCACTTAATAGGAGGGAAGACAGGTACTAGGTTACAGGTGGACTGGAAAGGACAGCAATAAGTGGGCTATCTCTTCAATTCTGCTAAATAAAACTGAACCATATCCCTACAGTGATACTGCAAGTCTAGGTTTTATGCTTCATGAACCCCAAGGTGAGCTGCAGTAGAACAAAGTATCCTGGTGACTAAGGTTACAGTGGCTAAGCATGAGAGCAGACAACACTAAAATCAGACCCTAGGCTATGTCCCTAAATGCCAATATGATCTTGTATCAGACCTATCCTAGGCCTGAGGAAAAAGTGGCAGAGTCAAACAGGGCCACAAACACAGAGATCTCAAAAGGACACAGCAGCTTTCTTCAGAAAATGTTTTTAAGGTTTTTTTCCCCTCTGTTCCCCCAGGTCCCAGAATGAAAATGCATAGTCAGAGATACACCCCTCATATCAATACACACATTTAGCACAGAAGTCAGAGGAAGGAAGCAGCACAAGTCAGGCAATGCAACTTAGAAGTCCAAGTCAAAGATGGAAAGGGAAATAAAACACAGGAGGAGGGGAAAAAAAAAAAAGACAAAAAAAGCATAACACCCCTTGATAGTAACTAAGCAAAGATCATGCTGAATAACTTCTAGAGCAAAGAAACCATACAGTTGGAACAAAGTATTCCATTTCCCCAGGGCAAACACTACTGTATACACTTACAAGGCAGGCAGGCGTACCTATGCACAAGGGGAAGAGGAGAGAGGGAAACTTCCTGTCTGCAGAAAGTATGTCCGCACCAACAGTGTCAGTGTACATATCAAGTACTTCTAATCAATAACATGAGAGTAAACAACTAAAGAAAGCTTCAGAATTAAACTACAATTCCTCTCCATTGTCATCAGATGGAAGATGAGCAAAAGCTCTTTTTTCTCTTCCAAAAGTACCATAGGACAAATACTGAAGGAAAATTACAGAAGTACACTTAATTGTCTGCTGCACTTATAAAAGGAATGTATTCTACATCTCTGACACATAGCCTGTAGTGAGGAATAACAAAACAGCATGCCCTGCTGTGCCAAAAAATGACTGTTCTCATCTTAAAAGTTGGTGACTTATATCCTACATTTTCAACAGTTTATTATAGAAATAAAACAGCCCCTGGCAGAAGAGGAGGGCATTTTTTCTAAAAGAAAACCTGTTTTCCACCTTCCCCAA
Source organism: Elanus axillaris (assembly GCA_026212715.1). Classification (NCBI taxonomy): domain Eukaryota; kingdom Metazoa; phylum Chordata; class Aves; order Accipitriformes; family Accipitridae; genus Elanus; species Elanus axillaris. The sequence continues at coordinate 21,653,934 of JANZLQ010000001.1, forward strand.
AAGGACATCTTAACAGTATAATTGCTCAAGACAAAGAAGTTGCCTGACAAAGAAACTTACCAATACTCTTATTGAAGTGTTCAATCTAAATAGATCTTTGCCACAGAAAGAACATACAGTATCCATTCCATTATCTTACAGCAAAGAACTCAAGAGCCAAACAGCGACAGCAACCACCCATTCCTTACGGTTTCTACCGAAGCAAGATTCAACAGTCCTGATGGATTTTACTATTATAAATAAATAAATCGGTAACAACCCAACCAACCAGCAGAGCTTGCGTTATCCTGTAGAATCTGTGAGGACAGTCTTAAGTGTTTAGGTTTGAGGTTCTGCCTGGCAACTGAAAGAAATTTCCATTCAGTTCGTTCCTAGATACATAACCTTTTCCAAGAAAGAAAGTAAACAACATATTAAAAGAGATAAAAGAACTGAAAGATCATCAATCTGTTTATCTGGACATTTCTACTGGCATGCATTTACTTCTGCTGCAAACCATTCTGAGCATATTCAACACACAGCACTAACACAGTGCAAGACCAGGCACATCTTGGTTAAAAACTTAACATTCATAATGACACTTACATAATCTACAAATGCAAGTAAAAATACATACGAGGACTCCGTATTTGTTGTTTTCTTATTGCTGGACCAATATTCAATTTCTTATCTTTATAATTAAGTTTTTTAGCCTAGAATTAAAGAAAGAAGACATTATTTTCTGCACATAACTAGGCATGCCAGAAACAAAAATCAGAAGTAGACAAGGCACTTAACAGGTTTCACCCTCCCCTGCCTTTTATTTACAATGCATCTCAAAAAAACCCCAAAGCTATACTAATTCCTTTTCTATCCTAACCTTAGACTTCACGTACACAAAATTAATCATAAGTAATTTCAAGTATTACTTACTCCTCATGGAGCCTCTTGACTAACAACTGATACCTATAATTGTCAGCAAATTTTTTTAGTTTTACCTCTCATGTATTTATTGCTTTTATAAGAGCACAAGTGTATACAAATGGACAACTTCAAGTACAAAAGACTAAATTTTTTTTTTCATGATCATGACATTATTTTACAGAAGACAACAGGAAGAAGTCAATTTAGGAAAATGGCCAGATTATAAGAACTGAATGTAAGAAATCCCCATATTCGCTCAGGCCTGCCATAAGACTTCCTTACATCCAGGCTAACAAAACATAAGAGCACACTAAAACAGATATCCTAGTAAGGAAGAACTTTTTAACTAAAAAGTGCTAAGTACAGACAAGCGTAGCTACATTCTCTTCCAGTTGTTCTGCTTACAGAAGAAAGTAAGCATCAAGTACATGAGGTAAATCAAACCTTGCCTTTGTTTTTAAACTGACACTAAATTCACTACTTGTTAATATAATGGAAAGGAATAGGGTAAATCAACCTTTTTTTTTTTTTTAGTTGTCAGCACCTCTAATACCGCTTTGCAAAATTGAGAAGCATTCTGAAGGCCTGCTTCCCTGAACAGTTATGTAAGGAATAACATGCACTAAACACTACCATATTACACCATGAAATTTTCAGTTTGCAGAGCTGTAACTTCTCCAGTAAGGAGATAATTACTTGAGGAACACAAAGAAATACAGTTCTAAATCACATTCAACAGGACAACAGTTAGGTATTCAATAAATTTTCTTCATCTGAGCCTAATTTAGCAAAATACTTGAACACCTGTGCATAATGCAAAGTCCTACTTACGAGATTTAAAGTTAGGAACAGACTAAACTGTTTTGTGGAATCTGGGGAACAAGTATTAATTACAGCAAACATACCTACCTAGACTTTAGCAACTCCTAGAAAACAGATGTGCATTTCAACAAAAATTGCATTCCAACACAGATAATAGGAAGATGATTCTTCCCAACGCAATGTATTTCACTGATGTGATCCATCAGAATTTAGACTTTTTTATACACAACTTTCAGAGTTAACAGAAATATCTAATCTGTATGGAATTCTTCAAAACATTTAATACAGCACCACGTGAAAAATTACACACGATGCTACAGAAAGTGAAGACTAATAGGAAAAACCATGGTGAATAAAAAATTACTTCAGAAAGACTGGGAGAGGTAGCATTAGCAGTAGTAGCATATGACTGGAAAGAAGATCCTGGTGAAATTCCTCAAGGTCTGTTCTTGATACTAAAGCAATTTAATACTTTTGAAGATTGCAACATAGAAGAAGAAATTTCTGGAGACATTACTCATGATAGAAAACTAGGGTGCAAAAAAAAGGCCAGTGCAAAGGATGATCAGAATATCGTATAAGTAAGAAGAAATTCAAGAGTACAAAATGAAAAAAACCCCATTCGTTTCATACAAAAATTATTAAAGCCTAGAAACTCTCAGCTTAACATGTCTGAGGAAGACCTAGATGCTAAGTGATCTTAAGATGAATATGAGATAGCAGTATGATGCAAAAATGAAAAAGGTGGTAATAGAGTTGTAGTACATCTAAATTAGAGCACTCATAGCAGACAAAAAAGTATTAGTATCACTGAGACACCAGTAAGACTTCACACAGAGTGGCCTTTTAGTTACAAGAGAGCCAAAAAATCCTAAGCCATTATCACAATGGTACTCAGGACCATTGGTGGTATTCTAGTTCACAGAAATAAAACAATAGTAAGAAACAGGGGAAGCAGAGTAGCAGTACCATTGGTGGTATTCTAGTTCACAGAAATAAAACAATAAAAAGAAACAGGGGAAGCAGAGTAGCTGATTCAGGCAGCTTCTGTGTGCGCATACTCCTTTGGCGCCACGTAACTGTATTTTTTCAAAACGGTCTGAAAACTTCTTTGAAAATGTCCCAGCAATTATTTTGAATTTTAACACAGGAATTTCCAACAAAGGTTCAGTATTTTAACATTTTAACCAGCTTTATATTTGGGAGAAAGCTATTTGCAAGCCTTATATACTGTTTTCTTGGGTTTTTTTCTCCCCACACCTGGATACCTTCATGTGTATGAATAGATCCTGCCTAACAGATCTCTCCAATACATTCCAACCAGAACATGGAGCACACATTAAAAACCCCAACAAAACAAAACAAACTGAAGAGCTAACATATAGCTGAAGAGCTGTCTCAAGGGAGGTTCTACAAGGATTGTCAAGACAATGTAGCTAAGAGGAGAAGCAAAAATTACATGGTGTAAAATGAGCTTCATTGTTTAAGACTGAGTGAATCAAATTATTCCTGAAAATAATTACGTCAGCTCTGATAATCAAACATGTCAGAATAAAGGACAGCAGGTATCTTCCCAACTCAGCACAAAATTTTGACAGCAATGGATTTTCTAGTAAAGCAAATGAAAGCAATTGTGAAGGATAGTCTTTATAGTTCTATATGTACAATAGACCACATAGAGACTAAAAAAAGTAAAGACTCTATGTCAAAGTCAAGAGTTGTACTATGAACTGACAACTCCCTTCCTTAGTTTCAGATCTCAGTATAAATCTTATCTTAGATCTCTCTAAACCATCTTCTTAACTACACAGACCAAACTTAACAGATCCTCAAATCCAAATCGGCAAACAGAAGAGGGCTAGACAACCAGGACTACTTAGTGTCGAATATGAAATGATGTATTTCACTTAAAAGATAATCATAATGGGGACTATCACTTACCTCTTGTAAAATCTTCTGCGCGTCTTCTTGGGTTTCAAAAGTAATGAAGCCATACCTAAATAAAAATCACAGAAGCTAAATGTCTGAAGTTCATATTTACATACATTGCACATTATTACTTGATATATAGTACAAGTAACATTAAAAGGTAAACTAATGGGAAAAAAATAAATTGCAGAAACAAAGATTGCAGTAACAACTGTAATCTTAATTTAACATCCTTGTTATAGTCTACTTACTAATATATTTAAGTATGTGGTAACATATTACTGTTTCTATGCAGTAAATGAGTAGCCAATGTAGAAAGCTATGCAGAACTGTTTTGTCCTTGTTACTCAGCATGCATCTTTAGTTCCTTTATATGTATTAAACAAAGATATTTTAATCTGAACCTCTCACTCATTATGGGTGCCCAAGATGAGACACTTGGGATGTTATTTTTTATTGTACTGTACTTCATTGCACAGCTCCCACCCACTTCAGAGACAACTGTGAACGCTCCACACTTCCACAGGCACTATCCACTATTATTGAGTTCTCAGAAAAAACAGCAATGCAGAGATAGTGTTTGTCTGTGAATTATTCTTGTCATTCTTGACATGACTAGCATTAAACAAGAGTTCTGTGGTGATCAAGGATGAAGTATTTTCATACTTCATGACACACTGTCTTTTACCATACCTCCTCCAACAGCTGCAACAAATCAAACAGGCTTTCTACACAGAACTCCTGCTGTACCAAACCCCCTCAATTCATTCCCAGAGAAATCTAGGCCACTGAATGTGGCACTGCCTGTGCAAAGCTAAGTATCTGATCTTATAATTAAAGCCTGTACCACAACACATATGTACAAAAAAAAAAAATGTAAATTTTTTTCCCCCGAAAATTAACTTCAACATTCTGAATTTCAACAAATCTTTTCTTGACATCATTTAGTAGTTCTGTATGCTTAATTTGTTAGATTCATGGCTCATTTCTCAGGGTCAGATTTCAGAAGATATCAAGATATGTGTCGTTCCAGCCAGCATATCGAATTTTGCAATACAACATATCATTCTTTGTGAACGTTTCCATGCTTATTCGAGTACAGAGGTCCAGTAAGTCTCTGACCGGCTATACTTCTAAATATGTGGGCTTTTCCTGTGTTGCCTTCTCTAAATAAGTTTGGAAATATTTTTTCCAAGCTCAAAGAACACAGAAACTATTTTCCTAGCTTGGGACCTTACCTACACAAACTTTTCATTCTATGTGCTATCTGGACAATAAACTAACAGACATTAACAAACTTGTCACACAGTGACAAAACCTTGGAAGTATCTTAAATCACTTGTCAACAAGAAGCAATGAAGCTTGTGCTTGGATTTCAGTATAAATTCTAACACCATTGAAAGTCATTATTTCCCAACATACTTAGAGACATATGTTGGCAATCACAACTGCATAAGTGGATTATTCTTGGGTTATTGTATTATATGGACACATGTACTGCAAGCGTCAGATATTTCTTGGAATTTAGCGAAAGGGTAAGAGGCTTGGTGACAGATCTAGGACCAGGACCAAGTCCAACATGCCATGCAGGTATATACTCTATACTAACACCTACAGTTCAGTATGTAATTTGTTGATAAACATTAAGTGCTGAAAGCATTAAAATTATGAGATTCAGACACAACAGACTTACTGCTCAGAAGAGAACTTGTGACCAGAGTGAACTCTACAGGTACAAATTCTCATGCACGTTCCTTTTTGCTTCAGCACTTTTTCCATCCTTCTGTGGCAGTACAACTCCCCACCTTATTTCCTTCACCATTCTTTGGGTTCTAGCAATAACTTTACTACCCAGTTTTAATCTTTGTCCAGATTTGCTCTTCAGCATTTCTCTTATTGTTGTGTTCCAGTGTTTGTCCCCTTTTCTGCAATCACGATTCTGTCAGATTTGTCCTCTATGTTCTTGTTCCAAAAATCTCCACACAAAATCTCAGTTGTTACCATGCTCTCCAGCACAATCAGATGTACCCCACCTCTTCCTCCATCCTCTTCCTCCATTCTTAGGCTCCTTTCCACACTGGTTTTCATTAGAAATATGTATGTTTAATAACTAAATTAGCTTTTTAGGTTTATTTACTTAAATTATTATTGCCATAAAAAACCTGAAAGGACTACTGATTTTGTCCTAGTTGCACACAGCTTCATCTTATAACAACATGACTATAGAGTTTTACAGTTATGCAAATTACAAAGACATTTACATGTACATGTTAAAGGGCAAGAAAGATTTTTGCATACATGGAATAACCAGGAAATCAATGACATAAAATTAATAATATGCCGAGATACAAAAATAACAATCAACTTTACTATAGTCAGTCAGCTTTCTATTTTTAATTCCCACAACAGGTTTATTCTACTATACCAACCCCTTTGATACTCCAGCTCTGTCATTTACTATCTTCACTTCTTTCACACTGCCATACTGAGCAAAAAACTTCCTCAGATCATTTTCATTAGTCTAGTACAATAAATGAAGAGGGGAAAAAAAACAAAAAGAAGAAACATTGGTTTGCATAGTTACTCAATATTTGCCATAAGACTTTTAATGGATATACTTTGCATAAGTTTGCTACAAACTAATTATACCTCTGGAAAGGAAGAGAGAAGAATGAGCATGTAAGAGCCTCACAGATCCTGTTTAATTACTGCATTTTCATTTTCAGCAATAATGCTAGAAAGCCACTAAAATATTAAACCTCCTCTTTTAGTGGATTTATGTAACAACTGTCCTTTTACAGGTAAGACCATTGAAGCAGGTCTACTCGGTCTGAATTTTAGTTTCTTTAAATTACATACCAGAGCACTGTTTACGATATGAAACATCACTGGAATGCTTTCAAACTTCAAAACAGGAGCATATGTAGGCTTCCATAAAGGATTTACATAGGTCACATGAAAAAAACACACACTAAACCACAGTGACTTAATGGTCAAATGCATCTAACGTACCATGATCCCTCCTTCTAAAGTATATTTAATATAAGATTCTGCAATTATGTATAGGCACACCACAGGAACTCCCCATTATAAATCAGGAAGAAAAAGACTTTTTAATGGAGAATGGTCTAAATTCACATGGAGGAAACCGAGCATGCATGGAGTAAGACAAGTTCCTAATGTAAAGGCACATCTAAGCTATGCACTCACCTACCTTCTATAAATCAGTTTTCTTTTACAATGTGAGCATATATCAAATATGGTGCCCTAAACACCAATCTGAGATTTTAAAGTTTTGTTCTAGATGGTTCTTAGTTAAAACTATACCTAACACTGTAAGAAGTATGCTTATATGCATGGATCTCTATGCACTTCAAGCCATTTCCATATTCATCTATACTTTTCAGTATCTTAAGGAAGTGTATCAGAAGTACTATTTTACTTTAAGTGAATGGCTTCTATTGTTTTCAACTGCATGTATCAAAGACTTATCTGCCTCATCCAAGTTTGAAAAGCAAAAACTTAAAAGAAACAAAACCTAACTTAACTTCCATAACTGGAAATAATATTAAGTTAACAATCTTTTTGAATAATTCTACCCTTAAGACACATTTTACAAAAAGAAATAATGCAACTTGCTTGCTACAACATCTAAGTCCAACAGAGAGCAATGATGGTAGAAGACTGCTTTATCTCCCTCACTGAATCCGAGTATTCAGGCATTAAAACATTAGAAAATACTCAGTCACTCTGGAAGTGTGAGAAGTAACAACAGATACAAGTACACTGAAGAGGCATGAAACACTTCAATGTTTTATTAAAGCTCCGTAATTATGTCTTCTCCTTGGAAGTTGCCTGCAGGGGTTCTTGAGAAACTATCCACCATGAACAGGTTGAAAAAATTCTGGAGTCCAAAACCACTCTCTTGAATAGATGATCATGCTTTGCACCTAAACAGAAGTGTGAAAGCCTGTGTACATAGCAAAACAGATTCAGCCAAACAACTGATAGCTTATATAAAACAAATCTACAGCATATGCTAAAATGTTTACACATTGTCAAGTATCAAAAGGCATGTACAAAAGTACAAGAGTCAGTGGAGATCTTCCTTTCCCTTAAAATTTTCTCCAATTAACACCAAAACATATCTGCTTAGAAATGAAAGTCCTATAGATGAAATTTCCCATTTCAGGGCAATTCTTTCTTTTAAGCTCCCTATCTTATATGTAGCTCAGCTGCTTCACAAAGCTGAGAAAAAGAACCTATGACAGAATAGTTGAAGGCTAAAATACACCAAAAAAACCCTGAAGAGCCCTTAAGACTAATCAATGCTGAAAAATGTTATTCCATACCTCAAGGACATGAGGGATGGCTACAAAAGACTATAACCTTGGAAAGCCAAAGGTTTACCTGCACAGCAGTGTATTAAAAGGGAACAAGAAGGAAACACTGTTTTAAGATTCACAGTGAAATTTGCAAGTATCTGGACAAACACATTCAGGACTTGCCTTTTCCTGCTCATGACAGGGCAAAGGCACATGTCAGATTCTTAAGAAAGGCTAATGTTAAGCCTTCACCTACGGCAAAGAAACATGGCATACACCACGGAAGACAGAGCTCTTCGGAGCAAGATGAAAACGTACTCAACTGTAACTTCTCTTACTGAATTGTTTCTCTAAATTTAAGAGGCCAGATGTTTCCTCTTACAAATAGAAATCACTGCTATGGTGACAGACCAAGTGGAAGTGCCTAACAAAACGACAGAAGAGCTTGCTGGAAAGCAAAAAAATCTTTGTTGATTAAGTGTCTCCCTTTTTCAAAAAATAAATATATAACTTTTTCACCACCCCCCTCATCCCCCCC
>JANZLQ010000001.1:21667063-21679814 GCA_026212715.1 Elanus axillaris
GGCTCCTCTCCTCTCCCCTCCCCTCCCCTCCCCTCCCCTCGGGTATCGTGTCACCGGCGAGCCCCTGCACAGGAACAGGAGATGGAGTTCTGCCTACTTCAGGTGGCAGCTCTGAGAAGGAGGTTGTCGGTACTACCCCTAGGAACGGCACTATGAAGCCCTGGGGCAGCCTAGGAACCTCCCTCCGGGCCTGTCCCCACCACCTAGGGACACGGGTGGTAAATCCCAGCTGGGTTTTTATCCCCTCAACCAGGGGATGAAATGGGGAGGAAAATAGGCTCATGCATTTCACCTAGCCTCAATGGGAGAAATACAAAAATGCCCAGTGAGGGTGTTCCCAGGTCACCAGGCTTGATGGAAGCAAAACCATAGTTCAGACTTTACAACTGTCAGCATGAAGAAGTTAAAGTTCTTACTTCAACTCAGAGAGACTTCTTAAGGTTCCCAAAGAGACTCCCAAGCAGGCAGGCTGTCCTGAAAACAGCTGTACAACGGTAGGCCTAGGATGACCTTAGAGATGTAACCTGGAGTCTGCTAGCAGAGAGGACTAAAAAGTAACACTCACCTTCGTGACCACTCCTCAAAATATTCCAACTCTTTTTTTTTTCAGCCCTTACCAAACTGGAGGAGAAGCACCAGTAGTAACATGTGTGCCAGGTGTACTTCTGTGGTCATTTAATGAACAGCATTACAACCTGTTCCCCTGTTTGGTAATTGCATCCTGTTTGCAAATGCAGATTGCCCTAAAAATCGCTGAGCTGCTAAACAGGGCTGGAAAAAACAGTGATTCAAACATCAAGCTCACAATCAATGTAGTTACAAGGCACAACCTGACAAAAATCCTTGATCTGATGATGGCAAGAGCTGGAATGCAGACAAATGCATGCTGGGAGAACCACCCCAGTGGGAAAGCTGTTTTTCACAGTGATCAAACATTCATTGACTAGGTCACAGCAGCTCAACCCCAAAATACTATGTCAGGATCACTGTAGGGTCAATTTATCGTTAGCTACTCTCCTGTTTTACTTTTTTTTGGGTGCTTTAAAATAAAATCTTCAAGGAAGATTATCTTGATAATGTCTACAATAAAATATATTTTACTTAATTCAAATCTTTGTGTCTTACTTAAGTTTGCTTTATGCAAATTATACCAAACCAACCTAAACCCAACAGCAGTCTCCATATAAATTACATCACTTAACTTTCACTGAGCATAGGCAGGACACAGACTTGCAGTCCTCACAGGACCCTACACTGCTCCTTACTTCTCTGGTGTTGCTTCAACATCTACCAGCTTCTGCAACATTATTGTTACCACAAGGAATAAAAAAAAAAAACTGTAAGAGAGTTTCTAACAATTCTGTGCCTGTAATATATAACAATAAAATGCTTAACTATTAGTAGCAATTTTTTTCTCAGCTGAGAAAACTGTAAAAAGTGAAGGCAATTTTAGCAGAGCGGATGAGATTTTAAGAAACAGTTATTTTGCGAGATTACAGAACTCTGCTGAATTGCATTCATTGCCTATTTATCAGACAGCAACAAAGCTTATCCTAAGAACAGCACTATGCTTTAATGATGTGAAAGGCAGAACAGGCCAAGCCTTTCATGTGCTTTGTATCTTGATTTGGGGAATCTGAAGTCAGAACAGCTGAAAGAATACAGAAATATTCAGAGACATGAAAGTGTATTTTACACAGTTTTAACTGTTGGATCTTCTACATTACACCTCCTCCTCAAGTTAAAAAACCTAAATCTGGGACATTTACATTGAAAATAAAGCAACCGTGACAAAAATAGGACTTTCGCAAATAAATGAGAAAGATCAAGCTATTTTTTATTCTGATAATTTAAAAACTGAAAACCCAACACATCTATAAATGTTATTAACAAGATTACTAGCAGAGCTGGCAAAAAAATGTTGCCATGCATACAGGATTTAAATATTACAACAAAAGTTGCTGGGCTACCCTAGCACTGTGTGGCTGCTTCACTAATGGAATAGTATCCTGGCTGAGGGAGTCACTCTCAAAGGAAGTCAGGAGTGCGCCTGTTTTTCTTGGCTCTGCATGTCAGCAATATGCGCAGCACGAAATGATCTCTCCTACTGTTCTCTCCCACAAATTAAAAGGCAGCACTGGACAAAGACAAGAGTCTGACTGTGCTGGTTCCTGTAGGCAAGAGCCTACAGGAACTTTTCCTTTTTTATAGCATCAGAGGAAGTCAGAGGTTAAGTGAGGAAAGATAAACTGAAAAAAGCAAGAGAGAAAAAAATAGGGAGAAAAAATTATTTGGGAGGAGAAAGGAGGAAAAGAACTCTCCAAACACAAAAAGTCAAGGAAGATTTTATGAGTAATATATGGGCCTGGCAACAGACTGCTTTTTCACTGATTGATTCCCTGACCTCGGAAAAGACATGCAACCTTTTTTGCTTCTATTACTCATCTGTAGATAATAATGCTAGCTTTGCTACCAGCATCTTAAGATCCTTCAATGGAAGTATGAGCATTAATACACTGTTGTCAGACAGAGAGAGCCAGGCTGTACCTTACAAAAGATTACTTAGTTCCTGCCCTCAGTTTCATAAAAATGTCTCTCAGGATGTTACTAAAAGATTGGCTTCTGTCTCTGTTGCATAGACTACAACTGTATTTAAAAAAATATCTGTAATTTATGAAGATGTACACAGTGATTTCTCTTACAACCTTGTGAATGGATTTTCTACACCTTGAGCCTTAACAAGAGCCAAGAGCTCTTATATATTCAAAGACTTTGAGGAGCCCTTGTGAGAGAGTTAACAGTGCTTAGAACCATATTATGGTGGTCACCTAAGAAGTGCCACTGAGTAAAAAAATTGTGGTCAGTGCCATGTGAAAAATGCAAAAGGAAATTACTCGTTTCTGGGAACTTTTCCATTTATACAAATGGGTGTGTGTATTTCTCTGATATGGCATTTCCATCTTACAGGCCGTTTTCCCACACCATTCCTTTTCTTGGGTTAGTTTGGTACATCTCCCTTCTAGAACAAGCAGTGATTCCTCACCCCATCCCAATTTCCACCATTCTTGCTGCCATTCATCTCTACCTCCTACTTTGTTTCAGGTTGCCCTAATAGTACTCTTGCTCATTTCCTCTTGTCTCTGTCCCCCTTTTCTCCTCATAATGGCTGCACTGGTATCCACCACCCCTTTAACCCCTGCAGTCATCACAGGGTGGGTACTGCGGGGCTCTGGCAGGGTACTGGGTACTCAGGATACTGCAGGACTCTAGAATAGTATTAGGAGGGCTCTCAGAGGTACTGGGGGCACTGGAAGAGTGTATGGGGGCTTTAGGGGGTACTAGGTTCACTGGGGAGGTACTGAGTAGCTCAGGGGTCTATTATGAGTACTGCAGGGTGCTTGGGGGCTCTGTTGAACTCTGGGGGGTTCTGAGGGCTGGGTACTGCAGTGGGCAAGTGGGGTTTGCACACTGTTTGCTATGGCTCCGTCAAGCTGAGCTGCTCTACTCCGGTGTGAGTTGCTCCTTTGCTTCCTGTTTCACATTTTCCCCACGCTCAGCAATGGATGATCCAGAGGACCAGGAGACTTGAATGGTCAGTACACTGGACTACTCTCCCTATAGTATTTTCCCAGGGTGGTAGATTGTTACTACATAACAAAAACATGCTCACTCAGTCCGTCCTCGCAGAATATTAACATTATTATGGATGATTTCTAGCTCAAAATGTATCAGGGTAATGAGTGACTTCTTCCAAATTGGAAGACATAACTAGATTTCATAGCTTAGTTTAAAAACACCTTATTTTCCAAAAGTAATAGTCAGCATGACAAAGACTATTGGAACTAAGTCACTATGTAAGGCCAGCTTGTTTTCTGTCTCACTTCAGTTTTAGAGTATATATGCTTTATTTAGAAAAGCATTTATGTGCATCTTATTTTACATGTCCTCAAAGTGGAAGAATTTACTGGAAACTGATGCATAAAAGCTCCATTGATGATGGAAGTTGTCACAATTAAAATATTAAAGATACTGTTAAAAGTGCCAGATCTGGAAAAGTACTTATAAATGTAGTAGCATCTGAGTAAAATTGTAAAACTTATCAGTACTCCAACAAATATCCCGAGCAAATGGAAGAACTGCATTACAATCCTTTGTTAAATCTGATAATGTGGTTATTAATTGGAAATACTAAATAGGTCTACTGAAAAATCTGATTCCTTTATGTACTATAAAAGCATAGTCCTCCAACAAAACACCATAGGTATGTGTCACATGGAAATATTAACAGATTTCCAGTTAGGTGAGTGAACAGAAAATTATCAGACTCCTCATTTACTTTAACTTAGTGTGACAGCCTTGATGGGCTTTTCCTCTCATTTTTTCTCTACTGTGTTTCCTTTAGTCAAGCAAAAATTTAATGCTTACCCTGAGTGTGATAAATTTTAGTTTTTAATATTCTTTTGCAGTTGTCATAATATATTTTACATGCTTCACTGAACTGAATATAAAATTCTGCAGACAAATAAATGAGTAAAAAGATAAAAACAATTTACATATATTATGAAACACAGGTGGGAAAAAATACTTGCAAGAAAGATAAAGTAACAGGTTTTGCTTGCTCTGGAAGTGGAAAGCTACATGGTTATAAGTGCAATTTAATAACAACTATAAGATGCCATGATGTTAAAGGGTTCTTATAAGGTCAACAGGCTCTTCCTTTCCCAATTCATTTGACTGCCATCTAAGAAAATGGCTCTGAGTTCTAATCCTATATTTTTTTTAAATTTGATTCTTCAAATGTCATTATATGTTTAGGTATCGATTCCAAATAAAAAAGAAGGAAGTAAAGAAGAATCTCACTGTAGATAGGATGTTGCTAATCTATTCCACATACTTGGGGAAATCCTTAATAGTCATGTTGTAATTTTCTTTATTGTGTTTTAGATCCAGTAGTCCAAAAGGCCAGGAGCTTTTCAACTGACTTCAGTCATTTGAAGTAGAATGGCACACATAAATACAGTAAAAGAGCCAAGCCATTTTATTGTTGCACATTATGATTTGTTCTTGTTTCTTTTTTTGTGCATGTGGTAATTTACTCTGTACATGTAGTTTTTCAGATTCAGATAAGACAGTTGCTTCTGTTTTAGCAAGTGCCTCATTTATGGAGGAATACTTGCATAATATCCCTACACATTCCTGTTGGTTTTGTTCTACTATAGGCTACTCAAAACTTCTACATGTAAAAGTGAAATAAAAGTGTAACATAACTTATTGCTTAGAAACACTATTCTGAATGGTTGAACATAGCAGTAAAATAATCAACCTTTACTTAATTTTGTCTTGTTCTTTCCCACACTATACTGTATAGAACTGTATGGAATGGAATATATACCAACCTACCATCTGCCTTTCTCCTGTGAATGAAGAGCTTCTGTAGTTGCAGCCCCAAATGGCACCAATTCAGGATGGTTACAAAGATATCAAACACACCAAGAAGTGTTGTCTTTTCCAAGTGTTTTCCTTCCTCCTCCACACAAGTACCTAATAGGAGTCAAAAGAGAACTGCAACAGAACAAAGGCAGCTAAGTACAGGAAGAAAAGTTTATGCTTGGTCTCATTCTATGCATTATGGTTTGATTTACTTTCTCTGCTAGTTGATTGAAAGGAATATGGAATTCAATGGTGAAAAGGAGAATTGCAACTGTAAAATACCACTTGCAGAGGGGAAAGTAGTACCTTTTACAACCTGTTGTGGTTTAACCCCAGCCAGCAAGTAAGCACTGCACAGCCACTCACTCACTTCCCCCCCCCCAGTGGGATGGGGGAGAGAATCAACAAAAAAAAAGTAAAACTTGTGGGTTCAGATAAGAACAGTTTAATACGACAGAAAGGAAAAAAGTAATTATAATAACAATAATAAAATGACAATAATAATAATAAAAATAATAATAAAAGAATTGGAATATACAAACCAAGCAATGCACAATGCAATTACTCACCGACTGACACCCAGTTAGTTCCTGAGCCGCGATCTGCACCCCCTCAGGCCAGCTCCCCCCAGTTTATGTACTAGGCATGACGTCACATGGTATGGAATATCCCTTTGGCCAGTTTGGGTCAGCTGCCCCAGCTGTGTCCCCTCCCAACTTCTTGTGCCCCTCCAGCCTTCTCGCTGGCTGGGCATGACAAGCTGAAAAATCCTTGACTTAGTCTAAACACTACTTAGCAACTACTGAAAACATCAGTGTGTTATCAACATTCTTCTCATACTGAATCCAAAACATAACACTATACCAGCTGCTAGAAAGAAAATTAACTCTATCCCAGCTGAAACCAGGACACAACCTCAGACTTTTATATCCTTTTTTAAATACTTGCTTTCTGATATTTATTAATCAACTTTGGAGAAATAAGCCTGGCAAACTTTAGTGGGCAACACTTCATCATGATCTACTTGTATAAGGAAATAGAGTCTTTTATCTGAAGATCTCAAATAACTATACAAAGAAGGTCCCTTCCTCTGAAAATTTCTATTATTATTCAAATATTATTAGATATGTAGGAAAAACAAGAACTCAAAGCACTGATTTTTAAAAAGGATTGCTAATGTTTCCCTACTTAACACTAAATTTGAGTTGGTTTTATGTAACATGAAGACATTTTTCCATATTAATGTTTCAGTTAGAATTAAGATTTATAAGACCACTTATCTTGCCTGTGTGAGTGATTAGGGGATATTTTTCTTTTTTTTTTCTTCTGAATTTGCAATTCACTTTTTTTTGCATTTTGTAGAGTACAATCTCAGAGCATTTGTGAGCTCTGAAATGGTTTTTACCTTTTGCCTTCCATTCAAATCAAGGGTTTCTAATTATTTGGACCAATAGGTAATTTAAATTCAATTTGCTTTCTTTGTAGTGGCACATAGGAAATAATTCGCTGTAAATTTTGGCCCACACTATGGACCTGGGGATTTACAAAACAAGAAACATCATTCTTCCTTTTGTTTTTCCTATCCTCCCTAAAATCACAAATCTTTGAGAAGTGCTGTGTTCAAGTATGGTTCACTGAGCCTCACTGTGTGTAATATCTGCTCATAAAAACACTTCTTGGCATCTTTGGACAACACACTTGCAGAGTATATACAGGAAAAGCCCTGCTGTCTTTTGACAACAGCAGTATCACCTGAAGAGTTAATACACTTCAGTTTTTAATCTCCCCAAATGTTGCTACTGAGTCAGACTGTACATCTGAGATTAGATGAAGAGAGGGTAACTGGTTAGAATTAGAGGATTCTTCCAAACCACAATGTAAACAGGTGTCTTTTTAAGTTTGACCAGCACAGGTATAATTTTCCACTTTTATTGTGGATTCATCTGCAAAACTCTGCATTTGGGATTAAAGCTCTCCTGGCCCTTTATTTGCAGAATGCTTTACTTTTGCTAATCCTGCTGTAAACTACAGTGGGTGTTAGTATGGATTAGGCTATGGATTTCAACTACCAGCTTATTTAAACCCACTCAGAAAAAATATAGACAAGCAGTGGTTAACAATGCTTTCAATTTATGCATGTTACTACTCCCACAGTGGCAAATTTCAGGAAAATAAGCTTACATAGATTAGTCATTAGTCTTTCTTTTCCATGTCCTTAGAATATCTTCTAACCTGACATTAAGGAACCAGAGATTTTACAATAAAAGATTAAATATACTTCATCCCTCATGGAAAGTATTTTGAATCTTCTTAAAATCCTGTTCAATTAATACCAGAGGAATTTAAGTTATTTTGAGGATTACATTTTGATCACAATTATATAGCTTTTTTTTTCTTTGCGATTACTTTTTCTAAGGAATTAAGAGATGGGCCAAATTTGCATGGATGAGAAACAGGCATATATATTTTTACCAAGTCTTCGGCTCCATCTATCTAGCTACATGTAAGCTTGTATTTGGAAGTGGTATTAAAGGCTAGGCCAAAGCCTGCCTATAACTTTAGGTCCATTATAGAAAGAATAGACTTTAGAAGGTACCGGTTCTCCGCTTGCATCTACTACCACTTTAAGCCAGTGTAGAAGCTATCAAAAATGTTCCTGGGCAACACTGCCTTGACTTTTTTCATAGGAAACCAGCTTTCTTTGAAATGAGGCAGATGTGGGTATAGCTCTTTATACTCTTTCCTTGGGTAGCCAGTCAGGCACAGGTGTTCTAAATATAGCAATGTAGTTCTAATACTGACATATTTGGGTGTGCCTGGTTTAGCATTTTTGTTTGGATCAAGGGTGCAATTTTGAAGCAAATCTCCTGATCACCCTAACTTACCTACTTGGTTCACATCACAGAGCAGTTTCTGAGTGTGCAAATTGACTTCTTCTCAGCTGAAACTAAAAGAGATGTTGTGCTACAGGAATGCCACTACTGTACTCTTATGTGCAGCTATTCCATCCATGGGACTGGACTAGGGCTTTTCCCAAGTAACCCCCACCCAAAATGCCTATGGTATGGATGTCAGGCTCTCAGCACCAATGCTCTCCCTGTACAAATCCACTTCTATTAGATTATTTGATACTTTTCCTCACATAACTGTCAGGAGCCCCCAGAACAAACTCAAACGGGTAATCTTCTCTCCTGATAGTCAGGCTAGTGCACATTCCTTCAGTGGTCCAGGCTGCACATGATTTAACTTGTTTATGGCCAAACCTAGCTAAGCAATGCAAAATCTTTCAGAGAGCACATGTTAAGAGGAAGGTTGTGTGTCCGGTTAACAGCCAGAACAACAGCCTAAATTCCATGCCTGGTATACTGCCCAAATTTCCTGCAAAGTCTTTAACTGCAAAGTAGATACGAAAATGGATACTGCCGATGTTGCTAGCAATTTTCTTCAGAGCTGGCAAAATTAGAGACCATAACAGTAGCTCTTTAATTGGGATATTACCAGAATGCTTTCTATCCTCAGTAAGAATTCCTGGCTAGTAAGTGTCACTTAATGCTAACACTACTTTCCCAGCAGCTGCATAGTTCATGATAATCCAAATGTTCCCCAAAAATTGCATGTAAGAGCATGGCAACCATGGTGCCATATGTATTTCTAACACTGAATATCTCCATTGAGCTAGCAAGGTTGTGAAAGGCTGTGACATAGTATGCTGGCATGAAATTGTACCTGTTGATAGGTAATTACCTAGGGGGTAAAAGAAAGGGGGAAATCGCATACACCTATTGGATCATACTGTTCATAGCAGTTAACAAATAAGTTCACATAGCCTGAAAGATAGCAACAACTACAATTAAGATTTCTATGCGTGTTACAGCCAAAGAAATACTAAAAGCAATGATGAGAGAAGTTAAAAAGAGCTCTGTGAAAAAGCTAGTCATTGGTAAATGTTCTCATTAAGTGGTATTACCACGCACCTTAAACAAAACCTGTTATTATTAAGTATCATTAGACTTGAATAATAATTCATCTTTAAGACTCCTCCAAATCCTCAAGACAATTTCTGTTACAATGTATACAACATACCTTCTCTTCCCTCCCACAAACTTAAGTAACTTGCAACTAAACATGAGGAATTTGAGAAAGCTTCACTAGTTCCACAAATGAATAAACTCTATGTTTTGCCTAGGTTGTAGCACCACTTCTGGCATTATGTGATGCTGTCCATTAAAAACCTTATTTTCAATTAGTACTTAACTTCCCAAATGTCAATCCCTTTGGCCAAAAATTTGAAGATGGATGGATGACTCATACCTTTTGTAAGGGAAATGGATTCTTGTCAAACATCTACCCTTGAAAATCAATAGGAAAAAAAGTTTTAAATTTTTTTTTCCAAAAACAAAACAACATGTGACATTTTACCATCCTCCCTTAGAAAAAATCTCCTGTCACCTTCTTTTACAGCTGATGCTAGATTTGGTAGAAGAATCACTTCCTTATCAGGGATATGCTCTTTCCTGTCTACAAAATTTGGTTCAAATGTTGCTACCTGCTATGCCTCTGAAAAATTTGTTTACAGAATCTCTGTAACTCAGATTTTACTCCACTGTTCATGCCAGGCACTACCTAACCTGAGCTCCATTCTGTCTTCTCTGCAGCTGTGGAGCACTTGTGCTATATCACAGTCAAAGTCAACCAGCAGAGCCATAAGCAATGACGTTCTCTCCTGCTTGCAGTGACCCGTCACTAACCCAGGTTGGGTGTGAAGGAAACTATGTAGGTTTAACACACAGTGGTAGGAGCTGAGCCTGCAGGAGAGGAAGCAAATGGGTAAAGCAAGTCCATAGCAGGAGTAATGAAAGAAGTATCCCCAACAATGGCAAAAAATGTCACAACCATTCTGGCATAGGTGTCCAGTATTCCTCTCAGGTCTCCTGTGCCGAGTGGTCCACAGCAGCTGGTGAGCAAAAGATGGTAGCAGTAACTAGGAGGATCCAGGTAGGGGAATGAGGGAGAAGAACAGACGCTGAGTGCCAGAACACCTTGCTGCAGCTCAGAGGCAAGGAGGTATGTGACAGTAAAATATCATGTCTGGAGGAAGATGAGAAGAATTGGGACAGGGCTCAAGGTGAGGAAAGAAGTCTCATTCACAGGGATTATCCCATGTATTGAGAGGAGCCACAGTCCTATAGCATTTTACATGATTGCAACATTCGCACCAAAGGATATTAAACCGCACACTGGGACCACTAACCTTAATACTGGTGTTTGCTAATTTTTGGGTGGCTCTTTGCAGTGCTAACGATCTTCTTATATACACTGATCTCCATATAGAAATCAATACATTCCACTCCAAGGGCTTGGGCCTGTGTCTATATAGCAAGCAGTGGCTGTAAAATAGGATTATACATGACCTAACTGAGGTCCTGATTTTACCCTTTCTCATACTTAATTGGCATATCTGTTTGGGCAAACAATACTGCTAAAATGAAGGATTATTCCTCAGAGCTAAGAATTGGCAGGAATCCTCCATAACTGAAGTATTCTAATTATTAAAAACACTGGATTAGCCTGAAAGTACTGTCAGTCAGTGAAAAGAATTCATTAGTGACTTCAGCTGGAACAAGGACATCATTAAGATAGAGGCATATCACAAAAGTACTTCTTGCTAAGTTAGAGAAGACACAACATTTATACTACCTAGAAAATAAAATGGGATGTGTAAGTATAGTGAGGCTTTTCCAATAGTGGGAGGCAAGACAAAACAAGAATTAACAAAAAAAAAATTAGGAGACATTGAATCAAGCAGTGTAAATATATTTTTAAATTTAACAAAATCCCTTGTCTTTTAGTTAACCCTTTTCAGTTAAAGACTTCAGATGTCAAAGGCTGTAATTTAAGGTGAGAATTAAATTATTTTAAACTTTTGATCTCAGAAGACAAATGCATTGGACAACAAATCTCTCTAATTTGAAATGTGTAAGACACATCCTAGAAAGGATAAAGTTCTTTAATATGTTATATGCATCTGTCTGTGCAACATGCTACAGACAATTTCTGGTAGATGCAGCAGACCCCAGCTATGAGAGTACTTTGCTGTTTCCAAATAATTAAACCGGTGATTAAACTTCATATGATTTCACAATATATATGAAAAAGCTGCAACACATTTCTACATGAAGTAGTAATTCCCTCTAGTAACATACTGCATGGTAGTTACCTTTTCCATTCTCTTTAAATTAGTCTTAGATCAGTCTGTGTGACAGTATGTGGATACGCAACTATAAGCTTTTATTAGTTCTTCCTTCCACCCCCTTTGCTGCCGTGACTTAGTATCCTGTTCTCCTTCTTGTACAATGCAGGCTGGGGCTGAGTCCTCCAGTCCCTTTACCTATCTTTCCTCTCCATTATTTTAAAAGATAAATGTTTCTTTAATGTGAGTATTTTGTATCTTCTTTTAGGGTGACTTATTTTATTGCTTTTCTCACTAAAAATACCCAAACAACTGTTGTATACATGTATTATGGCATATTTTCTACATCAGATTTAGATAGAAGCTCATGAAAAAAGTTCAGTGGCACTTAGATCTATCCCTTAATTAGCATTTCTTTGTGTTGAACATGATAAACACCTTAGTAACCTTGACAGAAGTTCTGCAGGTTTTTAACGTGGAATTATAAATATTATATAATGCATCTATGTATATGTAAATAAAAATTCCATATCCTTTAAGTGGCAATTATGTCCTGTAGCTAGGCATTTGTTAGTAGCTAACGACTGGCTGGGATAGGGAGGTCACCTCTTACTCTTTACTGCTTAATCATTGACTGCCAACAGGTGCCCAATACATTCATTAGGAAATTACTTTAGAAACCAGACAGAAATGAATGTTTTCACTGAGTCTTATGGCCTTTAAAGCCAATAGCTGTAATTTTGAGTAGCCTTACACCTCCAGTGACTCTCAGCTTGCTCAGCCCTACCCCTCCTATTTTCCGTCTTTCTATACAATCTCTTTCTCAACTGTCTCTCCTGCTTTCCTCTTTCCTTTGCTTTTACCCTTGCCGCACTCTCCTTTAACCCACCGTTCCTGAGGCCTCCACGCAGATAATCTCGTTGTAACTAAACACCACCTTGAAGGATGGTGAGGGACACCACCACCACCACGCTCGCATTAACTCTTCACGGCTGACCGCGGCTCTTGGCCTGGCTGCCTGGGGTAACCTTTCCCGGATGGCTCCTCTTCTCCCCCGCAGGCCGAGGCACCGCACCCGGGACGGCGCCTGGTGCCGGGGCCGCTGCGGGAGCGGGGCGCAGGGACCGGACC
>JANZLQ010000001.1:21682005-21695726 GCA_026212715.1 Elanus axillaris
GGGGTGTCCTCGGCGGGCCCGGCCGGCCGGTCCCGGGGGAGCCGGCCCCGGAGGTGGGGGTCTGAGGGGCGGGTGCTGTGAGGGCTGTCGGGGTCCTGCCCGCACTCGTGCGTGCCCCGTGGATTTCGCAGCGGGGCAGCTTCCCACGGAGTTGTAAAGTTTTTGTGTAGCAGCTCGTATCTGTTCTTATTTAATATTTATGAAGCACCTGGAGGCAGAATAAGCAGCTTCTACAGCGACGGTTTTCTTTGCTCTTGAGTAGCAAAATATGCGGTGTCATAAGTTAACAGAAGGCGTGTTTGGAGACCGAATGTATTACAGATTGCTACGGAGCAGCAACGCGTGTTTAACACCCTTTATGTGAAATGAACAGGTCGGGCGTGATCTCAAAAGTCTCCGCCTTTATTATAATCTGGTAGGGGAAATGGCCTTATGATTATGTTTATCTTTTCTTTTTTTCCCCAATTTAATGTTTAAGAATAATCTATATGGTTTTGAATTAAACGGTATCTCCTTGCAAGTACGTAGGCTAATCGCTAGTTTCTGGGGAGACGATGAATGAAGTCTCCTGGGCAAATTTAATTTGCATAGGGCCACACGTGATCCTCTTGTAGCGATTTGCACTTGGAAGGCATTGGGAGAACACGGGAAAATGAGACTTCACTTCTGTAAATGTGTGAAGGCACTGGGCAGAGCTCTAGCTCAAGGCAAGAAGCAAAGAACATATGCTTAGCTCTTAGGGCTTGGTATATCCATTCAAAGGAGGAATGGATAAACAAAATATTTGCTTTTTGCATTTTAAAGCTTTAACATTTATAGGAGACCGAGGTAGTTGAGTGCAAGGGAGTCTTGAGGATCTTTTGAAAGTTCTACCTTACAATACTAACCCATTAAGTCCAACAAAGCATTCAAGTGTGGTTTTAGTCTTCTAAAGACACCCACGGAATGTGATGGGAATGCTTCCAGTCTGAAGTTACATAAATGCTTTACAAAATCAGGACCAAAGTTCTGTAAGCATTCTGGTATGGAAATGGTATTTTTTCTTGGAATTGTGTGACAGTTTCAAAAATTGAAAATACACAGTCTTGGATTTAAATTAAAGAACATACCATTGTTTTTACAGACTGTACCGTTTCTGTGGTAGATATGTTTTAATGTCACAAATGGTAGATAATTTTTAATGACTGGGTAGCATTTTCACTACAGGTTGATATTTAGCCATGCTGCTGACAGTGATAACGATCTATCTTCCAGCTGGAGGAAATTTCTCGAGATACATCCTGGGATGGTGTTTATTAGCAGAGAGGTTTCTGACAGAGATAAAATATTAATGTTATGGAGGGAACTGGTAAGGCCTCATCTGAAATACTGGGTAGACTTGGTTTCCTGTGCTTAGAAATGGTGCATTCAAGAAATGGTGCATTCAAACTGGAGCAGGTGCAAAGAAAGATAATGAGGATGTGCTGATAAGGTCAATGGGTTGAATACTGCATGAGAGAAAATTTCTAGGACAGCATTGCCTTTAGAACAAAGGATGCCTATTCCTATCACTGTAAGGGTCTGGAATGGTCCTATGATAGAAATAAAATGAAAAATACCATAATTCATCTTAAATTTAGTTGTTAAGATGATGAATTGAATTAGATACTTGCTATCAGACACAACTATGTTATCTGGACTTGAGAATTTGCAGGCTATGCATCTCTAAGGCATACTGTTGGGACCCCATACAGCGCATGACGTTCATTTTCCTACAAGGTTGTCTCAGTAGTATACAAAAGTGTTTTGAATCACAGTTTTCCTTTGGCATTATACTAGTGAATGGGAAATACTTTTCACTTGGGATGGGAACTAAGTAATTTATTTGTCTGCATCTTTCAGGAATTTCTGATGTCCTAGGAAATGTTCATCAGGTGTGGAATGCAAATTTTAGATGGAATTAAGATTAACACCCCCCCCCCCAACTTATTTTACTTTTTCTGTTTTTTCAGGACTTTAACATGCAGGAGTTCTATTTAGGCATTGTGCGTTTTGCAGGGGAATTAATTTCACAATGTTTTATTGTATTTATTTTACTCTAAGAAGTCCATATGTTCATATAAATCTATAGTCAGAAAAGTATTCCATTGCTTTCTTTAAGCTGATTTTATCAGCTGAAAAAGGAGGTTTAAGAAAGCAAAGGAAGTTGTACAGTAAGCGAAGCTTTTATTCTGCATGAGTTAAACACTTTTGCCCTGTTTTCCCATTTCTCTTCCAGTTATTTAAAGGTGTACTTTAAGCATGAGTGGTCTTGCTGCATTAAGCAAAAAGTTAAAATTCTGTAGATTTAGCTGGTCAAAGTATACTTTTAACAGCATTTTTTCCCCAGCTATCTTATAGAGCTCTGCAAGTTTCAAGGTTAGCATCTGAGAGTGCAATTCCAGTGGAAGCCAGACTTGCTTACATTGGAGTGTTTTGGCATCTGCATTCTAACTGTAAAGTATAAAGGACTGAACAGGGACTTGCTTTAAAAACCTTTCCTGCAGCAAATCACATTTGGCATACACTGCAAGTAAAATACGAACCCTTCTAGATAATCTTCAGTGCATTCATGTGTGCTATATTTGGCTTCAGAAACAAGAGAACTCATTTATATAAAAAGAACAAAATGTAGCTGGAATATTTTTATTCCCATTTTGCTTTCGTAATGTTCAGAGCTTTGTAGATTTGAAATAGCGTTAATGAGAAATAGTTGTAGCTGTTCTTCTGCTTTAGAAAATTTCCCTAATACATGTGCGTTAGTTGTTGGGGTTTTAGTTGGGGTTTTGGGTTTTGTGGGTTGGTTTGTTTGTTTGTTTGGTTGTTTTTTTTGGTTTTGTTTTTTAAATGCAAGGAAGAGGTAAATGGTCTTACTACAGAACTGGAGCAAGAAAAGGTTTTTGCCATGAGGAGCCTGAAGTCAACAGAGTGTAACGGTTAGGAGACAAACTTAGAAAAAGGGCAAGAGAGCATAGAACTTGACCCATTTTCAAAGAACCCCAAAGATGGACCATGCATTGCCTAAATTATTTGCCAAGTGTTGCAGTTTCTTTTTCTTTTGAATAATCCAGGGCCAACTGGTTGCAAATAAAGTGTTAATTACAACCAGTTTTAGGTCAGGAGAACAGAAGACGCTGCTTGGAAGAACTGGATTTCTTCTTTCTTTACATGTA
This sequence comes from Elanus axillaris, assembly GCA_026212715.1. Lineage (NCBI taxonomy): Eukaryota > Metazoa > Chordata > Aves > Accipitriformes > Accipitridae > Elanus > Elanus axillaris. The sequence goes on from JANZLQ010000001.1 coordinate 21,685,197, forward strand.
ATGCTTTTCAAGCTTTCCTGTGTGAGGTTCTAAACAGAGTTGACTGATGTTGTTTTCCTTCTGGCATGTTCCTTCTGACATTGCCACGTACAAGCATTTTAATAAATGGGTAGGAAGGCTGTGTAATTTGTTATGTAATGCCTACTGAATTATTTTTTAACTTTTAACCAAAATATTTCCCTGTCAGTTCTTATCAGGCTTCTCTCTCTGCTTTGTTTGCATGCAATACAAACTTTTGGGACCATGTGGTTTTTTTCTTCCTGTTTTTTTGTGTCAAGATACTGTATCAGATAATGCAGCTCTGTATTATGTTAGTAACAGCAGAATAAGCCCATGAAGCGAACATGAAGTAGGAACTGCAGAGTCAGACTTTAACTTCAGTCACATTAGAGCTATGAGACCTCTCAATGAAGTTCTTCCAAAGGCTATTTGCTTCTGTTTCACGCACAGATTTTTTTCTTTAAGAGCCAGTTGAGTTGTCCTTGTCCGTCATATACTACTAGCCTATGAACTGCAAGGATTAGGGTTTTGCAATTGAATTCATTAGTGAAGCGTATCAAGATAGCCAGCTGTCTTGTTTCAAGAAGTTGTATTTATCTTAGTGACATTTTTAGCTTTAAAAAACCCCAAACCTAGAATAAAAAAGAATGAGGCTTAGTTTCTTTCAGCTTGTGTTCTGAAGGGTGGTGACAGAATTTAAGTGTTTTAAATACATGCTACATCTGTCTATGTGACATGACTATCTTAAGACTTTTTTTCAGAAGGCAGTAGAGTTTTTCTGGACTGTAATGATTCTCCAGTAACTCTTACTTAGCTTTTTGCTGTGTAAGCTTACATTTAGATACTTGCTGCTTAATAACCTAAAACTATGACTATGTAAGATTCATTAAAGCTGATTAATTGATTGGTACCCCAGTGGTGATTTTATCACAACTTAATTCTTTGGCATATTCGTAAGTATCCTAGAAAAAGAGGAAAAAATTTAGGTAGAGAATACATTAAAGAATACAGTAGAGCCTAAAAAAATATAGAGAAGGGCAAGAATGACATGCCTAGCCACGGAAAGACTGCCACAAAATGAGAAATTCATCAGATTGGTCTGGAAAAAAGTAACTGGGCGAGTGATATTTTAATGCATGTAAATTCCCAAACGTTGTGGAGAGAGAAACAGGGAACTGATATTCACGCTCTTTCACAGAATGTGAAGTAGGGGAAACCCAGTGATAGTTATATAGCAGCAGATTTAAAATAAATGGAAGTATTTTCTGATGCAGCATGTGATTAAATCATGCACTTACGGGTACAGAAAGCTGTGGCAGTCAGAAATGTAAATGGGTTCAAGCAGGTTCAAAATGACAAATTGATGGAGGAGAGCTTCACAATGCACCAAAAGCATCTGGCTTAGAAAGTCCCTAAACTACAAGCAGTTGAACACTGGGAAGCTACAGTGGAGGATTGATCACTTTGTACTTTCCTGCTTCTTATGTGACTCCCCATGTGTGTATTCCTGTAGCTGGGATACCAGCTTAGATTGACCTTTATCTAACCTGCTATTTAGTTGTTAAGAAAAACTTAAATACACTGTTAAGAGACACACAAGAATGTTTTCCATTATTGCTAGTATAAAAAAAATTTTTAGAAAAGAAAAGAATCTTCTCTGTTAATTAGTTATTTAGATTTTTTTTTCCCCAGCTCTTCAGAAAAGAAGCATTTTGGAGATATTTTTTGGATTGCTGTGGCATAGCTTTTTGTAGTCTTTATAATATTTTCATAACACTGCACCTGTATTCCATACACTACTGTTTTTTCCTAAGCATCTAATTAAGACAGGTTTGAAGAGAACCTGTACTGGTTATAAAACTGCTTTTGTCAAATGAATTATATCTAGTAGTTAGTTATCACTGAAGATGGACAGTTTGTCTATGGAACTGTTGCATTTATCGCTAAGATCCTTTCTCATGGAGGGCAGTAGGCATTTCAGGCTAGAGTTTAACCCCCATCTCTTTCCTGGAAACAAAGCAACATTGGTAGGTCCAGTATGGCTGTGCCTGAGTTGATAACATTATAGTGAGAAGGATTTAAGTCTTCTGGAATTTTTTGTATCAAGCTATCGATAATAATTATCTGTAGCAATGCAGACCACAATTCACTGAAAACTTAAATGTGTAAAATGGGGTTCAGGTGCAGGATGTAGGCATATGGGTCCTTATGAAGGTGTCCTGAAGGCTCACCTAGCTTCTTATGCCTTTCAGGGATCTAAGTTTTGCCAGAAAAGTTTCTTACAGAGATTATTCTCTTGTGCAGGCCTGGAGTCAATTACGCTTGCTGCTGAGCATTTTAATATGTACCTTGTTGCCTAAGTCAATCTATGAATAATAGGTGTAAGGTTTCTTTCCATTCAATTTCTTGGAATTTTTCATGTTTAATTTAGACTTTCTGCTTCTGATGGTTGGATTTGCCACAAAATACAATAATTCTGATTTCCAGCCATCTCTGCACTCGGGTAAAAAGTTATTTAACTTACCTTCTCCTCAAGGGGAACTTGGGGCCTGGCTAAAAGTCTCTTAAAAACCAATGGGAGCCTTTACAGTGACTTGTGTAAACTTTAGTTAGTACTTCCAAAAAAACCAAACCCAAACAACCTACATCCAGGGCAAACTGCTTCTATTAAAGTTTACAGCAAATTTGTCTGTTATGCTGACTGCTAACTCTGGAGTAGTTTTCTTGTCAATCGGTTCCATATAGCACATAATGTTAACACACGACTAGTGATCTCATTAAACATGTGGGTGGAGACAGATAATAGCATTGTGTTTGTGGTATCTTTCCATACAGGATCATAATAGTCAAGATTATTTGAATGTCTTTGAAATCACCCAGAAGTGACCTTTTCTCAAACTGGTGAGACAATACCCTTTCTGTAGGATACCAGCAAGTCTAGCAATCTGCAAAAACAAGTTCTGGCAGGTCTTTTCAGGAAGTAGTTTCATAGGTTTTCTTGGTAAGAGGTAGGAGCTGTTATGGTCAGGAATAAGAGATGAAGTTGGTGATAATGGTTGATTTGTTTTTAAAGTATGTTATGTGCACAAAGGCAATTGTGCAGGAGTACATAAATAACTATTAAAAATAATGTTCTTTTGCAGTAATGGTGCTGGTGGGTAGAGCAGTGGTGGAGGAATGCTTTCTACTGTTTTCCAAATATGTTAAACAGCTGTTAATAAAACTAAGTTTTCATATCTGTGCAGAGATTCTAATCCTGTTTCTTATGATAATATTTTATTCCTTTTGTAGTTCCACTGAGATAAACTCCATCTGTAACAAAAATGTTTTATTTGAGTTAATGGTATATTTTTTTTTCTAGCCTTCCCCACAGTAGATGTGAAAATGCAGGCAGTTACCGTAGAACCCATAATGCATCCTCTGTGGTGAAGCATTTGGATGATCATGCCTGTAAACCTAATCAGCATATTTTTTTCTTTCCAGGATGCACCTGATAGGTGTAATTTTTGGTAATACCTTGGTGAGTTTTCTAAGAAACGGGGAATGATGATTAATATAACTCTTTATTATGCATGTACTCTATTTTTTTTTTTTAGCCAGTATGACTTAGAGGTTTTGACATGCATGACAGTTTAGGAACTACTCAGACTTGATTAAAAGGTTGAGTTCTGCACAAGACTAAATGCCTTTACCAAGTACTAACAAGTTCTGAAGACTATCTTTGTATGTGTTGGTGTAGAAGTGTATTTACAGTCAAAGGCTTGTTCTTAAATCTTTCTGTATCATAAACATTTTTGGGTTTGAAGCCTGCTTATGTAGAACACTGTCTTCTGGGGGAATCTTTTTAAGTCAGAAATTTGCAGTTTTAGTGATTATTGAGCCCCTTCGTGAAACATGTTTAAATTACTGAGATCATTGTAATGACTTCATTTAGTCGTGGTACATTGTTAACATGTGTATTTTATTAAGTTGGAAGTCTCCGACCTTTAGGAGTGTGTACAGGCCCTAATTTAAATAATTAGCTGGAATGAAACTGAGATAAAATAATCCTGTTCCAGAGCCAGTTACATCAACAAAATTAGCCTTGGGATTATTTTGGGCAGCATGCCTCAGGTAATGTTATTGTGACATGCCTATTTAAAAGTGTATCAAAGTCTAAAAGGTAATGGACACCAAAGTATTACTACTTTGATACTGTACTGAGAGGAGTTTAAAAAAATATTCCAGCTGTAAATGTATACTGTGAAGGTTTGATTCTTCTCCTGAGTTGCATGCTCAGGGGAGTACTAACACTCACACCATGTCTTGGATAATCCTAGCAAAAACAGCTACAGAAGACATTATGTTCATACTGATTATTCCCCAGAGGTTTTCCATCCTGCTAGATCTCATCGCTCCTGGTTGACCTATGTCATGCTGCTTTGGTGGTACTTCAAGGAGCAAAAGGAGCATGTCTTTGCTGCCCAGTACCTTGTACAGAGATTCATACAAAGTGGAAATTAGTTTGAGTACTGCAAAGTTGTCATGTATTGATTTGCATGACTACAGAAGCAGCAGGGTGGTGGATAATTAGGACTCCAAAATCATCATTCTTCACTGGAAGTTTGTTTTGGTAATTTGGATGCAGCTTCTGAATGGGCAATAAGAATCTGTTTGATATCTACTCAGTATGAAGCTGGCTACTTAATTACATACCTTTTAAATAAGTCTACTTAGTTATCTGCTTTATACTAGATAAAATATAGTGCTCATGGTTTGTTGTTTTATGAACCCAAAGTCTGTCAAGCTATGTTGAGCAGTGATCCTCCCAGCATCATTTGGATCTAACTACCTGTACTGTATTATAGGTAGGCATAGCATGTTTTTAATTCATTGTACAGTTTTGATGGATTGCTAATCTGTTTTGATTGGAAGCTGCAAAAAGTTTTTATCTTATTTAGCTCTTTCAAGTAGTTTTGGGGAGGAACTCAACAATGAAATGCAGGGTGCATTTGTGGTTTGAGAGGCCTGCTGCTTTTGCAAATGTGGCTATATCCATCTTGCTTTTGTGTAGGCTGGTGTACCTTTCTATGTGGTTCGTGTTGATGCATCTCCTAGAAAGTATATCTGCTTAAAAAACCAGCCAAACCTAACCCAACCAAACCCAAAAGAGCAGCCATCCAAATAAAGGCTTCTGCCAGGAGTATTGATGAAAAAAACCCTATGAATTTAAGAAATTCTGTAACATTGGATCCTACTGCAAAGTCAATACATTTTGAGGAATATGTGTGCTGTAGTGACCGCATGGGAATGTTAGCTACACCATGTTTGCAAGACAAAGGTAGGAAGTAAATAGCAATAGGAAGTAAAACTCCTCAATCAGGAATCAGATGCTAGTGCTGAAGTAACCGGGAAAGCCATGGGGCAGAGCAGGGTGCGACCATGTCTGGAAGCTCAAGTGAATTTCAGAAAATTGGATTGTGTGTAATCCAAATGCTGCAGGGAGGGCAGGCTGTCAGGGGGAGCAGGCAAAGCTGAAATAAAACTGGGGAGCCTGGCTGGGAACTTGGGCAGTGGAATCGGGAGTCGGCCAAGAGTTCACAAGTAGGGTAGGGACAAGGTGACAGGCAGTGACCAGGACTGGAACAGGAGCTTGGAGCACAGCCACAAGGATCCCATTTGCAGACCCAGTGCTGAGCATCTCTGCAGGGACAGTCGTGCAGAGCACAAAAATAACGGTTTGTTGCCTGAGCTGAATTGCTCTGGTATAGTGGTCTCTTGGGCATGTACAGAGCTAGAAGTGTGTAGGTATCTAAGGGGAGTGGCAGCTGAATGATGTAAAGTTTTGGGGTAGAGCTGGGGAGGGGGGGTGGCAAGAGGGTGCAAGGTAGCTGCCAGGAGGCCAGAGGGTCTTTTTTTGTCACAAGCACTTATAGCAGCTCTTGTGGAGGGAGCAAGAAGAGGATAAGCAATGGATGCCTTTGTCCTGCTCTTGCCAGCTTGGTGGTTGAGTCTAGTTCCTTGCATCCCTCTCGTCCTGAGTGAAGCTTGCCACCCATGCTGGGGCAACTCCAAAGCCATTTGGGCATCTCCTACTAAGTCTTCCATGCCCCTATAGCATTTAGGCAAGTTTTACCATTTTAAATTAACACCACAGTTGTGTTTCAATTTTGATTTTGTTGTGAGGATAATTTTTTGAGAGAAGAGAGATTCTTGGTGGATTCTGTTACTTTTAGCATACTGTTGCTGTTTGCACAGAAGAATAAAAAGCATCATGTTTTACTTAACATTGGATTTTCTTTAAGACACTTGCAAGTCTCATTGTAAATGTAGATGAGTTCTGGGTTCTTGCATTAATTTTTTTGTAAGCTGTACTTTTGTTTGGAAAAGCCATGTCTTTTTTTGTTGTTGTTCTTTTAACTTAATTTTTTTAACAATTTTCATAAATACCTGATTAGAAGTTGCATTTTGCTGAGCTAAAGTGACTGCTGATCTCTTCAAGCCAGAGCTATCAGGAGAGAGCACTATGCATAAATTACTGTAAGATCTCTTTTCTTTTTCCAAATGAGATTGTGTAGGAGCTTATTAAATTGATTTAACAAATGTAATAGTTTAATAAAAGAATTATATTTTATTGGACTATGACACACCTCCAGGCTACCTCATATAAGTATTGTAATAAAAAATTTTGTGAGCACTGGCTGAAAAATACACTGGAATTCATTAAATGTATGAAAAAAAACTTTCTGCAAACATTTTGTGTTCTGTGGTGGATGGAGCCCAGTTCTGGAGACTGCCTGGAAGCTGCGCAGTGCTGTGCATGAGGTCTGCCAGGGCTGGCCTCACTCTGCAGGTAACACCTGAGTCTTGGTGCTGGGGTAGAGACAGATTTCTTCTGGGAAATATGTCTGGATGTATCCCAAAGGAACTCTCATCTTCCAGTGCTATGTAAAATTGGTTGTGCTTGAGTATGATTTGGAAATGCGAGTCATAGTATATACTGACTAGCTTGTGAATTTCTTTCTCAGAGTGTTATGATTCACAGTGACAGTTGCTCCCTAAAGCAATGCAGATTTTGAGTATAAACATGCTATCATTGGAGGAAGGATTGCATTGAACACAAATACCCAATCACTAAACCCTGTTATTTTACTTTGAAATTTTCTTTTTCAGGCTCTTAAAGACTTAAAATATTGTTAATTTTGTTATGCTGATCCTACTTTGAGCTAGGTGAGGTTTGTCTGGCAAAACTCTATTAGTTTAAACCTGAATATTACTGCTGAAGAATGAATTTTAGAGGATTGTTTCCAGATAACAGTTGCTCTTATTAGAAACACAAGAGGAAGAAGAGTTGCTATTAGAGCTGAGAAAAAAAGATAGTGATGACTTACAGCAAGTGCATTTGTTTATTTATTTGCTTGGCAGCGCTGCTGCGGGGTCTGTGTGCTAGATGCATATTAACAATTCTGTTCATATTCAGTACTTTTTTTTTTTTGCTACATCTTTATGGATGAGAGGGAGGCACTCATACATAGTGGTGAAATAGTCAAGTCTGATGAACAGGAATAGTGCTTAGAAGTAGTTCATTTCAATGGACTGATCCAAATCTAACTGAGGTCAAATCAGACCCTGTTCATAGACTTCGGAATTCTCCCAGTACCCTTGGTCGCCATGGAAGAGTGTTCCCTGCAGCAATAGCTCCTGACTTTAAAGACTTGCTTTTCTTTTAACCATTATAATTACTTAAACTATGTTATATTCTCATCCTGAGCATAAATTACATAGACCAGCCCAAGGACTGTATGTCTTTCTGCAGAAGAAGCTGTGTTGCAGTAGTAGAGGGGGAGGATAAGTAAATTTTTTGGCTTAGGAGAGTGAAATGTGACTGTGTTAAGCAGCATGCTTTGCCTAGGCTCTGTAGCCTTGCTGGGAGGGCGTGGGCATGGGGAGCAGGTAAAGCTTAAGTGATAGGAAAAAAGGTTAATTTAATGAAATGAGGTTAATATCCTCATTTGCTTTGATCAGTGTGAAGACTAAGTATCTTTTACTGTAACAATGTTCCATGTGCTGTGAAATGATGCCATACAAGCACTTGTGACTCTTTGAGAGTCATTAAGATGACTGTCCCTTTGCCCGAAGAGCTCACCTTTCTGAGGGCTAATGCCCAGAGTCACATTTAGATGTGAGCTCATGCTGGATGGGTGATCGCTTTTACCAAGAAGAGATGGGACTGAAAGAGGAACAGAGAGCAAGTTAAGCAGGGTGACTGCGGAGCAGTGCAGAGAGGTGAGGTGTTGGGAAGCTGTGCCTTGTTGGTGTCCACTTGTGGCAGTGCCTATAATGTCTGGCAAGAGAACAATTTGTTGCTTTTCAGAGAATCAGGGTTTGCATTCTGTGAAGTAAAAACCGTGAAACTTAAAAGTACACTCGGATCCTACAGCAGTACCTTGCCTTCCAAATAGGAGAGGACAATACATTTTGCTTAGCTTTCTTAAGAAAATTGACATAGAGCTGGTGTCTGGCTTCCACATAGTCCTTCTCTGCAAAGAGGAAACTGTGTATTTCCTTCAGACTTTTAACTTCTCCAAAGATGCTCAGCTCTCAGCTTGAATAAACTGAGCTATATCCTACTGCAAGTGCATTTGGCATTGATTTTAGAAATTTGCGGATTTGAAAGGAACAGTGTGGGCACAATGTTCCGTTCACTGGGCAAGGAAAGGAAAGATCAGCTTTCTAACATAAAAAGGTTGCAGCATTTTCTGTCTTGTTTGAACACTTGTGAGGCAAAAGACATGACCCTGCTGAGATGCACCATTTAATGTGGTGTAGATGTGGTATAATACAGAACTTTTTTTTTTTTTTAATTTGTAATGCCATTTACTTTGTTTACCTATCTGTACACCTACTCAGGGATTGCAGAATGTCTCTAACTTGTGTTGTGGCATATTGCAGCCAGGAGCACATATTGCACAGTCCTCCAAATATCATTCAAGGAAAACGCTGAAGTGTTTACATGCCTGGATATGTGTATGTTCCAAAGAACACAGTTCATAGAACCATTTAGGTTGGAAAAGAACTTCAAGATCATGGAGCCCAAACGTTGTCCATGCCCACTAGACGTCTTGGAGCGCCTTGTCTATGCTCTTTTTGAATACCTCCAGGGATGGTGACTCAGCCACTTCCCTGGGCAGCCTATTCCAATGTCTCACAACCCTCTCAGTAAAGAAACTTTTCCTAATATACAACGTAAACCACCCTTGCTGCAACTTGAGGCCATTACCTCTTGTCCTATCACCAGCCACCAGACAGAAGAGACCAGCCTCCTTGCTCAGTTTATTATCTTCCTATCCATCTACCTATGTATGTATCACATATACTTTGCATGCTAATAGAAATTCACAGAACATGTTACATTGAGTTTCTAGGCTAAATTTTGCTTTATTACACAATTTTAGCAGTGGGAAATGGTAATGTTGTTTCCTTTAGTGAACCCAAGAGCTAAACATGGTAATTATTGCAAAATACAACTTACTTTCAAAAGGAAAAAAAGCCTATTTTAATTCAGCATTGCAGCAGAGATGTATATATAAGAAGGAAAACTATGGTTTACACTGCCAAATAACTTGCCTATATTGCAAATACTTTTTTTATCTCCCACTCTTTTTGGCCTACTGTAAATACAAGTTACAATGGTTTATTCAAAAGGATTTTTTAAAAAAGAAATTGCGTATAGACAAGTCTAGATTTTAAACTGAGAGTCATCAGGAGTTAGCTAAAACTAAAGCTGGTACTAGGTTTTTTATTTAGTGATTTGCATTAGTTCTTAATTAAAATAAGTTTCTGTGTGGACAAAGGCCAAGGGGCCTTTTCTTGGAAGATGGAGATGAAAAAAGTGTCAGAATGACCAGAGAATGCAAAAGAGCAAACGTCACATCCATAGGGCAGTGGGTTGGCTGGAAAGCTGGTGTGCTTACCTTCAGCCTGAGCTGGTGGTTTCTGTAAAAAGCTGCTGTTTGTGTTGCTGTCTGAGGAGGAAGAGAGGTGCAGGCTACCTTGTGCTTCTGTGGCAAACTGCAATACAGAGCACTCCCTCCTGCCAACAGAATTGCTTCCACAGAGGTGTTGCAGGCCTGAGACTTTGCCTATTCTTACTTAGGCCTGTTGCATTGAAGTAGGATTCGATCCATACTGTATTTGGGTAGAAAACACTATTCAGGAGCCTTTGGCAAAACTCTTAGTCTCAGAAATGAAAGTTATCTTCATGAGTGCTGAATATTGGCAGTTGTGCATGAATGGCATCTTTCAGGATAGGACCAGTGAGTGTCCCTGTGGAAAAATACCATTTACTTGCAGTTTGGGCAGTGGAAATTGTTCTTTGATCTTCCTGACTGTGTATATAAAATGTTGATTATACTGTTGAATTAATAAAACAGTACATGAATCTGGTTGTTTTTTTTTGTTTGGGTTTTTTGTTTTTTTTTTTTCCCTCAACCAAACAGAAAATTGCTTTTCAGGGTGAAAAGCTGCCTACCCCTTGTGCTTTTACTCTCA
>JANZLQ010000001.1:21705169-21715333 GCA_026212715.1 Elanus axillaris
CAGCAGCTTCTCACAGAAGCCACCCCTGTAACCCCCCCCTGCTACCAAAACCTTGCCACAGAAACCCAATACAGATGGTTAGCCCTGCTGAGCATGAGGGGATGTGGCAGGGAGCTGAAGGTACTTGAGGAACAGCTTCAGGTCCTCAGGGGTAGGGACTAGCAGTTGTAAGCAAAGAAGGACACAGAGGCTGAGGATGTTGCTGTGGATCTGGGGGGGTATCAGGCAAGGCATATAGCACACTCAGTTGTGTTCATTCCTCAAAGCTTTTTGTTCTGCACAATGACTTAAGTGACTTCCACCTCTAATTTTTAGAGGATGTTTAGTCCAAAGCGTCATTTCTTATCTTTCTTACGCTAATTTAATTTGCAGTGACTTATAATGACCATTCCAGTTGCCTTGACTTTCTTCTTGCTACAGAGTTGCCATGTTTGGCCTCGCTACAGAATTTATGTACTGAAGTCTCCTTTTGCTCACTGTCCCTCCAGATGCTTTGTTTTATGACAGCTATTTTCTGATATTCCAAACCTTGTAATAGTTGAATCTGTAAATATTTTTCTTGCATCTTCGTTAAGCAACATATTACTGCAGAACATTTTATGACAGTCTTCCAATTCCAAATAAAGGAAGCTAACATGCTTTCCTTTTTTACCCTGGGAGCTACAAAATTTCAGATGTCAGATGTACTTTGATTGTAAAGCAGTATTGGAAAGCAATGCACTGCTTTCCTCAGTAGCATGACCATTAATTTAATAGAATGTGATGGTTTAGAACAAACACTCTCCCTTGGGTTAGTTTACTGGTAATCGCTTTCCTGTCCAATAGAAACCATTGGGTCAAATTAAGTTTAGATGCAATTAGTAGTTCTCTTACACAGTTACAATTTGGGTAAGATGTATTTTAGCTTATTATTTCATATTAAGAGACTTTAAAAATTGAATTAACTGAAAACACAAAGAAAATGTTTTATTTCTCATTTTGTCTTGTAAATATCAATGGAAAGTGATTGCTACCTTTTCTTTAGCTCTTTTTTTGTGGAGTTGAAGAGGCCAGCTTTTCTTGTGCTGGGTGGGACCTTCCTCTAAATACTGTCTCAGTGATTCTTCCAAGGTCTAGAGAGGTCTCAAAGCTGATGGATGAATTGTTATTTCCTCTTCCTGTCTTCATTTTGTCAATTTTGTTGTGAAAGTAGGGAGTAGAGATAACTGCGGGCTTGGTTACAAATGAAATCCTTCAGACTTCCTGTGGATGTTGTTTGTATTAAAATACTCTTACTTGGCGAAACCTTGGTTTTGGGCTGTTAATCCAAGAAAGATGTTTAAATGATTAGTTGGGCCTTATGAAAGTGCTTTAAAAAATATTTATGTACTTCGGTCAAGTTGAATTAGAGATTAGGTTTAAAGGATGAGTTTTTGTGGCATCAGTGAACGGTAACTGCTACTGAGTTGAAGCAATCTCAGGATAACTAGTTGCAGAAGAAACTGCTGGATCCACTCGTAATATGCTTCTGGTTGGCTTTTAGTCTCCTCATCACACTGTCAATAATAATAACGCTAGCGGTTTTAAAAATGTGTGAAGGAAAATAGTGTAAGGTAGCAAAGACCTCACTGCATTGGCAGATGATTGTAGGCCCTACTGTAGCAGCAGTGTCTAGCCTTGGAAAGAAAGCTAAGCCTGGGGTATTAAATTGTGTTGCTATTACATAAGTTTCTATAAAAGTCAATTTAAAGGATAAATTTGGACTAGATAAACCTTTCTGGGGAGGCAACTATATTATAAAAAGAAGGTAATAAAATTCTCCCAAATGGTATTTCTCTGCTGAAAAATATTGGTACCACATAGATCCAGAATTTGTCACAACTGTGCATCAGGAATATGCAAAGAAGAAAACATTGTCATTGAGACACAGAGGTGTCAGTCTGTACATACAGAAATAGCTCATAAATATTTTTATTCCTACACAAGCAATTGATGTAATGTAAACAGCAGCTTAGTATGTTCTGCTATGGAGTGATACAATATGGACTAGAGTACTTTGAGAAATGAGAGGCTTATCTCTTGGATTATTCATTCTAATCATGGCAATGGACTTTTAAAGCACCACATTTGTATGCATGGGCCTGTTCTTTGCCCTCAGTGTCAACCAGGCAACCTCCCACTGAATTTGTGATGTAAATCACTAGGACAGTAGACTGAGCCAGATACTGCCTGCCTTTATGTACTGCAAACTTGTGGATAAGGCTTCATAGATATTCATGGAGGCAGTTTTTAAAATAAGAGTGAGACAGGGCGTTGAAACAGTTTGCCCCCATCAACACTTAATGTCATCTTTAGGTTGCTTAAATTTCAACTGACTTTGGGCAGTTTTACTGATGAGTTCTAATGTTGGATTAGAAATATTTGATAAGCCTGTGGCTCTAGTGTCGTGATGGCTCATGTTAAAAGGAGAGTCTGTGCTCTGGTGAATGTTTGAAAAAGAAGGTATGTCTTTGATGCAGTCTGCACACTTGGTGTTGTATACTTGTGTGCTGCATGTTCTGTTAACATGTGCAAAGATCCTGTTTTTGATCTGTCACATTTGTAAAATCTTGTGTCGCTTACTATTGCTAGAAGCTAGTAAAGTCAGCTCTGATGTATGCCATCAACAACAAACACTTTATGGATTCAGTAAAGCTGGTTTGTTGCTGACCCATAGGAGTGTTCCCTGTGATCTAAAGCCTTTGTATATATAAATAAGAAGTAAAAGGACCTCCCCCTTGTGTGTGCAGTTCCTTTCAGAAAGAAGTGGCAGAGATGGGATAATTTCTTTTCTATTTGTCACAGTGGGAATGATAATTTTTTAAAACAGGTATGAACATTGGTATTGTAATCCAAATATATTATTACAGTTGGACTCGATCCTAAAGGTCTTTTCCAACCTAAATGATTCTATGGTTCTGTTTAGACCTATCTTTGTGAAACTCATTTTCTGAGTTGACCATTTTCTTGATTGGTCAAAAAAGTGACTGTGTGGACAAATATATACAGAAAATGCCCTGTAAAGGATAAAAATGTACATGCTTTCACGCAACTTTATAATCTTAACCTTGCACATATTCGGCAAGAAGTCTGTTTTTGTAGAGGTAAAAAGAACATTATATGCTCCAGTCACAACTGATTTGATATGAGTGAGTTAATACTCTCAGGGTAAAAATCACAACACTTTGTGTGAATTTAGCTACATATAGCACACATTCAGCAGCAAAGCTGTTCTGTGTGTGTGATGACTATTTGAGATGTGCAATAAGTAAATGGAGGGTGTGATATTGATCTGCCTTACGCAAACATTAATTTAAAAACTAATATATTTAGATCTAAAACCAAGCAGCTGCATTTGTTTAGCCCTTTTCTGGTAGCAACACAAACAAGTGATTTAACAGAAAATAGTAATGTGAAACGTGTGATCTAAAAGTGTCTTTGACATCACTTGGGTCAGGACTTTGCTTGGAGCCTCTGTGTTGTGAGCCCATGTGTAGCAGATCATTTGTTTATGATTCTTCACACATCCAAAGTCAAATGGCTCAGTATGAGACTAAATGAATGAGTGTGAAGAGTTCAGACTTGATCAGCACTACAGAAATTATTGGCACTTGGGATACACCAACTGCATAAGTACCTTTGACCCAGTTTACAAGGTATACTTGGGCCTCACAGTCTTACACTGAATGAAAAGACAAGCGAAAGACATTCAGTGTCATTTGGGGTGGGACCTCTGTAGGAGGGTGTGTTATCCTTAAACTTTTAATGAGGCCTTGCAACAGGCAAGAGACAGAAGTAACTTTTTTTTTTACAAATCAGAATAAATGGAAAGATTGCTTCAGTTTTAGTTGTTTTCCACTGAGTATTAGTAGTCTTAAGTGTGAGTGTGGAATAGGCTCGGTAAGGAAATTCAGGCTTAGGAAAGGTTACTTTGCTCTTTCTAAAAAAAAAAAATTTCTTCCTCTGTTTCACTCCACACTCTGGAGCCTGCAGAGAGCTTTTAAGCTCACAACTTAGTATGGTGTTTGAAAAATTCAGGGTCAGTTGTGGTAAAGGACTGTAATTTTTGTGGCTCTGTGAGCAATAACTTGATTTTGTGAAGAAGTGGCATAGCTTTTAGGAATAAGCAGGTTAGAATTTGAACTAAAGCAGTATCTGTTTGAGGACTGAACTATTTCACTCATCTCCATACCGACTGCCATTATATGTCTTTGTCTAATTTTCATACAAACAGAATAAAAAGGGTGAAGTGCTACAAGAAGAGCCGTTTTGCAGCCCACCAGAAAATGGAGTACTAGGCAGATGGCAATATTTTCACAAAGTAGAATTTTTTTTCAGTCTCAAATCAGGGCGTTCATCACATACAGAAGTTGTACCTGGGTACGTGCTTCAGCTGATACACGACCTGCAACATTGCTGAAGTCACTGACTAGCACAGATGTCGAAACCTGAACAGTAAACCACCATAGCAGATGCACTGCTGATAAGGATGTTGCAAATACTTAGAGAAAATAATTTTCATCAATGTTAATGATTAAAATATAGTAATGGGATAATTGTTGACTAGAGTTTAGCAGCAGCTCCTGGCAAACAGGATTTGTAGATTTCTCTCTGTTTGTGGGCATTGTAAAAATAAACTGGTTTGTATGCAAGACTCATGGTTCAGTAGAAAACTTATGGTAGGGCTAGCAGGGAAGACCTGCTAGAAACTGCCAGTAGCTCTCAAGAGAGCTCAAGGTTTTATGTATGTTGCAAAGCTAAGGAGGGATGCCCATAAAACTCTTAATTCTGGAACACCCAGTTAATCCTAATAGTTCTGTTCCTCAGGCTGTGCTCTAGCCTTATCGGGAGGGAAGCAAATCATCCTTGTCCCTTGATGGGCAGGGAGGAGAACATGCTGTGTCACACCCCAGTGAGAAAAATGGTGGCTTTACCTTCTTTTACCCTCCAGCTTGGTCTGTAATGCTCCAACAGAGAAGAGTCAGTGGAGCTGAAGACTGCTCAAAAGGAGCTGTGTCTAAATTTGAGAAAAATCTTGGGCCTTGCTCATGCAGTTTCTGTGTGTCCCCCCTACCTCCATCATCTGTTCCCGCCCCCCTGCTCTCTTTGCTGGACTTTCCAGCTCGGGAGGTGAGCCAACAGGTCTCCTAATGCAGGAGAAGTGTTCTGTCTGCATAGTTTCTGCCACAGTACATACTTGATCTGGAATAAGACCTGAAGGAGTGACCATAGTATGGGTAATTCCAGGCTTTGCCTGCCTGCTCCATGCACGTTTTCAAATAATTCACTTCAGCAGTATTTGGATGGGCGCAAAGAGCAACTATATGTTTTTAACAACATAAATACAAGGAGTTTAACAGTTTTTGCAATTATATCAGCTTTAAGTCTGCAATCCATCATTTAATATTTATTTGCCATTTTAATCACATTTCCAGAGTAAAGTGACAATTAAAATTAGAGCTGACACAGTAAATCCTGGTCTATGACGAGCTTGCAAAATTCCGCTCTCCCACTCAGCTAGAGTGAGTAATGGGTTTTGATGTGTATGTAATTCATCATTAGCAATCCCCCTCCCCCCCCTTACTATCATTGTAGGGGTATATTCTGAGCTTTCATCAGTAAGTTTTCCTACCTTTCACTAAATGTTGCTTTACCTTTAGTTAGGATTCTTATGAGAATCTGCCTTTTTGTGGCATTAATTACAGGAGTCATGGCCCCTTTATTAGTGTTATTAATTTCCTGTTGGAAAGGCTTTATTTCTCTTGTCTGATTTTACAGATGCTTTTTGCTATCATGGGTATAGCTACCAGTTAAAAGTTACAGCCTCTGAGGTTGCTTTGCTTTCCCTCTGGGTCACTCAGTACAGGTACTGCACAGCCATGGACAATCTGCTCAGTGCTCCATCCTGAAGTATTAGGAAACCATATTGTTTTCTACTGTTAGATTAAAGGAAGAGGTCAGAGACTGCCATGCCAGCCTGAACCTCTTGAAGCTTTGGTTGAAGAAAATGCCTAACTGGATTTTTACAAAGATCCTACTGCGGTGGGCATGCATCTGTTCCTGTAGGCAGGTATTTATGGTTTGCAGCTGTAGGACCAGATGCAGCAGGCACCCTTGACTGCAGAGGGGACCGACTGCAGTGCTGTCTGGCCTTGTGGGAAATGTGCTGAGGTAGGCACTATGCGTGCAGGGGCACTGTTTGGCAAAGTCTCCTGCTATGTTGTTTTACTGGGTACAGTATGCCATGTTCTGCTCTCCTCTTTGCTTTTTTCCTGCTCACCCAGGTGCAGATGCTTTCCCACACTTGACCCCTTTTTCTTTGATTAAACTAAATTGCCAATGTAGTCAGCAGTGGGGCTGGTGAGACCCTGTCAAGGCAGGGCACAGAGAGGAGAGAGCTTTTACAGATGCTGTCATTTCTTTTGGGGCTATGGGAGGTGATTTTCATCTGGCTTTTACAAGGAGCCCTTTGAGTTCTGCATGTTAAAATGAAGGCTATATCTAGAAAAGCATTTTCATTAATTCTATTGCATTTACGTTACAGGAGATACCAAAGATTAAATAACAGGTGTGGTGGAATGTCATTATTCCAATATAATGCTGGGCTTTAATGAGGAGTCAGAAGGCTATTATTATAATAGAGGCTATAATCGTGATTAAGAGCCCACAGAAACTTCTTTGATAACACTGTCAGCAGTCTGCTGCTGTTGCTGGTTGAAAGCTTGGTGCGGACTGTGCAGTGAAGGGAAAATGGTAGGGGGATTGCTTCTCATTTGTCAGTAGATCCATCCAGCCAAAAAACTTATAGCATTTTATTTTGGATCTGGAAGCAAATGTAGCTGCAACAGATTTCATATGAGGGCCCTTGCTGTCATTAGGGTTTTGGGCAATATTTCCTTTTACTTGTGTGTGTGCAGACTTTTATTGAACAGCATGGCAAGAGTTTTGGAATCAAAATTTATAGTACAAATTAAATACGTTTTGGGAAGCTGACACTTGAAATGGAAATAGTGGAGGAAAATGAACATACTGAACCACCCACTTACTGGTTACTCATTCTGTTTCTTGACACACTCAGCTTCTGCTGGGTTTGCTACAGCACAAAGATTGGGAGAGCTGATTCTTCACTTCCTTGTCCCTTGCTTTGCTGTTCATGCTTGCCGAGAATATAATTTCATGTTGATGATCTTAGAAGACTGCAAGGAAGGGTGGACATCAGACATAGACTTTCTGCTTTGTGTTTTCTGGTCGTGGGTAGGTATCAGCTGTGTAACATGAATAACTAGGGAGTTCTTTAGCTCTTGTCTACATCTGTGATAAATTTTTTTCAATAGAAACAGATTCCGGAAAGGAAAGAAAAATGCTCCAGGGCCTGATTCTTAAAGCTTTCTACAAGTGATTATCCCTCCCGTCCACTTCTGTGGAGAAAAAGCAACTTGCAAGAACAGCAGTGTATGCTTTTCACATTTAAACTACAAGTTGAGGTGAGTTTAACTGATACATGACTCCCTGTCTAAAAAAACTCTTTCACATGCACTTTGGGCGAGGTTGCAAAGTCAGGCCCTCAAAGTGTAGGTCCTTGTGTGCAATTACGTCTTTTAAACATTCTTCTGACCTCTCTTCAAATGTTGGCAAGGCAACTTACTTTTTTCCTAGCTTTGCTCTTCGAACTGCTGAGTTATTTTGATACTTTAAATTTTTTTTTCTACTTTAAAGGCAGGCACCTGATATGGAAAATTTCAGCTCAAAGAGTTGAAAGCTAGCAAGTATATAAGCAACTGAAAAAAGGCAAGCTCGTGCTAATGAATAAAATTAGCAACAGGTGGTTTCTTCAGCTTGGTCTTCAATGTGCATGATTTCTAACCATACAGTTCAAAGAAAGCTAGAAACATTTCCTCAACACTCTATATTTAGTCAGCATTTGCCTAACAGCAGTCTAATCTGCTGAAAAAATCTTGATGACAGTCTCAAGAAAGTCAACATCCATTTGTTTTCTCTTTCAGTTTGCTTACAGCCTGTGTAGGTCAGGCTTGATACCCTTGGATTCTCACTTTCATGAGTAATGTATTTGCATTAACATTATAAGGCTTTTACAGGATGAAAAGAATATGTAATAAAAAGCATCTAAACCCAACTGCAGAAAGCCCCTCCATCATCTCAGCATTAGGAGAATATTTGTGGCTCCATTCCATCCTATTGTCTCTGAAAAAATCTGTTTTCTACTGAAGTTTTAGGGGTGAGCAGGGTAGTAATTTCGCTCACATGCACACATGACTTTGCTACTTGATTCCTATTCTATAGGCAGCAAGCTGGAGAAAACTCAGTGTGAAAAATGCAGAGAAAACATACTGTGGACCTTGTACTGTCTGTCATCTTCGTCTTCCAGACCTTTTCTGGGAATGACAGCTCTGTCACCAACAAGCTTTGGTTTACTGGGATAAATGAATGTAGGCCCTCAAAGGTGGCATCACGAAGAGAAGCTGGGTGACTCTGGTGGCAGTGTATTGAGAATCAGGATTATATGTTGGCACAGCTCAGTTCTTTGTTTACAACAGAGAATGTCACCCTGTAAATGGAGCTGACTTCCCCTTAAGAATAGAGCTCTTCATTTTTTTTTTTAATGGTTTGGGAGTAAAAATAAGACTTCTACACAGTACCTCATCAGCATAACCCAAGGGTAGTATATTTTCTCACAAGCATGTATTGTTTAGGTGAAATAGAGGTATTGTAAAGTTCTTACAGAATTTTCAGTATCTGTAGCAAAGATAACTAACACAGACAATACATCTTGGCACTCACACCTTTTTACAAATTTCAGCAATCGGATTAAAAAATAAGGGCGAATGCGTTCACATTTTCCCCTTTTCAAAGGCCTAATGGTTTGGTGAAAAAAAACCCCACAACTGGTCAATATTTCTTCACATAGATAAATGTTGTGCTTAGTTTGTTGTACTTTCAGGAAACAACAGCTTCCTCTGGGTGCATGTATCTTCAGCACTTCAGCTCAGAGCAAGAGTGAGCATGCTCTTGAATTGAGCCCTCTGATTGTTGCCTGTTACTGAGCCTTGGACCTCGCTGCAGAGTGGTTTGGGGGAGCATGGCTGGGCTCCGAGGAGGGCAGGGGAGTGGAAGGATACTCTGCTCCCTATTGAGTGTCCAGTCTGGGCCAGGTTAGAGCTAGTCCCAGCAAAACCCTTGATGTGTGTATGTGAGGTGAGGGGCTGAGGCCTCAGTACCAACTATTTTGCTCCACAAACCTATTCCAATTGGGCCAGGCTGCTTTGCTGATGTACAGACAGCTTGTGTCTGCATGTCAAAAGGGTTTTAAAGATGGGCAGAACTAAGAGAGATAAGTGTAGTATAATACATAAAGCAAAATCTTCAAATGATGCTTGTGGTAGTGTTTTGTTCTTGTGTGCATTATTATTTGCAAGAAGCTATTTTTATTTTCAGCATAGATACTTTGTAATAATCACTGGTATTTTAAAAAATTAAATTGCACTTTTCACCAGTAATAAAAATCTGAGGTAGCTTTGCCTGACTGCTGCTGCTGAACAGCTAATTTTTCAAACAGTCATTTGAGTGCAATGTAGCTATTTCTTCTTCAGTTGTATAGAAGTTTTATTAAGAAGCCTGAGTTATGCAAAATTCTGCTTTACAGTGGTGTTTATTAATAGATTTGCTTGCTCTCTTTGGCTTAATGCAACTAATTAGACTGTTATTAGGCTGCTAACATAGAAGATAAAACTATTCTGGAGTACAGCATTGCTTGATCTTAGACAAGCCATGCATACAAAGTTAAGGATACCTTGGGGACTTCAGTGCTTTGCAGGATATGGCTATTGCACGCTAGTGTCTTGAAAAGAAGCAACACCAGTAAAGCCAGAATACTGAGAGCTTTACTCTGTGCTTAAGGTCAGTAGGAAAAGGATGATCAGGTGTTGAGCTTTCGTGGTTTGGGACTTGGTCCCTGGGTCCTGGGCAGTCACCAAAGTCTGAATTTGAGCAATTGGGTGAGCTTGGTTTGACTATAAGCACTTACATGTCAAAAGTATAATCTTGTTGTGGTTTAACCCCAGCCAGCAACTAAGCACCACACAGCTGCTCACTCACTCCTCCCAACCCCCCCCCCCCCCCCGTGGGATG
>JANZLQ010000001.1:21716781-21755859 GCA_026212715.1 Elanus axillaris
CCCCCCCCCGCTACCAAAACCTTGCCACAGAAACCCAATACATCTGCACAATACACAGTCACAGCAGAATTTAAATAAAAACTTGTTACAGTGGTTTAAGCGTTAACATGGCATAAAGCCTGTTTGTTGGTAACATTCATTCTGCTGAGTTACTTGTGTTGTATAAACAAGCAAGAGAGCTATTTAGTCAAGTCCTTTCTGAGTGGCCTTCATGGAAAAAAAAGGCTTTAAGATACTTGTTTACTTTTATTATTCTTGGTCTGTCTTACTGCTTTCTTATCCTTTAAAAGTGCTGGGATAGAAGCAAATTGGTATATAGCAATGTATTGTTGGGGGTTTCTCTCCTCATACTAGGCAAAAAAAAAAAAAAAGAGGTAAAAGATCTAAGTTACTGTCTCTGATTTTTGTGGGTTTTCTTGCAATCACTTTATCTTATTTGAAAATATTTCTTCCGCCTGCAAGCTGTGTGGAAAATCTATATACAGCAAAGGAAGTTGATTAGTGCTCCTCAGGGGAGTAGGTCTGGCTATGAACAAACTGTTGTCAAATGTAGAATGTAAACAAACTGAAAATTTAAGATTTCCACCTGCCTAATCATTCTTTGATGGTAATATTGGAAGAAAACCTGTGATAATAGGAATAAGAGCTTTCTGAAAAGAGGCAGGACTTTAAAGCTGACACAGCATTGTATCCTACCAGTGCTGCACTAGCATCCTGTCTTTTATTTTCTCACTCCTCCAGCCCCCACCTTTGATATTATAACATTGGTAGGATGCAGCATGGCCTGGAAGAATTTACTGGTGAAGTGGGGCTGTTTTCCCCTGTGAACAGCAGAATTAAACTATTTCTACCTGACTTACCGTTTTCTTTCTCGTAAGAAGAGTATCCCTATGTCTCCATAAGGATTTGGTTGTGGTTAGTAGGCTGGGCTTAGACCAGGGATATAAAATATTATGTAGTCAGACTTCAGAGAATTTTTTTTTCCTTTTGATGTTTTCCCTTTCCAGGGTGGAAAGAGACTCTTCATCCTGCTATAGGGATGGAGGGATCTTTGCTCCACCTTCACAGCAATATGGAGTCGGGGATGGGCCACCAGAGGTCTGTGCAAATGTGTTCCTCTGCCCAGTGCCAGCTCTGCCAGCTTTCTGGACCAGTGAGAGCCTCCTGGCAGAGCAGCACACCTGCTGTGGTTTGATCTTTGGATTCTTCTCATCTGCAGAGGCTGAAGTATTAGTATTTTGTTTGTTTGCAGCCTGGCAGAGGGAGCAGGTATATTAAAGAGTGGTGGTTTAGGACTGGCTCCAAACCTGAGTGCAGTAACTTTCTTTAATGCTTTTTGTGGCTCTGTTCAGGATATCTGAGGTAAGACATTGGTTAAACCCAGTCAAAGATCCATAGAAAGCATTTCCATCTCTGCATTTGTTAGATCAGTTCTGTTCCCTTTTGGTTCTAGTTTTTCTTCCTTCCTTGATGGCAGCAAATATAGCAAAGGTGAGTGATGAATAGTCCTTCCCTGAGACGGCTCCTGTCTTCCTTGGGCCATTTGGCAGTGAAGATGCATTGACCAAATGGTTGATATTTGTGGCAGTACCTTGGAGCCACTGGGGCTTGGGAATCTAGGCAGTTGTGAGATCCTGGCTGCTTCTGTGCTTCTCCCTGCCTGACTGTGTACCCCAGGCTCTTTATTGGATCTAGCACAAAGATTAACCTTAGAATAGAATTTGTCTGTCTGGGCTGATGGTGGAAGCATCACTGCATTTGGATGTGCAGAAGCACTGCCAAATGAAGATCCACAGCGTGGTACTGATGTGCCCACTATGTGAACCTGTATGGTCATAGTCAAGTTGTTTACTGAAAATATCTCTTAAAGAAACTCTTGAGATAAAATCTTTTCTAAAGAAGATGCATCTGTAGCTGTCATGCATATATTCCTAAGGAACAAAGTAATCACTCTATACCTTATCAGGTGCTGTTTCTTTCTCCAATTTAAATTGAACTGTGAAGGACGAAGTTTTTTGCTTGGGTTGGGGTTTTTTTTTTGGTTTTTTTTTTCATCTTGGATAAAGGAAATAGGGTTTGTAAACATTTTTTGTTTCATGAAGAACTATGTGTAAGAAAGAAATAGCATGGCACTGTCACCTCTGCAGACCTTGTGACTTCATCCCATACATACAAAGGACAATAGTCAAACCTGTATTGCTCTATAAATTACTGCAGAGGCAGTCAGCAGAAACTGACCCGGACTGTTCCTGGTGGTGAGGGAGATGAATGGGAAACTGAGAATCCTTTTGTGGTGGGTTTGTTTGCTTCTCGAAATTGGAGGGACTGTTTGAACACTGCATGCTTCTTAATGACTTCTGCTGTGTGGGGGGTTTTTTTATGTCTGTGTATCCCTGATTTAAAATATTTAACTTGCTGAAAGACTTTGGTTTGAAATCCTCTAAATGGGAAAGTACTGATTGTTGGCGAGTTCGAGTGTAAAATTGGTTGTAAGTACTCATGGGGGAACAGTGCAATGGAGCTGAACAGTACACTGAAAATGAGAGTACTGTAAATCAAAACACATTTGTTATTTGATGTTCACTGCTGGTTTCTAAGAGCACAGCTAGTAAATACTGGACACAAAGTCCATTTAAGTCAATCAGAAGAATCATATTGTAATTAATTTGGGCTGGATTTTGAATTAATTCCTTCTTCCAAGGCACTTTACCTTACATTTCTATTATGAAGTGTGAATCACTTTTCCTTGGGTATTTCATGAACATGATTATTTAGTGATTTTATATGGCTGAGGTGAATCGGAGTCAGGTATGTATCTTAACCATTAATTAATATAAGGTATGAGAATCTATAAATATGTAATTTTGATTCTCAGGAAGGAACAGGTAAACGTGGATTCTTTTCTTTGCTTTTACACATTTTTAAAATAACTTTCTTTGAAGCTTTTAAAAAGATGAATTAAAAGCAATGTTTTGGGAAAGCTAAAAGTAAAGTTAATATTGCTGCTTAGGGCTTGCTTTTGCTTGGTGAGGATTATCAAATGTTCAAATTAATTTCATTTATTGCCTAAGCTTTGACTGACCCCTCTTTAGGCATGAAGGTTAATCCACTGGAAAAATTACTCTGTTCTGTATTGTATGCCATTAAATCTTGCAGAATGGGTTTGTGTTGTTCATTATATTCCATCATTCCTGTTACACTAATTAAAGAAAAGCAGTATTTGAGGTATGTAGCTGAGCTGTCTGATGCTGTGCCCCAACATCATACCATATAGTATCAAGGTGTTTTTCTGTTACCTAGAGCTGTGCTGGGAGCACTGTCTTGCAGCGCTGGAAGCTTGTGCCAGAACTGGTTTGCGTCTTTACAGCTTTCCACACAGTGCACCCTCTATGGCTCTTCCTTTGTGAGTTGGAAGAACATGCTGGATGTTTCTCTCCTTACAGTTTCTGTTTAATTTGTTTGCTTTGTGAGAACCAGGAAAGAAGTGCTGCTGCTTCATCTACCCCCTGAGCATGTGCACCCCTTGGCCTGGCTCGGAGAGATGCCATGCCAGCCGGGGTCCTCGAGGGCTGGTCTGTGGCTGCAGACCAAGCATGATCATTGTTCCTGTTTGCTCAGGGAGGCAGTTCTCAGCCTCATGGAAGGCTTGGACATCGGGAGTTTTGCTGTGTGCATTTTTCTTTAAAACTCTCCTAAAAAATTGAGGACAGATGTAGTTTTCTCCCATAAACATAAAACTTTCCTTACATTAAGAGACCATCAGTGGTTGGTGAAGTGAGCTCTCAGAAGGGAGAAAATGGCAGATTTAAGATTGCCCAGGTAGTCATACTATGGCTTATCATGTGCATACATTTTAATGGTCTTCTTTATGGTCACATTAACCACATACCATGTTTTCTCTGAGACTCCTATTTATCCAGCACACAGGAGGGACTCTTTACCTGATGATCAGCTCTTCAGTATTTTGTTTTTGCCATTGTTGTGTGTGTACCCCAAGGCTATATTTACTACATGCTGTTGAAAGCGATGCTTTCAGGTTAGGATTATTAACCAACTCATATGCTTTCCCTTGGTTCTCATTAGTATAGTAGCTTAGCATTGGTCAGGCAATAATTGGATTGCTTTCCTCACCTGCAGACTGAGGGCATATCTTTAATTTTGGAAAGAGTAACTGAGACATGGAGAAAAAAGTGTTACAGGGAATGTCTGATTTAAAAGTCTTTTATTTTGAAGAGTCCTTAGATTATATATCTTCAGGAATGGATCAAAGAAAGGGTCATCACATTTTTCTGACCAAGGAAGACAAGGAAGAAGGGCTAGGTTTTTTTCCCCTCTAATATCATTCTTGTAAATTGCAGACCGGTCTGGTTTGAAATTCAGCTGATGAAAGAACACATTTAATTTAAACTAGTTCACAGAGTGGAGAGTGTTAAGTAACCTTAAAAGTAGTCGGTCTCACCAACAGTTAAGTGTTTGTTTTATCAGGAAGATGTCCGCTCTTTCTCTGCTGTTTGCCCGCTCTGAGTTAGTGATGTGCACACTCACTTGTGACTGTGGAAGGAGATGGTTGCTACCTCCACCATACTTACCTAGGCCAGAATTACAATCCTTGCAGCAATGAAGTCTAAGAGGTGATATCAGGATGCTTCCCACCTTTCCCTCCTTTGAACATTTGTTTGCTGGAGCTCCTGAGGCTTTTTTAGACACACAGCACCAAGCAAGGCTGGCCGGCTGGCCCACAGTGTGGGAGTGCCCAGGGCACCTCTCAGGCAGCCTGGGAGTCCCAGAGTGTGACACAGGATGGCACCATGGCCTGATGTTCCTCTGAACCGCATCCAGGGAGGAATCGTATTACTGTCTTGTTCCAGCTGATCTCATACTAAGTTTTCAGTTCAGCCAACCAACCTTAGTGTTTCTGCATTGTTTCCCTGGGACATAAAGTAAAATGGTAATAATTACATTTGACTGTGGTGTTTTTTTTCCCTTACAGAGTTTTTTTTTTTAAAGGGCATAAGGACTTGGAGAGGGGTAAAGTATCTCAGTCCAGCCTTGTGACTGAGAATGGATGTTTGCATATGGATATAAAGCAGTTAAATGGGGATCAGTTAGATTTACAGTTGCTTTAATTTTTCTTTTTGCTGCCAGAAGAATGTAAAGGGCTTTAGTGTAAGGAGAGCCATGGCCAGAATGATCTAGCTTGCCTGGTTGTGAATGCTTTCTGACTGCAATATAATACCCATCCAATGCAGAAACATAAATCATAGTTCTCCTCAGTCAACTGTGTTGTGAAGGCCAGTGGATATGGTATGACTGTATTAGCATGTGCCCTTGTGAGTAAATTGAGAAATGTGCATTGCAGTGATACAACAAATGATTTTGGGGCAGGTAAGGAAGGCTGTTTGCGGGGTAAACCAAATTAAGCATATGTGTTTTGTTCCATCAATTTCCTTGCTTATATCCTTGATTTGTATCTTGTCAAGAATTCACAGCCCCTGTACCTATGCAACTGTGTTGGATGTGTGCTTAGCATCTGTTAATTTGGTGTCAGTTTTTATAACTCACTAACATTGGTTCTTTCTATTCATTTTTAAGCAATGAATACAGAAAAGAAATAAACTGAAAAGACCACAATTGTTAAGAAAAAGTACAAAATTAAAAAAAAAAAGAGAATCTAAAGTAAAAATGTCCATCTGAGATGAAGCAATGGGAAAGGGAGCGGTGGAGTATACTATACTCTGCTATGGTCCATCCACTGTTGGAGAAGAAAGAGATTAAACCAAGCGTGAACTCTATTTTGTTGTCAGTGGCAAGGCTGGACCTGATGGACATCTGAAGAAGTATCTTGGTTTGGACTTCAAAGCTGTCTTGCTGTGGATCCCAGGACAAAAAAGCAGCACTGTATGGGTAGTGGCAGAAATGCAGTTTCTGGTGGAGGGGTGTGTTTCTGTGGTCAGTGTTGTCTGGGATAACAGTGTAATAAGTGTGTACAGTGAGAAGCACTGCTGTTGGTGAGAACTGGCTTTGCCATTCTGGTAGTTGGTTACAGTGATGGCTTTGACTGCAGTTAGTCTCATCTAAGATTAGAAGATGGGTCTCCTGTTACGAGCTTTTAATTTTTTTTTCCGAAAGGGATGTAAGAGTCCTCCAGCAGATGAATTAAAATAGATTTTCCAACAGGTTAAATAGTAAATTAAGTATTGTATTTATTTGGTAGTCTTTTAACACCATGAATTTAGATTTGTTGTTCTGTTATTCTGCTCCTTCCTGCATGGGTACCTCTGTGACAGCTTTGAGTAGAGGATACTGAAATTGGTGTATAGAGGAAAACTGTTACTGGGACACAGTCACAAGCTAACTATTTCACATGGCAGACAGCAAGAAAGATATTAATTGCCTACCTACAGATTTCTTAAGTCAGCAAAACATAGTATTTGCTGCAAATGCATGATTCTTTTACACAAAAATTTCTTTCTGAAGTGCTGTGAGAGGGTGAGATATGGGTGCTTTAAAGTATGACTGTCTTGTGTTTCCTCTAAGCATTTTGTGCTCTGTAAGTGGCATTTCAATTCAGAGTTGCAAAAGCCATGCTGACCTTCACAGGGTAAACCCAAGGAAAGAAAAACAAAATGTGTGAATGCAAAATGTAGGCTCCCTGGCCCAAAAGCTATATTGAGTAACAGAATCCAGGGATTTTAAGAGATCATGAATGACTCAACAGTGCAGTGCTAGTGGGGCTTAAAAGAAGGAAAATTTTGTTCCTGGGTATTAGCAGGAGTTGTGCATGTAAGATTCAGGTGTAGCTCTGTACGGGTGTAGTATTGATGAAACCTCATCAGAAAGCCATATTCAAGTTTTGTGCAGCATGGTTTAAGAAAGAAGCAGATTGGTTGAAAGTGGTTGAAAAAGAGGTTCTTGAGAGGACCAGAGACTTAATTGTGAGGAAAGTGGAGAAATCACTGGGTTTGAGCTGTCTCTGTCCTGAGTCAGTTTGCTTTTGCATGGGAGCTGGAAGGCTGCTGCTGTGTCGCCAAGGGTTGTGTTTCCCTGGCCTTCCTAAGGATGCTCATGGGAGGTTGTTGTGGTTTAACCCCAGATGGCAACTAAGCCCCACACAGCAACTCGCTCACTCCTCCCCAGTGGGATGGGGGAGAGAATCAGAAGAGTAAAAGTGAGAAAACTCATCAGCTGAGATATAGACAGTTTAATAGGTAAAGCAAAAGCCATGCACACAAGCAGAGTAACCCAAGGAATTCATTCACCACTTCCCATCGGCAAACAGGTGTTCAGCCATCTCCAGGAAAGCAGGGCTCCATCATGTGTTAATGGTTACTTAGGAAGACAAATGCCATCACTCCAAATGTCCCCCTCTTTCTTCTTCTCCCAGCTTTGTATGCTGAGCATGACATCATATGGTCTGGAATATCCCTTCGGTCAGTTGGGGTCAGCTGTCCCAGCCGTGTCCCCTCCCAACTTCTTGTTGCACGCTCAAGGCTGGGGTGGGGTGAGAAGCAGAAAAGGCCTTGGCTCTGTGTAAGCACTGCTCAGCAGTAACTAAAACATCCCTGAACTGTCAACAAATGGAAAAGATAGTTCCATACTAGCTACTGTGATGAAAATTAACTCTATCCCAGCCAAAACCAGTACAGACGTCAAACCACCTTCCCTGCCTGAGGAGCTGTCTGAGAAGCTGAGGCACTCTACCTTTACACTTGGGAGACCTCTCACTGAATCACTGAATTTTTAAGGTGTGGAACCTTTGGTAAGAGTGGTGCTTCTGAAGTCAGAGGTACCTTGCTGTGAAGTATTTTGGAGATCCAGCTTCTTCATGGTGCTGCTTGCTGTTGCTCACTGCATGGCCTACCTTCTCTTAGCAGGCAGAATTAAAACTCTTCACTGAGTCAAGTCACTCATTTGTATGAATACATGTCCTCTTGGTGATCACAAAAGACACATAAATTGCAAATATAAGTACCAAAATGAAACAAAATACACTAATGCGCTCCTGTGGCCACTGATCTGAATAGTAATTACAGCTGTCTTTTTTCTTAATTTCCCACTCCACCTGCCCAGTCCTCAGGGTTACAGTTCCTTCATGGCCCCAGTTCAAGAAAGCAGTAAAATATTGGTCTTAAGGATATTGTTATTCAAGACAAGCCTTTTAATATTTTCCTAGTGTTAAATCCCATGAGAACTGCACTTAATTGCCTGTTTGAACTTTAGCATGTCCTTTTCTATTCTGAATATGGATGCTTTTTAAATTGAAGCCTGATTGGGTAACTGTGTGGGGAACAAACACTTCTTTAGACCTCATCTGATATTGTATAAAGAGGGAAAAAGTAACCTTTAACAAGAAGGCTATTCTTCCCATTTCCCAGTTTTACCTTTTTATTACTTAGGATCTTGTTAATAAGAGTACCCGGAGATCTTTGCAGTACAGGCAGAGGTTACAACGCTGAAACAAAACACAAGCAGATGGGTGTGATTTGTTCTTATCCCAAGAAATCCCTTTGTAAATGCCCCATCCTGGGCATGAGAGGGAGCCAGGCAGCAGGAGCTGCTGCCCCACGCTTGCCATGCACCTCAGCCAGTCCTTGCTCCCCCCCAGCCAAGCTCCCCAAGGCTGCCATCCCTTTGAGGGGGGCACTGCTGTAGGCCAAGATCACCACGTCCTGCTTTCTTTACATCCACTCTGCCATGTTAGTATACAAGTCATTAGCTCTTCTGACTGGTTTTCTGATTAGAATAGGAACCCTCTGTGAATTAAGTGGAGACCCTTGGTTTTCAGTGCAGCTTAAGCTAGGTTGTTTTGTTGTTTTTTTTTTTAAATGTTCTCTATTGGTAAATGGCAAGGATGTTCTGTTGTACCAACTGGCGCCCAAATAACTGCATGTTAATTGGGTGGGTTAACAGTTGGTCCTGTTGCAAATGCTCTGTGGTCCTTTGAGCTATTCTCTTTTTTTGAAATGAAGATGGAAGTATTTGCAGTAATTTTTCTCTTCCAAAGTTACTGTTTATGCTGTAGAGCTGCAGACTGTTCTTTTGTTTTTTTAAATAAGAAATAACATACCTGAAAGTTTCTTAATGTGTTGTACACCCAATCAAGTGAACTGAAAGCATGTAGCTATACCATTTGTTATCATTCATTGCTGTTAGGGTTTGAAGATGTTGCATACAGGTAAGTGATTGCTGCACAGTTGCTTATGTTTTGATTAATGTAATATCTGGCTGGAATGATTTTGCTGCCTTGTTTTTGCATGCTTCCCTTTTATTTTAGACTCAAATACCTGAATCACAAAAGATACGCACCATGGTGCAGAAACTTGGAGTTCCTGAGAGTTGTATATCCTATTTCCAGAGAGGGAGAGCAATGAAGATAGACTGTGTTTTTCTCTGCTGCTGTCACCATCCAGGCATGCTGTGTGGGCAGAAGAAAACTGTCCTCGCAGATTTTAAGCACCCTTATGTTTCATTTTTATTTCTCATTGGTTTTATTTCTCAGAAGTGGCAAGAAAAAGAAGAGGTGAGAGGGTGTTGGAAAAGCAGGGGAATGGGGGCAAACTGACCAAGTGTTTCTTTCATTATGTACTGAGAAGCCCTATCAGAGTGGCATATGCAGCTTTTGGTGAGTGTGCAGAGCTCAGTGTCTTACTGTAGGTGTCTTTCATCTGAAATAAGGAGGAACTCAGCTGGGTGCGGGAAGGGGAAAACTGCTATGTGGAGTCAATGTGATAGAGGAGCTTTGGAGAGAGATCTGAGTACTAGGTAAAAAGGCAAATATCCTGGAAAATAACTTTAGCTGCTGCTGTCCAAAGAAAAAAAGAGACTATCAAGGAAGGGGTATGCAGAAAAATACGTGGTAAGAATGATAGTCTGGAGACATGGAACTAACATGGGAGAGAGACAGAGCTACAGGAGTGAGGGCTCTTGGAGATTCGGTATGTAGGTGGAGAAGGAAGGCACTACAGATAAGTTGGATTTACTGATTCACAAATTTTTATCTCATGTCCTTTTAAGTTCTACAGGTTTTGCAAGATGGAAATCCAGAGGCAAATTGACTTGTAAGAAAGAGCATGAATGAATGCACATCACATTCTCTAAACAGTTTTCAGAGGGAAAAATGCAAGATGTGTTTGGTTTATAATCTTCAGAGAAGACAGTTGTCAGTGAAGACCTTGATAATGCTCTCACTGATATAATAGGAAAACTTTGTATTCATCATCCGGGGAATCAATGCCTAGAGTCTACAATAAATGAGGCTTTGCTCACTTAGGAGACTACTAAGGCTGTGACAAATTGGCAATTAATGTCATTAATGATGAATGTTTGATTGTGTTAGAAGCTGTATTTAATGATTAATAGCACCATGAATGTATATTTATAAAAGAAGTTAATGGCTGTAGAACAATTTACTGGCTGAGGAGAAAATTGGTTGCTTCCTGTTAAATACCAAGTTAATGTTGCTTTAGTCAGAGATGTATCTGTAAATAGGCAGCATTGTTTACTTGTAAAATCAACATAACTTTGAAAAATTGCCATAAATGCATGTCACAAAATTAAAGCTAGATAAATAGAGCTGAAAGAGAACCTGAAATTTTTTATCATCTCTCTCAATATCTGTAAGTGAACTTAGTTTTGTGTTAATGTTTTTCTCATCCTTATCATGGCTCAATGAAAATGAGCATTAAAAAGTTCAGTAAGAGGGAAAACTGCTTTTAAGTCAAACACTCCAAAGTGTTTTGCTGATCTTTAGTAAAGAAAGACAAACTCTATCATCTGTGCTTTCTCAGCCCAAGTGATTGCACATTAGTTTCTTTCACGTAACTTAAAAACTATAGATTTACTACTGTTAGATACTTTATTTTATTCACATAAATATTATTCACCTAAGGATTATTCTTTGATTGTGCAACACAAAATGAATGAAATCGTAAATGTTTTGAGCAGATCTTCCCAAGCTGTCATTCCAATAATCAAAATTGGCTTGCTGTCCAAGGGACCCTGAGCTTTGCTTAAATGAAAATACCTAAGAAGCACAACTCTATGCAAGAGAAGGAGATGCCATGGTGAAGACAATATTGTGTTTGCATATTTGTTTAGCTTTTCAATACACACCCTTATCCCAGACAAGAGTAGTGTCTCCAGACATGTCAACTAAAACCTTTTTGCTGTTTAGGTGTCACAGAAAAAGACTTAACTGCAAGATTCAAGCAAACTTGAATTTCACTCACAGACTTAACTGTAAGGTTCAATTAAACGGTTTATTTGAACTTCACTTCGAGACTTAACACGTCACTATTGCAGGTTTTACAGATACGATGGAGGAATGCACTATTGCAATTTTTAAGGCAAGAGTAGTACACTATTACGACCACAAGTGATTCACAGGCAACCACAAGCACACATGTGTTTACAAACTTAAAGCGTAAACAATATTCACTTACCCTTCCAGGTGAGGGCTGTCAATCCCAGGGAAGCTACCTTGACCAGTGCCCTGATCAAGGGGGGGAAGGGTTTCCTTCACAAGCCAGCTGTATAGTTGGAAAAGTCACTCCCCCATTCCCAGCCTGAATCTTAGAATTTTTATCCCCTGACTTGTGGAATGGTGTGTATGACTGTGTCTGAGTGGATTATGATATATGCCTAAATGGATTACGTATATCTGAGTGGAGTTTCCCTTTATCTTTCCTTTGCTTGTCTGTGATTGTTTGAATACACAAGGTTGTCACTTAAAACTGAAGCTGAAACCCTCCAGTTTGGGGTTTTTTTTTACCTTGCTTCCTCAGGCAACTGAATAGTGGTTGGATTGAGACTCAGGGCATACTATTTGTTAAGGGATTTCCAAGGATCAGCTCAGGTTTTGCTTCTTTGAATGGCACAGCCACCACCCTGTTTAGTTTAGGGTTTATCAGACAACCCAGGGCTAAGCTGTCTACACAGCTCCCCGTGTGTCATCTCTGCAGAGAGACAGGGCCTCAAGGCAATCCAAGGCTGGGTGGCTTTTGTAAGCCCCCATGAGTCGCCTGTGTGCACCAGGCGTGGTGAAACTCGTTTGTGAACTATGATCTGGACAATCCACACATCAGGTTTAAGAGTTTAAGCAAGATTTAACAATCACTAAGACTTGAGCGTTATGATGGGTTTGAGATTGTATAGGAAGGTGCTGTAGGTACAGAGACTGCCCTTGGTTGTCATTATTCTTTGGAGCTTTGTTAGGCAGCTGGGCAATTCTTCTCTGCATCCTTCCCCCTCTTTGGAAGCTGGGTGTTGCATTGTAGCAGTGCCAGTGGAAGGGGATAGTTGACTTCTTTTTCTCTAAATTTCTTGGATGTAGTCTTCGCATCTGGCATATTTCTTCAAGGCTCACCATGGGCTAGTGCATGGGAAGCACAACACATAGGCTTTATCTTGGGCTCTTCCAGTAAGTTCAGGTGACTTTGGGTAAGTTGCTTAATATGCTCATGTTTTGTTTCCTGCTGCTCTTTGCCCTTGTTGTTTGTTTAGTTGAGATGGTATCTTTCACTGAGCACAATGGAAAGCTCATCTTAGACTGGTCATCAAACTACTAACTTAATGCAAATGAAAAAGAGGATTTTTTTCCCCCTCTTTAGTTGTAGGATATTGACCATGAAAGGTGCTAGCATTCTTTTGTTTCCCTTGTTAGTTTTTGAACTACTAGTCTTCCTCTTGTTGGGCTCTTCTGCTTATTTGGGATCAAAAAGCATCTACTTTATGCAAATGCCTGATACTTCCAGTTGTTGATCGAACTGGGGCACTAGGGGAAGAAAAAAGAAAAAGTGAGGTTGAGCTAGTGTGATTAATATTAAAAAATGTTTTCTTACTGAAATGAAGGGAAACTGGATTTTTAATTTTGGGTCAAATGCAGTGTTTCTGATGTGTCAAAATAGTTTATTCTGATGTATCTGAAGGTAATTGTGTTGACATTTGAAAAATGCATTGGTTTCCCTTTCCAAGGGAAAGTGAAGTTCTCAAAACAGGGCCAGGAGCTACATTCTATGTTCCCCTTCGCACAAGGGCTGAGTTAGCTTGAACTGAGGGCACCATGCAGGGTTTTCATTCCTGTTGGAGGGGCTGTGAAGCCAGCTCCCAGTGCTCAAATGGTAGGCCACTGAGCAGCCACCTTCTTTTATCTGGTTCAGAGCAGGAATTTAAATCAAGATTCCCAAGATTTCTCATGTGGGGGATGAGAGCAGTGCAAACAGGACAATGTGGATCCTCCACAGCTGGGGAGAGGCCAGGGTAAAGGGTAGGTTGTTAGGTAAAAGGGAACGGTGTTTTGCACATTTAACATTAATTTGGTGGTGGGCAGGTGTTTATTACAAGAGCTTGAAAATTTAGTGTTGTGGGAGTGTCAGTATACTTTATTTTGGAACTGCTGGAATAAACTGTTAAGAGATTTTTTTCTTTTTTTTAGTAATGTTTTGCTGAACCTGAACCAAATAAAACCATTAAACCATTTTTTTTTTTCTTTTGTTGCAGCCAAAATGTTTGGCAGAATTCACCTGTATATACCTGTTGTTTTGGTTACCCTGAAGTACCAGTCCTGACAAAATGAATTGTCTAAAACAAAAGCTGAAAAATATTAAGTCTGGTTCTCAACTTATAGACAAATGTGAACTGTCTTTTCTACTGGCTATGCATTTTATAAATTAATTCAGTGGTTACATGAATTAAAAATAAGACTGTATATTAGCATAAAGCTTTGTGATAATATAAAAACCCCCTTTCATCTTCATTCTATTACCTTGATTGTAGTACATGCAGCACAGTAGTCATTGACCAGTAACAGTAGCAAACTGATTATCATTCACAAAGTAGTTGAGACTGAAGAGTTAGAAATATGGAGTGGGAATGACATTTATAGCGATGTCTGTGAAACACTTATGGAAATCCATTTCTTTCATAAATAGTAATTTGAGATTGGTTTAGCATTGAATAAGTGGAATTGCTCAAGATGATAAAGATGCTTTATTACATCTGCATAGCCTTAGGAAATGTTTCTGCCTGCCATTTAAAAAGAAAAAGTATGAAAAAGATACTAAAAGGTTTTAAGTTATGAAAAGTAAAAGAGGGTTGAACGTGAAGTTAGTTGGGGTTTAGAGTATAATAAGTAGGGCCAAATTCTTCTCTACACTTACAAAAATGGAGACAAAGCGCATTCTGAATGAAGATGGAACGCAACTTGATTTCTTTCTAAATTTGTCAAATGTCTTCAAGGCATTGTTGCCCTGAGTTTGAAAATCAACATGTGCTAAGTACAGGCTTTGGTTTAATGCAGCACACATAAAAATGTCTTAACTGAGAGACCAAAACAACTCAGATGTGACCTTTTGATTCCTTGGCTCCTTTAAAGGCAAGTTATTTTCTAGCCTGTTGGTTTTGGAGTATGTTGGATGCCGCAGTACCCGGTCAAAACTGCTGGTTATTTGTGCTGCTGTTAACAGTTCTCATTATAAGGTAGGCTACATAGTAAGTGATACTATTTTGTTGTATGCTTAAGAGTGAATCAGATTGTTGCTACCACTAATGAGCTGCCAAAAGAGGACCTAAGAGTATTTAAGAATTGTGAGGCTGAGTTACTTGTGTATCTTTAATCATTCTTGCATGCAAAATAATCCCAGTACTTGAGTTGTGCAAGCATAAATATCTTAGGCCATGAGAAAAGATAAAAGCAAGAAAGAACATTAAGGGCAGAATAATAGTATTTAACCTTCTGACTGTATTTTCAATACCCACCGCATTCCAGAAATGTTGATCTTTGTAAGCTCCAGGGAGATAGCTTGAAGTAATGCTTTTCCCATTTTACAGGACTGGGACATTTTGACTACCATTCTGTCCTACGTGGTGGGTCCCTTCTACTGAGCACAAAAACTAAGCAGCTTCAAGTGCGGGCTTCCTTTGGGGGCTTGTCTGCCTACGTGGCTTCCCACCCTGGTCCAGCAGCAACAGAGGTGCCCTTTCTGAGGTTTTGTTTGCGCTGTTGAGAAGTGCAAGCCTGGTCTGGGGCGAAATCTTGGTCTGTACTTGTAGTCTCTATAAACTTTAATGAACAACAATGATGTCACTTCAGCTTTCCTTGTTAAGTGAACCTAAAGATTTTCTCAACTGAGTTTCCTAAAAAAGGAGTATTTCCAGATAGAGCAATGCTTCCAGAATTGTTCTTCATTGTTTCCATTTGTTGCTTTTTCTTGCCACATTATTTTATGGTATTCTCCAGGTCATAGGTTTGTTGTCATAGTGATGGTACTAATCTCTGTAAAATAATAGAATGATTTAATTTTTTGACAGCAGGAAGAGAAAGTAGATCAACTTGTTGATCTGCAATATCATAAGCGTTCTTCTTGCCAGGAAACTTGCACAGATGAAAGGTCTAACAAAAACCAGACTTTTATCTTCATGGGGAGATTTTAATCAAGTTTTACATTAATAAAGGTTAAGACTGTTTAAAGCTGTTGTTTACTTGTCTATTCTAAAGCCATGCCTCCTTTTTTAAGGCACATGGTACTATGTTTCCTTTAAAAAAATAAGACCAAACAAAAAAACCCTCTAAAAATCTGAAATTAAAAACAAGTTCCTTCAGTGTTCCTTGGTTCCTTTTGGTTTGACATTTTAGTTATAGCCCAAAGGCCTCAACATCACTTTAAACCTGCTACCTATACATAGCAGAGAATTGTCTTTATTCCCAAGAGCTTGCAGTCAAAGAGAACAGACAAAGCAGGTGTTTGAAGCAAGCTTGTGGACTGGGGTCACTTCAGTTGCACCTGCATACTCATAGCTGTCAGTACTGGCTTGTATCATAACTTCCTACTAGTGCAAGGTGTGGTTGGTACTGTGGTTATAGATACAGTGGTTTAAACTTGTTTTCATATTAGTAGTCTGTTCACTGTACAAGGCAGGCAAAGCTGGCTCAACCAGGAGATCAGTTTGTCTGAAAACTGACTGTTTTCTTGTTGTGCTTTAGTTGTATAGACTTTTTTTTCCCTGGACTTTAACCTCTTGGGTTCAATTTCTTCTTGCTGGGCTCATACTTCAGGCCAAAGGCGTTTAAGAAAAGATTTTATTGAAAGTCCCAACTAAAATAGCTCTATCTTCTGAGAATGCACAAGAGAGGTAACAGCTGCAGATCACTCCATGAGAA
Organism: Elanus axillaris; assembly: GCA_026212715.1. Classification (NCBI taxonomy): domain Eukaryota; kingdom Metazoa; phylum Chordata; class Aves; order Accipitriformes; family Accipitridae; genus Elanus; species Elanus axillaris. Next base: position 21,732,938 of record JANZLQ010000001.1, read on the forward strand.
AGATCCTTCCAGCTATCCCAGGACACTTCTAGTATGATGAGAATGCCTGCAGGGGTATTTGACAAAGAGTCCTTTTTAGCCTGTGAATTTATAAGCCCTTTGGTTTCTGACATATAACAGCTGGGAGAAGTTGATTTTCTTTAAAACCCTGGAGGAGGTACCTCTAAGAAGGTAAGAAATGCGATGATAGGAACGTCACTGTGAAATTGCAATTAAAGGCAAACCATTTATATTACCACTGAAGGCAGCTACTAAGTTAGTCCTGAACACTCTACTTACTTAGTTTACCTTGAAATAAAACTAATGTGACTCATGTCCACAAACATCACCTTGCAGGAAAACATATCTTTGCTGTTAGTGAAGATCAGTGGTCAGTTCCTCTTCCACGTCAGAGCCCAGGATGCACTGTACTGCAACGCCCAGGTCATTGCAGTGACTTCTTGAAAGCATTTAACAAGCAAGTTCCAGTTGCTGTGTTGCCTCTGAGGATAGTATTTATTGTAATTAGTGTGGGAGAAGGGATTAGATGGTTTCCATTTTATTAAGTCTAATAATCTTTTTTTTCATTTGGGGAAAAAAAATTTAGAATGAGCTGAATTATATTTTGAGGAAAAAAAGAAAGAGCCTCTCAGCTGTGAAACATAGTTGGCTGGTACCCTGTGCGTATCCTGGCTGTTAGTGCTAATGATCTCTGAAAACACTGAGGAGTAACAGTTACTGCAGGATCAGAAATCCCAGCAATGCATAGTTTGGTCCTTGACTGATGCTTATAAAAAGCATCTTTGTAGGAATTTGAGCAGGCTGTACTCCAGAATGCCCGTTGTATGTCTTTATCACATGCTTTGAATGAATGCTGAACTTAATAAATATCTGCTTGGCACATTGGGGTATTTTTCTGGTTTTGCTCCCCCTTCAACCTCCAGTGAAATCTGCATCCAGATATATTTCAGTTTAGCTATTTAGATAACTTTTTTCTCTCAGAACATCATCTTAGCATAAAAATGAAATGGAAGCTATTTAGAGATAAATGTGGGTAAACTATACTGCTAAGCTTGATCATATGCTCTTGAAAATATAAGAATCGTCTACTACTCATTCTTTTATAACATTGCTATTCAAATGTTAATGTGCTACCATGAATTTGAGAGTGAGAGAAAATATTCATATCCCTCTCAGATTTTCTGAAAGTGCTAAATGTAGCTGATACTTTTCTTCTGTTTTGTTGGGTCATGGACTGGAGGTGGCAACAGGTGGGTAATTCCTTGTTTGGGCAAGGTATAAAAATAACCACAACTGCTTGTTCTTCTGGTTTAAATATGCTGTTAAATGACATTTATATTTATTGTCCTTTTCATGATCCACTTAAGATACGCATGACTGAATTATTTACAAGTGGAGAACCCTAGGGACAATGTAGCTCAGAAGTGGACCTTATATCTCTAGGTTGAAAAGTTCAAATTCAGCCCAGTTTGGAAGGCTATTTTAGCATATGGTAAACTGGATAGTTAATGCTGTCATACAGCTAAAGCTTAGACTTACAACAGGGTTCCCAAGTACCCAAGAGAGATCTGAGGATGGCTGGGGCACTGAACACTTCACTTGTCTCTTTACTTGAGGTATATGGCCTTGGAAATGAAACCGGGGCACTATTTTGAACAATTCCCACTGCTGTAGCAGTGTGTCTTGGTTATCAGTCCAGTCAGAGCCCAGCTGGAGGAGAAAGAAAGGCTCTAACTGTGATCACATTCACCCAATCCTTGTTTTGATAAAGTAGCAAAATGATATTTTAACTGAAGGTGGGTTTTGCCTTCCCAGTTGTACTGCTCTACTTTCCAGCCAGCAGATTAATTTTAAGTTTTGTAAGTATTTCTCAAGTGAAGTCTGAATATGGGGCCTTCCTCCTCAGGTAAATTGGCTGAGTACTGTGCCCATGCAAGATGCTTTTAGTTTTCTACCAGATAACGTGGGGGGGTGGAGGGTTTTTTTTTTGTGTGTGTGTGTTAGTCACACTCACACTTTCTTTTTTTTGAGCGGTTGTATATAAATCTTTGTGGAAGCAAAGAGTATATTGGGAGGTTGCAGAAAGTGACTGTTTAGTATTAATCTGGTTAATAATTAAAATAAAAGGGAGAGTCAGTTGAAATAAACACTTTTCTTACAATTATGACTAGATAAAACTTTCAGCAGTATCAAGCAGTAGAGAAGACTGTAGCACTCAGACCTTAACCACTCATCAGGAAAAGGCCTTGTTATTACTCAGACTGATTCACCATCTGCTAGATTTTAATCTCTAGGTGTTCATGTAAAAGAGCCATCAAAAATTTCGCAATACACTTGTGATTACAGGGTTAGGTCTCTTTTTTCCCCGTTTCATTGCAAATTAGCTCCTTCAAAATAAAACCTAGTTGAAGTAATGCTAGGGAGCTAGTCCAATAATATCTTGTGCCACTTCACTATCAGTTTGAAATGTAGTAATGGATTAATGCAGTTCTTTGTTGTATTTACGACTATAAAATCCACATACTGGTTTCTGTTCATGCATGCTTTATGAATGGGATGCTATGTGTGTTAATGGCTTCACATCATTGTGCATCTTGTTAAAATCAGGTATGCTAGGATTTGCTATGTTAGAAGGACAACTGCCTTAATTTTAAGACCCCCAAATCAGGAATTTAATTTAAAAAAAAAAGGGAAATGCATTATAATTGTATTAAACTTAAAAATGTGAAGTGCCAGATTATGATAGAAGGTGTTTCTTCATTCTTCTTGGTCTGCTTTTATAGGAAGTAGGCAAGAAAGTGGGCTAAAACATTCACTCGCCTCTTAAAACAAACAAATGCCCCCCCCAACAAAAAACCCAAACCTTTCGAAGACTTTCTGGAGACTACTGCTGTTTGTGGCTGGAGACCAGAGAAGAGGAAAGCAGTTGGTAACACATCTAAGATGACCCATATCTTGAACATGGAATGAAAATGTTAGTCTTGTGTGTTTTCAAAATCGGATGAGTGGAAAAAAGAAGTGGCTTGAGCCATGCACACAGTCTGTAGGCTTGCCTCACCTAAAATTGCATGTACCCGTTAAAATAACTGAGAACCAAGAAGGCAGGGATTTACACACATCAAAAGGCCTCCTAAGTAGAAAAGCTCTATGGCTTTCCTTATTGTAGAGCTGAAAAATAGTAGTGTTGAGATAAAAGTAATTTGCCTACTGCTGATTTTGCAATGGGAGGTTTATTGACTTTTAACAGACATCAAATAAGCGTTCACTTGCTTTTTAATTTTTTGCCACGCTGAGGAACTGAAGAGGCCTCTGTCTCAGTGCAGAGCCCACACAAGCTGTACGAGTGCCCAGCAGTGCTGGGCTCAGTCAGCAGCCCCACCCAGCCTGGTTCAAAGCCTGATTATTCAAAATACAGCAATAGGCATCGCTGTAGCAATGTGTGGATGGCTCCAGGAAGGGCACTTAACTCTGGGACAGGGCTCAGGTTGTCAGTGACGCTCCAGACTCAGCAAAGGAACTGGCATTTGCCCTTGCCATGTGTATGAACTTCGACAGCAAGCTTGGGATGGCAGATTTGCCAAGCTGCATGCCTGTTCTAGAGAAAACCAGGGGCCTGCATTAGCCTCAGTGGAGATTTGAGCACTGACGGTAGAAGCAACTCTGCTGTACAGAAAGAAAAAAATTTGAAGATCAGTAAGCCCTTGGATGCTTTTGTTGCTTAAATATTTTTTTATTTCTCAGTACCAGTAGATTACTAATATGTTAGTTTAGGAAGATAACTCATCAGTATCCCGTAGATAAGTCAGCCTTATCAAAAAATCATATTAGGAGGGTATTGTTTCTAAGAATTCCTTTACCCATTAGAAAGGAAGTAAGTGGAGACCAAGGCAGTCAAGTCAACTTTGCAGGATGATATCCTTGCTTTAGCAGCTGTAGCCGTATGGTCCCAGGAGCTACCTCTTTGGTGAAGGCACATGCATACTGACACTGGCCCAGCACTTCAAAACTAGTATAGACCATGTCTAGAAGAGGGCTTTAGAGAGAACAGAAACGCTGCAAGCAATCCTTGCGTTGCTCTTTATCTGCAAACTTGTCCTGTGTGGGACTGGCCCTGCTGGTTCTGAGAGAAGATACAACTGAGAAATTTCTCAGAAATGTGTGTGCACTTGTGTATACGTAGACCTGCATTAAGTGTTTTTTTTCCATGTTTGGTGATGGGAGTTTCTGCCAGACCATTTGGCACACATTTAACCAGTGATTAGAAGAGAAAGGACATGTCCTTGAAAAAAACCTAAGCAGTTAGAAAACACTTTGAAGTTACACTGCTGTTCCTTTCTTCTTTGATCTCCAGATGTACCAGTTGTTTTTATTCCCATGCCTGAATTATTAATTGCTTTTATATTTAATGTTTTAAGGGGGAACACTGTTTTACCTTTAATCAGCAATAAAAGTACTGTGATCCCATCAGTTCACTCAAGAGCAATAAATAGAAATTACTCAGGTAATAAGATGCTGAGCTTTAGGTTTTTCCTACAGAATTGTGGCCCTGTAGCTGTCGCTTGTTAACAGTGAATCCTCAGCTTACATCCTGTTCCTCCTCCAAGATTTAACCTTAAGATTGTACGTTACAGTACCTCCTCATTGGAAAATACTAAAATTTGTATTTATTTTGTTTATGGCAGGGACTTTCCCACAGTAAGAGAACTATGGAAATATCCAGATTCTCCATGTACAGTTCAAAAAGAAGTGGGGGGGAAGTTGTTACTCATGCCCTCTGCTGCAGTGATTTGTTCCTGGGTCTGCTGTAAGCCACACTTTCAGTGTAATTCTGAAATATTTGCAAAGTAAAGGATTTACACAAACAGTTTAGCATGAATACTGAATTTTATAAACTGTGCTAGGAACCAGACCGCCAAAGTGAAATCTAATTATTGTTTCAGTCTGAACACCAAGTGCGTTCTGTAGAAATCAGCCCACCTGGAGAAGGAAATGGATCTGCCATCCAACCCAGTAAAATTCTTGAGAGGCTAATGTTTTGTGAGACTCCCCTGCTGTCACCCAGAATACTGACTTGAAGAAATACTGACATACAAATACAGAGTGCCCTTCGCTCAGAACTGCTTTGGACTGGCTGTGGACTCAGGCAAATATTGCTGTAGGGATTACACATAGGTCACACTTTCAAATTTGCCAATTTGAGGGCTACAATATTGTTTTTATAACTAAAACCAGATTTATTTTTTTTTTCAGTCATCACATCACTTAATGAGCTGTGCTTAGATTTGGTCTTCCAACTCTCAATTTGTAGTTCTTTGAAGTGATTTCTCTCGTATTTGGAATAAAAGTGAAATGGCCTAAGAATATTTTTGGTAACATTTTTCATACAAGCAATGCAGTTCACTTTTGTATGTGGTGCTTAAAAGCCAGTAAATAGTACTGTCTTTTCTTTGTGACAGCAGAATGCAGCAGTCAGGGCTGTTTGCTCGTAATTATAACACAGACTGCGGGACTTGATAAGAAGGCACTGTGTGGGAGGAAGATAATATTATATCCTTGGGATTATACTAAAAATACATTTGTGAAAACAGTTTTTTCATGGCATGATTTGATTTAACCTGTCCTTGAAGACATCACACCTCTTTTTGCCTGGTACTGTTTTATCTTGCTTCACAGATGGCATATGGGGAAAATAAAGCACAGTGATAATGGTCAGTGTCCTGTGTATCTGAAGCTTGCCAAGCAGCAGTTGCACACTGTGTATATAACCTCAGGCACTGCATGGTTTTTATACTTATCCCTGCTTGTCAGACCAGGATTCCCACTGGGTGTAAGGGCTTGTTTGGGCTTCTCTCTTCGGAGCAGTAGAGGAAATGATGTCTGTTTTTCAGAGCACCTTGCTGGAGCATTTCCTCTATACCTGTATTCTAGAAATTACAGTTGGCTCAAAGTTAAGATAATGTTATGAAAACAAATGGGCACAGGAGCACTCCAAAATAAACATAGCTTTTGTTTTGCAATTAAAAAAAAGTTAATTAGAATATTTGCTGTTTGGAGCTTGATATATAAAAATCAGTATGAAGTAAGAAAGATTTGACTCCTTTTCATCATAAACCAAGGTGCAAAAATTGTTTACTCTCTTGTAATCACCATTATGCTCAGGCTGCAGAGTCCTATGTATCTTAAGTCTTTCCTAGGGTCTTGGGGTGTGTGTGAATTTGCTTATAAACAGTTAGCCATAACCTAGTATCCATCTAGTCTGGGAGAGGGAGGAGAAATCTACATATCTCGCTCTGGCTTTACATCTCTGGAACATCTTTGATATCCAGAGTACATAGTTTTTCTTGGTTAGAAGTTAACAGTCTCATTTTTAAAAAAAGTACATGCCCAAATTCAGCTCAGTGCCTGGATCTGAATTACTCTCAGCAGAGAGAAGGATTCAGTCCCCTAAATGTGGTTTGTTGTTGCAGTCAGAACCCAGACTACCTCAAAGCAGGAAAAAGCACCAAAAGTTTGTGTTTCCAAGGATGTTCTGGAGTGAGTCTGTGGTAAAGAAGATGCTGCTTCTGGCTGTGCTGTTACATCTTTGTCTTTTCAGGGCTTCATGTAACCAACACTCTGAGCTGAAGAAGTAAAGGCACTTAATGTTTTATTGCCAAACTCTCTTTTCTTAAGATAAAATTGGGTGGATAGGGTTATGTGATGCTGCACAGACTTAAGATGGTAATGTCAGGTGGACCTTGTGTGTTTTAACTAGTAACACTGAACACATCAGGGCCTATGCTTGGATTATGCGATCTTCTAGTTGGAGCTAAAAAAAAGTATTTTATGGACAGCAAAACTATCTTAAGATCCTTAAAAAAATGTACTTAGTCTGCATTAGGTGTTAATACTAAGCTGCATCTTGTACTTAGACATCTGCAATAGAAATGGACCCAGGGTCTAGCAAGCATTCAGAGGAGGTGCTGTATGGTGGTTGTGATAGCAACCAGCCAGTTTGACTTTTCTTAGAAGACTTCTCTTCATCCTTACTGCTGATGGTAAGACAGACTGACAAGGAGTCCTATGCATGCATTGTACTTCTGTGGGGCTCATCAGTCACCCACCCTGTGCATGATAACGACTAGGTCTAGCACTAAATAAGTATATAGCCTGAGTATCTCTCAGTCTACAAGAAAGGTACAGTTTGGCCTGATCTGCATTCAAGGAAGACTTCGCGTGGCTTCATCTGGCTTTAGCTCAAAGCAGTGAGGTTGTGGGGAGACACAACTGTTCCTTTCCTTAAAGGGTTTCTTAAGTTAACAATCTTATATTCTTTCACTTTATTTTCTTGTCAGCTAATAAAATTGTTTGCCCTTTCGGTAAGGGAAGCTCTGATGCGGTTTAAATACTTCAGGAATGCTAATAGGAAAGAGGATTTGGTGGTGCATCCCTTTTCGAGTTTGATTTTGAGTTACTCCCTGTTCCTATTAATCCTCCTACCTCTACCAGTAACAATGAAACAGTCAGTCTTCTATCAAAAAAAAAAAAAGTGAAGATTAGAGAGATTACTAGGCAACAATTATCCAAAGCCTTTCTATGAGAGCCATAATAAAATTGAAAGTCTTTTATGTAATGCTCTGCATCCACTGAAGTTATTCCTTTAAATAAGGAAATGGGGTAATACTGTCAGCATTTGTCATGCATGGTGAGATGCTATGAATTTGGAGGAGTCCAAATGGGTCAGGTCTGTGATGCGATACTCCCAGGGCTATGTAACTTATGACAGCTATATAGAACAGGTTTCTAAATGTTGTCCCAGAGCAAGTAGAGCACATATTCATTAGGGGGAGATGTAAACAGACATTTCAAACTTCTCTTTTTATCAGTGAGCTGCATTCTTTTATTTTGTCCTGAGCAATGGTTGTCTTGCCTGCTGTGGCAAGAAGGGCTAGAGCAGAGGCTTGTGGAAATCAGGTGCAAATGTCCTGAAACTGCTGTGGGGAGCAAGTGTTTGTTGGGCTTGACTGTTTAAAAACATTGTAAATGTGTTTCAGTAAAGAAATAGTCAAAGCAGCATCCGTTTAGGGTGAACTATTTAAGAAGCAAGTCTTCCTGGTTTCACCACATCCAGAGTAGCCTGGGCTGCAAGTTGTGATGGCAGCAGCTCTGTGGGACAAAGGGGCTGAGAGGCTGGCAGAGATCAGAGCTGAGCAGGGCAGGGAGTTGGAGAGAGAGTGGCAGGGCAGGAGCAACCTTCAGCTTTCCCAGAAGGACAGAACCAATTTGGGGTGAAGGACAGAGCACCTTCTTGTTGCTGCCTCCTTCTCCCTGCTTTTTCTCTTTACTGCTCTAGGTGAATGAGTTGCTTAGACTGAAGACCCAGTTTCAGCCAGGCTAGCATGTGGACCACAGAAACCTTGTCCACGGACTACTTCTAAGGGATCCGTTGAAAGGAAAAGCAAGTTTCCTAGTCAGACTTAAATACGCTTCAGAGCACTTCACACCACCACTACAGAAAGTGGAGTCTAGACGTTAAAAAAAAAATTGAAACCCATTATTTATACACAGCTGTTTTGCCTGGTGCTTTCCTATTGGCATCTAAAAAGTTCCCTTTTCTGCTTCAATGAGACATGTGTCTGTGGGAGAGGAGTGGATATGCCATTTCTGCATGCTCCCTGCTACTTGTCAGCTGAATAAATCTGTTCCTCTTGGCGAGGGGCTAAGTGGGGCACATGGCAAGATACAATCAGGTTTTGCTTCATGGGAATAAAAGATGAATCTGACTCAGCATTTCTGTTTCTAATGATGTGCTTGCTCTCTCCACCTCTACCCCCAGGCATCTGGTTTATGCTCTAAGCAATGTGATAGCTCTTATTTAGACTTAATTTCTGCGCTACTTAATTTAGCATTTAAGATGTTTATGAATACCTTTGTCAAACATTATCTTGTTCCACAGGCTAAGAATGACTGGATTGTGGATGTGGTTGTAGCTGCTGGCACTGCCTTTACTTACCTGCAGAACATGAGAGGTCATTCAAATGCTACAGTAAATGTTGAGAAGAGGCCTGAAATTCCTGATAGATTTCCCCCCTGACATTCTGTGCCTTTTGAGATTCCAGTTTTGCTAGAAGTCATAATTATGACAGCTCCTCATGTCAGAGGTAGTGCCTGGCTCCTCACACTGGCAGGCAGAAATCACTCAGGAGCTCTTAAGTCTGCAGTGTTCCTGAGAAGCAGGTTGTTTGTCTGAGATCCTACCTTAAGTTTTTGAAATATCCTCTCTTCATCCTAAATAATCTTACTGATTATTGAATCCTAGGGTGAATTGATTTTCCCTCAGAACCTTCTCTGTACTGTAACAGAAGAGCCGAAGGCATCTATAGGGGACCAGCAGTTTTGTCTGTTGGGTTTTTTTGTTGTTGTTGTTGGGAAAGCAGTGCCTTTTCAGAGAAGGATCAAAATTAATGCAGGTGGTTAGTTTATAGTACAGCTTGCAGCTTTTACTTTCTACTTATTTGTCTGACTTCCTCATTGTCTTGCCACTTTGGTTGACTTGATTTTGCAGTTTCAAAATACAGTAAACTACAATGATCCCATTAAATGTTTACTTGGTTATAACAACAGTTCATCTTTCATTCTAAAATCCCCATTGTACCATAATATGCAAAAGTGTCTGCAGAAGAATTAATCATGACAAAAGGGAGGCAAAACCAAAAGCCCTGGAGTACACAATAGGCCTAATCAATCCATGGTGTGTTTTTTTCTTTGCTATTTTTTTCTGGATTTCCTCTTTCCTTTACTATTTTCTCCATGTGGTTTGACAGAAGATGCTAGGATGGGAAGGCTCCAATTTTGACGGAGGTCTGTTTAATAGCCTTCTATGAGTTGTTGCCAAGGCAGTTGTAAATATAGTGTGGCCAGCACTTGTGGTATACTTAACACAAACTCAGTACCAACCGTCTCTTTGTTAGTATACTAGCCCTTGGTTATTGGAGGTCTGCCTCCTTTCCTGGCACTGCTGATTTCATTTCACAGGCTGTATTAAAACCCTTTTTTGTTTGGAAATCTCTTAAGGGTTTAAAATATTACTGTATTATAATTCTGCTATATATCTTCTGAATAATGCATCTCTGACACAGGTTTGTCCAGATTTGTCTATGGAAGCAATCAAATAACCACATTTCTTCTTAAGAGCTGTTGTAGTCTAGTTTAAACACAGTATGTAGCGAGTTGGCATTTCACTGAATTATATGCAATCACGTAGGTGAAGCTGTTTCTCTTGTGTGTATTTTCCACAGCCTTCTGGATTTTTTTTTCTTAGAAAATCTCCCTCATTGTTCATTTGCAATTACAAATAGCTCCACTGGAATAGCACCCAGAGGTGCTTTAATAAAACCAATAGCAATTTATTAAAAGATGACCATAAATCGGTAGGTCTCCGGAGTAGATTTAGTGGTTTGGATATATTCCAACTGAAATTAAAATCACAGTATTGCCGTTAAGTTTATTAAGAAAGTAAGTTGTGGAGATGAGAAGCAAAAAAAATGAATACATAAAATGTAGCCAAGATACCAGAAACTGCTATTATTAAAGCAAAAATACTTTGCATCCTGCGTTGGTAATTAATTATTACCCAAAAAAGAAGTGCCAGAGGCTTCCACTAATGCATCAGGGACTTCCCTAGCATTGATTTTTACAAGAAAATACTTGGCTATTGCAGTAGGGAGTGACTGTAGAAAAGAGGGAGTAAATGTAATGCAGGTTGTATTGTGTGACACGTGGATTGCTAAGCATTTATGGATATATTACAAGAGGCATGGCTGCTGACAGCACTATGCTTCAGCCAAAGTCTCAGGTGTGTATGCTGCTGGGCTGGGCAGGACTAATAAATTTCCTTACCAAACTGTTACCATTTTGAGGGGCGATCCTCAGCTGCTCAGTTCACTGGAGTTATAATTATTCAGAGCATGCAAGAATCTGGCTGGGGTTTCTGTCCATGCTGAAAGAAATGAGCAATAGTGATGGTGGCAGACACAAGATAATGTTCAGCAGGAGGTGCTGAACAGAGACTGTGGAGACCTCTGTGTCCTGTGCCTTTGCAGGGAGCAGATGTAAGCTTTCTCCCTGAAGGTCTGAGCGAATACAGCTATGTGCTAAGCAGCAATGAAACTCAGGCATCGTATTTTTCCTGGTGCTCACTTGCAGTGGCAGAGCTGCACAGAATGATGGATGCTGCTGAGATTCACCACACTGGTAAATGAGGAAATCTGGAAAAGCACAGCAAAATGACTGGGGGATTTAATGTTTTCTGGATAATAGTGTTGTGAAGAATTCATCTGCTTGCACTTGGGCAGAGTTCACTGTAGTAATAGAAGTGCCTCATGGGGAGGTTGAGGAATCCAAATTGTTGGAATACTACTTTCCTTTGGGTTATATCATACAGGCATCATTGAGGTGTTATTGCTATACAGGTCTTCTGCAAAAGTAAGTCAGTCTGGAGCGGCTGTGGCCTACTGATGGGGACAGCAAGAGAAATGTTTTAAGTTGAGTATGGCTGCCAGCTTCCACATGTGATGCTTGATTTGCATTGGAAGGAAATTCAGACATGTAGAGTGGAAGCTGTTGTGTTGTGCCTTCTCCAGGTCCTCAGTCTGGCTGAGGTTTCCCACAAAGTCTCAAGCAAGCATGCAGACCTGTCTTCCAGGCTGGTGCATCAGAAATGTGATGACTTGCAGACAATAGCACACTGACAAGAGTTGCAAATGCATTTAAAAGATGGAGAAAATAGCAAAAATATTGCAGCTTGGGACATGAGGAATGTGAATAAGAAACAATGAAATTCAGCCTCTTATGTAAGCAAGTGTATTTGGCAGAAGTAAACCAAAGCAGACATTTAATTGGAGCAAGATGCTTGGCAAGCAATAACAGCAAAGGTGACTTCGGTGAAAGTTAAATGAGTCTGCCTGTAGATTATAGACCTGGCTTTGTAAAGCTGTGGTGCCTGCATTTAAAGTGCTGGTTTATTTCTGTGCTTTTTCTGTGTCAGAATGACATAGACTAACTGGAAGGAGTTTAGATAAGAGAGCAATAAATAATTAAAACGCTGGAGGGGAGTCTGAAGAAAGGAGCAAGTACAGATTAAGTTTGTCAAAGTGCAGACTATGGAAAGCTATAAATCTATACCCCTTTGAGAGTAATAGGAAGGAAGGGAGTACAGCACTGCTGTTGGGTGTGTGTGACCAGATTATTCTGGCCATTGGATATGATGAAGCTCTGTAGGCCTGGGTCTGCAGGGTTCTACCTAAACAGGTCAGACTGCAGGAGCAGGGCCTGTGTGAAGCAAGAGCATAGGCAATCATAAAGGCTAACAAAATGCAAAGCTCAGGGGATACCAGCTGCTAGAGTGTAAAATGAGAGTAATTCCACTGTTTAAAAGTGGTTTAGTTTAGAATTAGGCTAGAGGAATTATGATAAAATACCAAATATTGAGAAGAAACATGTGGAGGGGATAAGGATTTAAAAAAAAAAAAAGGAGAAACTGGGAGATGCAGGAGATTGACTGTAGCCTTTCTTTTTACTCTTTGCATGGAGACATTTGCAGGTATGGCTCATGGTACTATAGGAAGTGTTACTTGGTGGTGTTCTCATTTTTTGATGTGTGGGGTTTTTTTGTTTTGTTTGTTTCTTTTGGTTTTGTTTTTTCACAATCTGGAAAATGGACAGAGCTAGATTGAATATACAGAGCTGCAATTTCATTACTGAAATGAGCTGTGCTTCCACAGATTGAATGGGCTTTTCCTTAGGAAAGTAATTAAGGAAAGAAGTGGACTTGATAAAATAGCACGGTGATTTAAATCTGCTTTTTAAAACTATTACATTGCAGTAAATCTTGATTGAAATTAGCAATGTAAGTAATCTTAATGTTAGAATTCTTTCTGCTGTGGAAACTCTGAGTCTTGAGGCAGTCCAAGAGGTTTTCTCTATTTTGGATAAAGTTTGCCATTGGTAAGGTTTTTACTTGTTTCCTAACAAAACAAAGAAATTAAAAGTCCAACTCCAGAGCAAACAAGCTTTTCTGCCAGCTCAAAAGACTGTGTGTGGCTGCACTGATGCTTATCTAGGGTAGAGCCAAGGGCTCCCTGTGCTGTGCCTGGGGAATCCTGCAGAGTTCTGCCTGCACCCACCCAGCTGGCAGCCAGCTGTCTCCAGAGGACTGCCTGCAGATGCCTGCCTTTCACTGAGCTGGGTTAAACCATATCATTCCTCCTTCCTGCAAGGCACAGGTCCCTAACATTGTACCCACATGGCAAAGGCATCCACAGCTTCAGTAGCAGAAAGAGGAAGCAAGATCTCCATGATCTTCAGATAACCTGTGGTGTTTTATTGTATGCGTGGTTGGTGCCACCCCGCTCTTATTTATGAAATGAAAATTTATGAAATTAAACCAGTACAATAATATTTGGTCTGGTGATACTGTACAGGACTTGAGAAATGCTGCCTCACCTGTACGCTCTTGCAATCCCTGCTTTGCTCCCTGGAAGGATATGTGAACCTCAGAGAACTCGCCTCTCGCCTGCAGTGGAGGTCAAGACAATGAGCTGCTCTTACTCTGTCACTCACTGCCCTCCTTGCAGACCAAGAAGACATCCATGGATTACCTAAAGGTCGTAAATTCCCAAACTCCCTCCAGATCCAAACCACACACAACTGTCCCCAGTGGCTAATGGCATTTAAACCAATGCAGTGTTCTCAGGGCAGCCACATTTTTATGATCTGAAGAGGGGGCATTTTAGGTCGTGACACTCACTGGGAAGCCTTTCCAGGGGGATGGGTGTTGAGGCACCATCAGTTTTAAAGATCCCATTCACACTCTCCCTAGATTAATCCCAAAAGCGCTGTTACCCTAGGACATATTTTCAGTGGTAATACTACTTCAGTTTGAATAGGTCAGGTTCCCACAAGACTAGAATAAACAGCATCTCCTTCACAGCCTCAGCAAAGGGAGAGTTGATTGAGCAAAGTCAGTAACTCATCTCCTTCTTCCACCCAATCAAGTACCCAGAGAAGGCCAGGTAGTGGTAGATTGCAATACTTTCAGCTGACCTGGTAAATACACAGCATTAAGTCTCATTTCTACGTATATCTGATAGAAGGTATATACAGAATCTCAGTCTGTGCGGCTAAGGACTTGATGTGGGTATTCAGATTCATACAGTGCTTCTCTCTGTTTTTCCAGAATGCTTAATGTTTTGCTTCTGTTTCTCTTTATTCTTTATTGATGCCAACAGTGCAAGGGCTGTGACAGTTTGCTCCAAAAATGTACAGGCTTGGACTCAATCTGATCTTGTATGGTAGCTCAGGCCGGGGTCAGTGCCCTTGGTAGGAAAACACACTTCAAGCCCTGCTTTCAGCAGCTCCATTCCAGCCTAGGACCACAACTGTCATAAAAGATGCTTTTCAATTGCACAGGCAACTCATTGTCTTGACCTCGACTGCAGGCGAGAGGCGAGTTCTCTGAGGTTCACATATCCTTCCGGGGAGCAGAGCAAGGATTGCAGGAGTCTACAGGTGCGCCTCGAGGATTGGCAAAATCTTAAGAATGTGGTATTTGCTGCCACCATCTAGTGATTTACGAGAAAGCCAGCAGATTTTTAGTTAGGTTGGATCCAGGTCCTCATAGGTTATGAATCAACATGACTCTTGGCTGTAACACAACGTGCAGATCCAGTAGTCCGCAAAGTTCACTGGAGTATTACGTTTCCTTTATGCATATAGAAGAACTCAGCCTTTTCTGAAAGTTGCTTGTTTTTCTGACCTCCAGAGCTAACAGTTCTTAAGTTTTCTTTGCTTATTTTGAAATAACAGTTGCAGTAATGATTATGTATATAGAGATTCAATAACAGGGAGCTTGCAGAACTGCGTATCACTTATGCTGATAAATGATACATCATTAATGGCTTGGGTTAAAAGGATTTACGTTGCTAGTTTGCATTGTTTTGGGTTGGGGTTTTTCCCCCTCTGCTTTTTTATTTTTAAGACAAGTAGCATATGTTTGCTCTACAGGAGGTACTCCTGCTGTTTGTTCATACATTTTCTTCATATTCCTCAGAAATGGAGCAGTTACATGACCTCAGGATGTTGTTTCACCCTGAAAGACTCTGCTGAGCCTTCCAAATGTGTGTTGCTGTTTGGCAAGCTCTAACTTGTTTAGTGGGTGTAAAAAGTTCAAACTGATGAAACTGCCAAGAATAAACTCAGGATCTTGAACATTTTTGTTTACTGTAACTTCCCATGTTAGGATCAGCCGTGTTCAATTTGGTTTGCTGCATATTGCCAAGGAGAAATCTAGGTATGTTGGAGTGTGTGAAATGTGTATTCGGAGTGTGTGTGTTCCAGAAAGGTTAAGTATTTATAACACGTGTGTGTGTGTTTCAGAGCATAAAAAGATTAGTATCCTTTTCATGCAAATACTTTCTTCAGTGGAAGCAAAATAGCAAAAGAAGATAATGTTGGCAGAGACCAGAAGTGAACAGGATTGTATCACATCAAAATTATACCAAATCTGGTTTGGCTGCCTAAACAAATATTTGCAATGAAAAAAACCTTGTGCCTGTTGGAACAGACTATGTTCAGGCCTTTTTTGGATTTGCAAGGTGATTGAAGGGAAGGAGGAAGAAATGGTTTCACAGTAATTTTTACTGGTTCAGGACAGCGCAGGAAAAAAACTTCAATGCAAAATCTTGGGATTTTTTCCCAAAGCAAGTCCCACAGAAAATATTCTATCTGTGTAGAGGCATAGGTACTTGCCTTGAGCCAATAAACTAAGCATGTGAATAGTTTAAAACTGTTGTAGAGTGTTTTAAAATTATATGTATGCTGAAGGAATCTGCTGGACTGGGGATTTCTGCAAACATACAGGAGTGAAGAGGCCACATGAAGTGTAGTCCACTCACTGCATTTGTACAGGGGGAACCACAATCCAAAGCCTTTCATATGAGGGTACAGACCCCTCAAATGTCTAAAGAAAAGACTCTAATATGTACAAGTTTGCCACAGCATTTGCAGGATCCAAGTACATTGCATACTGTCAGGGCTGTTCACTGTGGCTAAATGGTCTGGAGCTGTTGGAGGCAGCCAGAACAACTCCAAGGTTTGTTCAAGGATTAGCCCTTCCCATCCTTCAGCTAAGGCTGTTAGCATTAAAAACCACAGCAAATGTCTTCTTGCAGTGCCAGGTTGGAAAGGATAATTTATTAGCACTTTTTATTATTTTTTAATAAACAGAATTTGCTTGTTCACATTTTGAATTTGAATAATTCAAATTATGCTTGTTGCTGAGATGTTTCTTATGATGTAGGTTTGTTTTAATTAGTGGTATCAAGTCAGAGCTCAGTGGTCTGAAGGCAGGAGCAGTTACCTCATTTATTTGTCGTTTTGAAAATGTCAAGCAGAAATGATGGCTGTTTAATTTCATGAGTTCATTTTTTTCCCCCCCGAAGCAATAAAATTCTCTAGTTGTAGGAATTCTAAGGGGTGCATATGATTTACTCTGAGTCCCTTTAAAAGAGAAGTCACCAGGATTTTCTGTACAGGCAGTTCCTCCCTTAGGATGCATGTGACTTTTTTTTTTTTTTAAGTGTACTGTTCAAGTTATTATCAGGCTACTGGGAAATGAATAGTGATGCATTATTAAAAGAAACTTAAGTGTTACTTTCTAGGTGAACATATAATTAGTTAACTGCAAGCCATTGCTTCAGTTACTGCTGGAAAGTGTAGTAAAGACGCTTATTACGGTTGATGAGCTTTTAAAAAGAGGTGAGTGACTGAAATTTGTCTCTGGGATGGTTTACAGAGATGCTCTTCTTTGGTTGAGCCTTGAGAAAGGCTATGCAGGGGGGAGTAAAGCTCTTCCAAGCATTAGAGGTTAGAATGTGGTCAGATAGCTCCTTCCACAAGATGGCTGTGAAATACACAATTATTGTTTCAAAAGGAAACTTGAGTGACTTCAATCACATAAAGGATTGGTGCTATGTAAATAATTTGTCTGGTTGAAAACACAAAGGAGCCTTTACTCCCTCAGCTAACTATAACTTGGCAAGCAAAAGTCCCTTTTCATCGAAGGCAATGCTATAGGTAGATGTTACTTTGTTAATGCCATCATTAAAATTAAATCCTCTGTCTTGGAGAAATCTCAGCTTTGTAGCATGAGGCTTAATAATTTTTCTAGCCTGGTTTGCAGCTCCAAGTTAGCCAAGCCATGGCCGTCATACAGTGATGGAGCAGATGCTTCAAAGTGGAAAAAGGTGCAGCTGAACCCATGTGAGAGCTGCAGTTTTGTTGCTGAAGTTGTGCAGGGGAGCTGCAGTGCTGCACCCCAGGAACACTGCTGCTTGGCCTCTGGGTGCTCCCTGCTCTCTTAGAAAAAATCCAGTTAAGGCAAAGCTGACAGAGGGTCTGAATTGGTTTCAGCCTAGAAGGTGATATGTTAGCTAGTTTTTCACCCCCCAAATGAGCATGAAAGAGCGTAATGCATGGCAATGAAACAGTATTTTCCTAACTGCATAGGTTTGAGAAAGCATTTGACAGTTTCTATTGCAATTTGCTCTGGCACATTTCAAAATGTTAGGGTATGCCAATAAAAAAAAATTAACAGCACTGAGGCTTTAAATAGGGTTACAACTTCCACATTTAAAAAAGTCACTGAAATCTGTGTTTACTTCAACATAAACATTGGTGTCAAAAAAAAAAAAAAAGCATCCTTTCACCCTCCTATTTAGTACTGCTCTTGACTCTATTGTAGAAAATCCCAGACAGACACAGCACATTTGTCACATAGCTTAAAAAAGGTGCTAGAAGATTTCTGTTTTGCTGATGGCACAATCCTCTTATGTGGCAACTCAACCAGTGTGAAAACAAAGATGCACACTACTCAGAAGATAGTGGGAATGAGGAAGAGCAACAACTCTTACATGTTAAAAAAGTGTAAGATAGGCCATGTTTCTGTCTTGCAGCATTGTGATTCTCTGACCTAAACACTGTGTCTTCCACATCATGTTTGATATCTTTTGATCGACACTTCTTCCGTCGACTTGTCTGATCACTTTTGAACACTTTTATGTTTAGGGAGCTAAAGCACCCAGGCAGTCTTACTGAAAAGCAGTGAGAGAGGGGAGTGAACTCTCATGCATTTCACGTGACTTGTGAACAATAAATAGGAGGTAGTAATAAGATACAAATGTAGTTTGAAGTGTTTGTCTAGTTATTCTTCCTAAGCAGTTATTTATGGTATAGTGCATAGTGCCATAATAAAGGCAAGCTCACTCATTGTTTCTCTGCCTTGTTGAAGCTACCAGACTGTGAAAGCTAATCAAAGCTGTGGGTGCAGAGAAGTGTCTGCTGGCTCCATTTAGATGAATCCTAGAACAGAAAACCCAGAGTAACAAGGTCTCTGAGAAGTATTTTGGAGTCTTCTCCTTCCACTGTTTCTGCCTTACCCCATATCATCCCTTTGCTTCCATTTCTGACAGTTGCCTCCTCTTCATGCAAGAAGAGGGCTCTGCCAGCATCCCAGGTGGCTGTGGCCCTTCTGGGAGGCCCATCACAGAGATCTGGATACCATGATAACTAGCTCAAAGTGGTAGCATCAATTTAGCACTGCACTATGTGGACTGTCTGGCTTGAGTCTTTCTTAGTCTGGCCATCCCCTGTAGACTTTGTGAGTGTCTCTAAACTAGC
Organism: Elanus axillaris; assembly: GCA_026212715.1. Lineage (NCBI taxonomy): Eukaryota > Metazoa > Chordata > Aves > Accipitriformes > Accipitridae > Elanus > Elanus axillaris. The sequence goes on from JANZLQ010000001.1 coordinate 21,751,652, forward strand.
AAAGCATGGGTTAATTAATGCAGTAGTGATCATTGAAATTCTTCCTATTGGCACAAAGTCAGTTCTTACTGAGGTTCTTCAAGTGCTTGACTATTCCTGTTCAAGAACTTACTTTGCTCTCCTTTCAGCATTTATTATATAAAACACAGAGAAAGATGTTTACCTGAGTAGAGGTTTTCTGAACAGTGTTTGAAATGAAATGCTCTGAAGGCAAAATGATAAAGTTTGAAGAAGAAAATCCAGGTCAGCATACGTGCACTGAATGCATCACTATAGCAGATTTGGCAGTGACTTGTACAATAGACACTGTAAGCATAGACTATTCATCCAGTGCTGTTTCTGTATTTAAAAATAAAGGAAAAAAATAAATTAGAATGCTATTGTAGTGCCATAAATAACTTCTATCTCCTCTCTTGGGTTTTTATACAGTCTGCTTTTTTTTAAAATTTTCTGTTCATATTGACAGTATTTAAAGGTGCATTTGAAACTGAGCGTAACTATTTACATTTGTGTTACTTTCTCATTTGTGGTCCTTGCAGATACTTGTTGTTTTCTTCTCTGTGCTCCCAGTGATTTTGATTTATGCATGAAACTGCAATTAAATACTTAGGCTAGTGCTCGCAGAGCTTGGCTTAGAGGAGAAGTACAAATATTAGCTCATATTTATTTTTAAAGGCTTTCAGGATCATTTCTTCTTCAAGTCTAACACGTGTTAAAAATGGAATGCAGCCACAGAAAAAAGAACAATAGTTTCTATTAGGTACAAAAACGAGACATTGATTCTTGTTGCTTTGCCTTTACCCTACAAATTTTACTTGTAGAATCACTGAATAAGTATTTTTTCACTTGAAGTATGGTATTTCATTTCAGTGACATTGTTTAAAAATGTGAATTCTTGTTCATGGCGTATTTCATTCTGACAGGAGTTTACAGAGACTTCTGTAGATATTTGTCAGAAAATATTGACATATATAGGTGACAGCTTTTGTCAGCAATTTTTTGGTTCACCAGGTATTATGATTGTTCTAATTACTTATAAAATTGCATGCTTTGCTCTATCAGAAAGCATGATGCATTTCTGGGGTCTGCAGGTTTGTGGCTGTTCCCCTGACAATAGGATTTTTCCTCATCCTCTTTTTGCCACATTCTGCCAGGCTGTGTTGAAAAGGCTGAACTGGGGGTGAGAGGTTCTCCTCAACCGACATGGCCCTTTCTTTTTTCCTTACTTCCTGTGAAGATGAGCCTGTCCCCTCTGGTGCACTAACAGCTAATGACAAGCCCTGATGCTGACAGAAGCAACAGTGATCCCCAGACTGCAATGCCAGCTGCTTTGGAGTTGGGAAAAGGTCCAGGTGCTCAGAGCAGCCTGTTTTGCAACAACAGCAGTAGTATTGGATTGTTTTGGGGCCTGTATGCGGTGGGGGCTCTACTCTGTTACTAGTTTAATCTTAGCTGTCTAGAGATAGATAACAGGGGCAACATGTCCATATCCCATCTCTCCTGCCTGTCAGCAGCTGCTTGTATGTGGCAGGGGGTCTTAAGATGGACATGGATCATCTTAACTGGACATGGATAAAATTAAGTTTTCCACATTTCAGTTCATAATTTGGAACACCCCAGAACTGCAGGTTGCTTATTCAAAATGCAGCCTTCTGCAGAATCAAGAGTGGCTCTCCAATTTCTCCCAGAGATGCATGGAGCTGGCATCCAGAGGCATGAAATAGCATCATCCAAAGTAAGAGGACATCAGCCTGGCATGCTGACATGCTGTGCTCATGCAGATGACAACTGTGGTGAGGGGTTAATAAATTAATGGAAAGCTACCCATGAATTAGCTGAGACTCAGGGGACCAGGTTCATTGAGATGTTTGCTTTTTCAGAAATTTTCCCATAGTGGCAGACAGGTTGGACTCCTAGATTATGTGGTGTCTATTGCGGGGTAACAGGCAAGTGGCCCTCTTCATGGAGAAACAGGAAAAGGGAAGGTTACACACAACCATCTTCCACTATTACTGCTTATTGGTAGAATTTGGTTTGATTTTCATATTGTATATAGTGACTGGTTAGTTATCATTTTGCTGTGTGGTCCAATCTATCCTGCTGCTGTTATTAAGAAATACTATCTTTGCAACTTTCTTTAAAGCATTTTACAGTTGTGGACACTGCTCTGTTTTGCAGAGAAAATTGAGCAGAGTAAAGATAACTGACTTTTTTTAGGCCATAATGAAACTAGAGGCAGAGTTAAGTTTCCTCACAAGCTGCAGTTCAGTGTACTGGCTGTTTTGGCTACGTGATCTCTCAGAAAGAAGGCTTGTCAAGGCGATAGAGGCAGTCTGGGAAATTAAAACAGCAAATGTCAAAATTAGAAAGGGTTGCCACTTTTCCCTAGCCACTGAAGTGAGGATCCCACCTGGCATACAGTGTGGTGGGAGATGGGGGAGAAGGAGACCACCCTGCTCAAGAAACAGCACTACCTGTCAAGAAAATTTCCATGCTAGTTGTTGTTCGCTGTGGAAACATTTGGCTTTCCAGGAGCCAGTGGGTCACTTAAGGCAAGAACATGATGTGTGTTCTCTGTGAAAGACTGCCTGTGTTCAGGCATTGGGAAGATGTAATTAGGTCTTTATTTCTGAAGTAAAACCCACTCAGCAGGGTTGTCAGGTGGCAAGGTGATGACAAATTATGCTTTGTTACCTTGTTGTGACTCATGTCATGCATATCACATCATACTGCAGTAGTGAAGAGCATGGAGGGGCATGCTGTACATCATTCTTTTGCCTTGTGTGCTGAACTGGATGTGAGTTCACCTTTGGTAGTCCAAAAGATTCTCTAAAATTGGGTCCAAAATGTTCCTTCTTTTGGGGGGTGGCAGAGTGGTGATGGGAGCAGCTCTGTAGCTCTGTACCTGTTTGATAACTGCAATATGATGATGTGGCTTATTGGTGAAAAACAGAGGTTACAGGTATACAAATGGGGATTTCTGAATTCCAAGTGGCTGTGATTTTAGGGTTTGTGTACCCCTGAAACTGTCACCTCCCCTGACTTCCATATTTTTCTAAGAGATTACATCATTTTATAATGCATCTTACTGCCAAGTGAAACAGTTGAGACTAATGAAATGATTGCATAATGTCATTGAGGATGTGCTGCAAAATACTTGGAAGACATGCCAAAAAATGAGCAGTCTATTGTGACTAACTCTTGGAGCAAGAGCATTGGTTATTTAAAAAAAGAACACTGCAAAACAGAAAACCAATCCCATAGAACTTTCCTTTGAATAATTAAAAAATAAACACCAAAGCATATGGAATCCAAACGACTTAAAGGTTAAGGGAGCTTTAGATAGCTGTAAAACTCAAGCAGCCTGTAGCGAGTATAGAGTAATTGGGAAAGTGATGGTTGTAGCTCTGCTGAGAAGAGTATATACAAGGTTAGGCTTAAATCTATTTAAAAACAAACATGATTGCCATTGGATTGGTTTTGAGGTGGAGAAGTGTATCTTCCTGTTCTTCAACCAGCTCAAATGCAAACAACACATTTAACTTGTTTAAGGCTTCTGTTTCCTACCAGAACTTCTGTGAAAATGAATTTAGATCGTATGTCAGCTTGTGTTTGGAAGAGCAACAGCATTGAATGCTTCTGGAACAAGACAGAAGGGCAGAACCTGTAAGCAAACAATTGCTGAAGAAGAGTGGGTTTTGCTCTGCTGCCTTGCAGTGCTGTGTGTTTCAGCTTGCTTTGTGAACAGACAGAATTATTGCCTCAGGCTTGCATTTGTCAAAGTGGGTTGTATCCTCTAGCAGAGCTGTGGGAAAGTTTAAAGGAGTTCATGAAGTGTTTAAATGGATCAAGAAAGAGCAGATTGTTGTTAATTGGCTTCATCCACTCTGTCTCTTAGGAGTTGGGGTGTAGCTGCACTTGCAGCTTGTATTGCAGGTGGCTTCTGGTTCCCTGCTCTGGAGGAACTGAGCTGCTGCCAGCTCTTCCGAGCCAAGGAAAAGGAAGAAGAGGTTGCACAGGGCATGGAGTGGCTCAGAGGCAGAAGAGCATGGAAAGAGTCAAGCTTGAAAAAAAATAATGATGGAAAAACCCCTACTGACTTAAGCTACTTCTCATGTAGCCATTGCATGTGGCTGCACACTTATTTGGAGAGATGTTTGATGTTGGTACAGGCATTTACAGCAACCATTGGATTCAAAGATTTGGGG